>CM060964.1:187340951-187383451 GCA_030765045.1 Tenodera sinensis
GTAATGTCTTACATACATGGCCTTTTAATCAACATCACTAATAGCAATATTTGCGGAAATGAAACATTTTGAAAAATGTTCCATGTGAAAGGTAATTTGTTGTAGGAGAATGTTCTTGAAGCTCTTCGCGTCACTTTCTTGGAAGAAGCTGAACTGAAATAGCAAATTGGTGTGACAGACACTTCCATTTTAAGTTATGCTGCTGAGTCTCACGCGCGCGCGTGCGGGCGGAACTTTTCCTGAAGATGCTTTTTTCAACTTAAATCATTGGGTAAAATACATAAGTGAAACCTCATCATGTTTGTTTTTATTGTGTTGTAATGGATTGTACAACTTTAATGTACGTAAGTGTAAACAATTTTAGGTTTTATGAGTGCTAATTATAACAGACAAGGATTAATTTTGTCCGTGTTTAATTATATTAGCAGATTAAAGAGCAACGAATCGCAGATAACTTTATCTAAGGAAAATATGTGACCACTTGCTGCAACAGCCCTAGAAGGCATTTTTGTGGCTGTATGCTTGTTCTACGAGTACTTACACCAACTTTCTGAACAAAGTCATGATGGCTCAATATTCATACAGAACACTGTGCGTGCGTATGTGTCTAATTCACTTGATTGTATGGCATTATAACAATACATAAGCTTCAAGTTCATGCAAGAGAATTTTGATAGTTGTCAAAGCGATAGCAACGCAAACAGTTGGAGAGAAATATATATTTTGGAATGTTAAAAAATCGTATTAAATAGATTCGGAAAACAAAATCCGCACAAGGAATTATTTAACTATAATTAAATAAACAGTATACGAAATTGCGAGTAATTATCTCCGAGGGTTATTTTTAAAGGTACATAAACTTAAATAGTTTTGTCAAAAATATTTGTTCAGTTTCATCGAAACTTGCCGCACTTGAGTATCATATGAGTGTAAAACGTACAAATTTCAGACAGCGTTGACCAAAAGTAAGGAACTTGAGAATTTTTAAAAATATATGCTATATTTTAGTTGACGTAGGTATTCCCGTACGTAGTTATTTTTAAAGACGACCATTGTCGCAAATTTCTGTCCTCAGAACGAATTCACGTAGGTACATCCATTATAAATTATAGTATCCATATAAAGCGATCCTCCTATTCACTTCAGATGTTCACGAATATTCTTGCCTAAGAACGATTTCAAACTAAGCAATAAGTGCACGTTTGCACTAAATCTGCGCAAACAGCATTCGAATTTTCAGCCTGGTAATATGACGCCCACTTGTTTTGGAAAGAAAGAAGAATCGCAAACTTTCAACATATCCGTCAGATGGCGTATCTGGGAAAGTGTAAACAAGCAACTAGGAATATTTCCAAAAATGCTAACGCTATGGGGAGGAAGGGGGGGGGGGGCTTGACACACATGTTGGTTGCTTAATTTTCCTGTCATAAAATTTTGACTTTCTTTTATTTCTTAGTTAAATATAATTCTGCAAAATTCAGTCATTATAAAGGACGTTTCTCAGATATTTAGCTACTAAAAGTTCCAGCCTTACCTACAGTTAATTTGTGAGATTAATATTTCAAGCATATTATTAGTTTAATTAAAACAATTTGAGCAATGTTGAGAAAATGATACTTAAATTATTTTGTTGTTTAACGACGCTGTCAATTGCTAGGATCATATCAGTGTCGCCGGTGTGCCGGAATTTCGTCCCGCAGGAGTTCTTTTACATGCCAGTAAATTTACTGACATGGAGCTGTCGATTTTTAGCACACTTAAAAACCATCGGTCTGGGCCGGATTTGAACTTGCGACCTTGGGATCAGTAAGCCAGCGTCTAACCAACTGAGCCAACCAGACCGACAAAATGATACTTAAGTAACAAAACTTTTCGAATGTGAAGGGTAGCTTGAGATGAGGAAACGTTGTTGATAATGTTCGCATGGCATGCTTAAACACTGTCTGACTCAACTGTGAAAGTTTTACCAGGCTAATAAACCTAAAAATGTATTGTATTTGTAAGCATTATGTTAATATAACAATGTTGCTTCTGGGGTTAGGCATTGTTTCATTTTTCAGCAGTTGATGCTGATATCAAAGATGTGCTTTAAAAAAAATAAGTTTAAGTAACACATTCTCTTGTAATTGTGATTTTGTTCGTAAAACATCACTCGAGATTTTTTTATCTTAATTTCAGCGGTGGGCATCTGTTTTGGGTTGAAATTGAAAACAATCTCAGAATAATTAGTATAACTTATGACCGATGTATTAAATAAATAGACAATTAATTAAAATTAGTTAATATATTAAGAAAAATATTGGTCGATGACTGAACTGAACACTGGTGATCCAATGTGTTAAATTTGAGCAATTCCGCAATTGTTTCTCCTTGAACACGGATTTCAATAAAATCATCTCTTCCAGGAGCTTGGTAAGATATTGAATCATCCTGATAGAACTTGATGATTTCACTTTTAAGTTCCTCTGATAGTTGTTTTCCTGATACCGGGACAGAGTGCTTTGGTTTTACAACATGTAATCCCTCTTCAACTGCTAACTTACGAATCATTTCTTTTCTTTTGCGTGAAGATTGAGATAATGCTTCCTCAACACGTTTTTTGCACTTTCCAAAATGCTGTCTGGTTTTGAAAGCCGCTGATGTTGATGGAGTATCCTTATCAATCCCTTCTTGGTCTCTTATCTTCTGTCTTGCCCGCTGTGCTTGCTTATGTCTCCTATATTCAGCGTTGAGGTGTTCTCTTCCTTGTTTTGTTTGTTTCAGTATTGCTCTTCCTTTCCTCATAGTCACTTTAATTTTTTCTTTCCACTGTGCATAACTGCCTTGCTCCTTCAGATGTTGTTTGTATTCACATTGTCTTTGGGCTGGTGTTTTAGCCATGGAGTCAGAAACGGACTGATACGTCTTTCCTGACTGAAGTCTCAGAAGCAACTGTACGCGAATGACGACTACAGGGTGCCCGCTTTGTCCGTTAGTCACGTGTTTTGTGGGAAAACGAATGACTATAGAGGGAAACTTTCTGATACTTTTTTATTTGTTATATTGTAATGACGCAGAATCAAAAAGGATATTTTTTTCTGTCCATTACTTTTCCCTGCAGAGGACATTATCCTTATTTACCGTGACTAACTGACATTGACACACAGTAATAATTAAACAGGCTCTAAGGACTTATTATAAATGTCGAAAATTATTGGCCATAAACATGTTTCGAAGACGAAGAGTCATTGTGTGATGTACAGAACAAAAAAATTAAAACAGTTGTACATAGCTCCTGAAATATTGATGTGAAAATCACCGTTATTCACGCTTATTGTTAGTGTTTTGGAAATATATGGGTAAGAAGTGCAATTTGAACCCATATTCACGTCAAAAACATTAATTTTCACTTTTTAAGATACTTTGGAGTAGCAACATCTTTCCTCAGTAAAAAGAGTGCAACATTAATTTCAAATTTTAACACTCGGCATGACATATTCGCGGAATTGCTCTTTACATAATATTAATCAGAGATTTAGTGTACTGGTTTTATGTTAAGGTAACAAGTTTGTCTCATATATTTATTTACATGCAAATTAGCGATTGCACCCCTGTTAAAGTGGTGTTCATCTATCTGTTCACAGAGGGCAGCAGCTCATCAACAGCAGATGGCAGCACAAAGTAAGTACTCGGCATCAATCTTTGTAAAAGTTGTGCATGTTCCATTATTGTCAGCTGTGTTAGGTACTATTTCTATTTTTCAGGCTCTTTCTATATTTTATGCGGATAATTCGGAAACCAATGCGATTTTCTAATGCCGCCCTAGATAGGTAGCTTTTCAAAACATACTTAAATAGCTTATATAAAAAATCATTACTTTGACATTCTTTTATTGAAGAGTTTGGCAGATGGTGTAATGACTATCTTTCCTTTCTAATTGTATTTTCGTGGTTCTAAAGGATGGTTCTAGCGAAAACTTAATATCAAGCTAAATAGTAATATTCTTCGTTTCTCAAATAGAAAATCCTGCTGAAGAAGGGGCCGTAAATTTCTCACGTGACAAGGTTTAGGCAAGGTAAAGAAGACCAAGCTGATCGTTCAATATTTCACCGTTATCGCCTTTTGTCTTCTGCTAAGCCACTCCAAGGCAGAGGGCCTGAGGGGTAAAACACCTTTATACTAAACATAACATTCAGGAACGCTCGTAGTAGAATTAGGTGAGGTCAGGGAGAGATTTTTATTGATCGATCAGCAGTACAATGCTTTACAGATCAGTGAGGATAATAGAGTAACATGAGGATAGAGTAACATGCAGGGGTAGGCTGACAAACCACCCCATAACTATAAGGGAGAGATTTACCATTCGAGAAGCGAGCAGTAAGTTAGTAATACGGTATCCGGAATCCGACTTTGCAATAATATGAAATTGAAGGTATAAATAAAGCAGCTAACTATTTACACTAGCACTTGAAAGTATAAAGGAAGGCGTTCTCAGACAGTAATTCTGTTTAGAGGAATTGCATATACTGTTCAATTCACGAGAAGAAAATCTTGCGCTAGCCTTATCTAACCCCACTTATTTAGAGTGATGGAGCCCTTTGAGATGATGATGATGATGATGATGATGATGATGATGATGATGATGATGATAATAATAATAATAATAATAATAATAATAATAATAATAATAATAATAATAATAATAATAATAATAATAATAATAATAATAATAATAATAATAATAATAATAATAATAATAATAATAATAATAATAATAATAATAATAATAATATCGACTGAATGTTTTTGCGTTTTTGTAGTGTTTAACACCCATTCTTACTACATACGGCACCACAGGCGTTAGACACTGATTATACATGACTTAAAATAATTGGTAAATGAGGTTTATTATTATTATTATTATTATTATTATTATTATTATTATTATTATTATTATTATTATTATTATTATTATTATTATTATTCAACGACGATTGACATTACCACAGCTAGCAATTTCCAATTAACTCAATTAACTAAAAGTGTAACTTTGATCAAATTCAATCGAACAGAGTTGATAAACCTCTCATTAATTTTTGGGTTATTATGCCCCGCAGTTCTGTCCTTATTTATCCCTTCCGTTCAAAGCGCCGGCCTTGTTATCCTTGTTGGGTTTTATGATTGTGTCCCTGTGAAAATGTTTTCCGTGTGGATATAAAAGAACTGAGGATTACAACTAATCGACGGCTACAAGTTTCGTAAATAATGATCAGGGTTAGAATGTTTAAGTGCAAATTTCAGAAGAAAAAAGCAAGGGAACAGTGCTCAAATAAGGTAAAAAAAAAGGGACAAAAAGGTGGTGGTTTATTCAACTAATTCAACAATTTATCTTTCCTCTATTCTAATTTATTGAACTACAAACAAGTACATCAAATTATTACTCATCAGAAGAAGGAAAACACATGAAGCTGTTATAGCTACTTCAAGACATTAAGCATCTCTACATTTTTAAAAGTAAGTCTGTTTCTATTGGGAGATAGAATGTCTTAGTAGATCCTAAGGCTTGTTTTGACATCCACAAAAAGTAGTGGGGCAAATCTTGTATTCACTCAGAATGGCAATTCTACAGATGTGGCAAAATCCTCAATGTCCGTATTCTTCTGAAGACTAAACTCAAGTTTGCCTGTGGCAAAGCCATCTCCTTTCACGTGGAAGTAAAAATATCCCACTGTTTCTCCTCTTCCAAACCTTGTTCTTCTAATGGTTTAATAGGTGCAGTCAGGTACTTGTAACTATGGACACGACGGTTCTGTCTGCAAATTATGTATTTTATTCGGTAACAGAAGTTATGTGTCTTGGAAATTACACCTGCGGCGGCTGGATCCAAGAAAGCACAAACTCTTTAATTTTGTCAAAATTCTCACGCAACATAGCAGCACACTCGATCCAAGATCCCCAGCGAGTAATGACCGCGAAATTTGGAAGGGTCAGGCCAGTGGTTTCCTTGTAGACCACAACACGATTCGGAGCTTTCAGCTGAATTTTCTTCAGGGCAGAGATAAACTGATTTGCGATGCCGTATTCGTTCTTTATGGATTCACAAACCCTGTAAAGGGCATGAACCAAGCATGTCACATGCTTCAACTTAGGAAATAAAGGCTTCAATTGGTTAACAGCTGAAACCATGTATGGAGCTGGTCCCTAACCACAAGAAGAAGTTTTTCAGACTCGATACCAGCAAGCCAGAATTTTTGACAAAAGTCCATAATTGACTGCATTACTGTACTGGCATTGGCTTTCTGTATCTCACACATTTGTAACAACAAGGGCTTAACTTTCTCCCCTGCTAAGAGAAAAACTTAAATGCTCAAAACATATCGTTCTATCGAGTCTATGGTTTCATCCACAATGATTCCCATATCGCAATCAGGCTCTTTCTCCTTGATTCTTTGTATGCTTTCTTGGTAAATAAGCTCCATGTAGTTTTTTTCTTAAAATACTCTCATTCGGCATTGACATCTTTGTGTATTTTTTCAAGGAATCGCTTGAAGGCTGGATGGTTAACCTTATTGAGAGGAATTCCTGCTTGTGTAAGAGCTGCACACAACCCAATGTTGATTTCCTTAAAATTTTGGCTTTTTGAAGAACTCTGTTGAAATGCATTTCGTAATAGAGGCTGCCGCCATTTGTTTGCCTGAAGAGTGTTGTTCATTTGATGCTCAGAGCTGGAAATGTGTTGTTTGATGCGATCTCGCTGGTGTTTTTCATCTAACGAAATTCCTGAATCGCAAATAGTACATCGAATAACAGTCCCGTCTGTGTCTATGAAATCTTGTTTTAATCCCTGAACCAGAACAATAAGTCGAGCACTGGACACCTTTGGCATGGTAAAATCTAGTAATACACTCGTTTAGTAATGTAACAAAGGACTAACAGCAGTTCACTTGCTAATTCATGTGACTGTTACACAACTCATTCACTTACTGTCCAAACTCTTATATAACACCGCGACAATTACCAGAATGTTCTCATTCATGCTGGAGCTGCAGTCTCGGCGATTTCTACTAGCTTCGTGCAGAACCCAGAGTCAATTCATGGAACTACGCGTGTACGGTTACTGCTGTCTCTCCGTGACCTTGGAATCCGCACGAACAGATGACGTCTGTCACAGTAACAAACTCACATTCCCGAACAGTAGGCTACTGATTCTCGTGAAATTAAAAAGATAGAATGATATACAATGACAATGAGTCATGATCAGTTGCATTATTGCGGGCTGCTTTATAGCGCTAAAGCAAGAGAAAGAGGATTTGTGGTACATAATTATTTTCCATTGTTGTAGGTGTGCTTTCAACTCCCGCGCAGCGTTTACTGAAAGAGTTAGGCTTACTCTTCACATGTTCACAGCAAGCTGAGGAGCTGTTAATTAAGAGTTAAATATTTTATATTGATAAAAATCTTATAGAGTAACATGGAAGGAAACTTAAAAGAAAAAGGGGAGAAAAGGGGATTATGGGCATGGTTGGAGGAAACAGGGGTAAACGTACCCAAAAAGGGAAAAAGGTGCATGAAAAAATGCCTCTTTTGGCAACTAGAAACAAAGCTTCACACTGGCATCTTTCCGCAGGACTTAAATTTACCCTAAGAAAAAACGTTGCGCACCTAAGAATCCTAACCCTGCTAATTACAGCACTTCACTTGTCATCTTCTACTCACCTCCAATGAGTAATCTTTCCCACATTAATTTTATCACTTCAACGAAGGTATTTACAAAGAATTTCCGAAAACTTTCCATTTGTGATCGAATAATTTGCATATTTCGCAAGGGACTAAGAAAACTACAAATGAATATTGATCTTTCTAGCTAGTGAGGTGAATAACATTAATAACTACTTTAAAGAATGGCCAAAGCGCCAAGCTAGTAAACCCTTTCATCACCCTTACCGGCCTTTCAGTGGAAGGACTTGTAATTGTTTCCAAGGATAAAATCCAGCTTGTAATTAACGCGGAAGTGTCGCAGACCAATTCATTTCTGTCAATCCAGCTAAAGTGTAAACCTACAAAGGCGCAGTTAATTACATGACGCCTCCCCCTACCCTCACCCCCTCTAAGCAGCAAGAGGAACAGGTAATAATGTCGCCGACCCAGGGCGCATCTGATTATTATCTACCTCTAAAGACTAAAACCATAAAAGGGGGTTATACGCCCAAGGGAGGCTTTAGCTCACTTTACACAGTTGCATGGGTGACTGTATGATTCAATTACTTTCATTTACCTCCCTCCGTACTCCTTGTGAAGTTACCTACAAGTTTTTATTGCGAATTCTCCCCTCCCCCCTGCCCCTTTGAGCTCTAATTTAGTTAACTCCATAATGTTCCTTATAACGAAAATTCTGATATTCCGATTTTCTTAGCCCCTTCCCAACACTCCTCCACCCACTGGAAACTATTAGTGTGAGAAGTATATTTAGTGGTGAAAGAATTATAGGAATTGTCATGTAATTTTAGATAAACACAGTAGATGCAATTTTTACTGTTAACTTTATCTAGTATATTCCGCAGTTACTTCATAACATAAGGCCTCCAGGCTTTTCAAATAATACAGAACCCTCCGACATGAGTATTCCAACAATTAAAGAGCAAAACTGGTGAGTATAGTGTCCCCAGTCTCCAAACATCAATATTAATCATTTGGAAATAACACACTGTATGTAACCATCCAGAAAAATAGTCCTCTCATTTGGTAATTATAAATATTGGTTGAAGAGTTTCCGATGTTAGGCTCGATGCAATTTCCTCTCGTTGAATATTTATTTAGCATATGCTAGTAATAAACTGATCGCAACATGCTAAGTAAACGCAGCAAAACTTGCGACACACTCTTTAACAAAACTGTTTATCGACAATGAAATGTGTAATTGCAAATTGAAAGTTAATTAAATTAACAAGCGGTAGATAGAAGAGCAGCTTTTGTAAAAATAGTTTGTAGAATAATGAGTAGAGAAAGTCGTATGAATACAATACATCAGACTTTTAGTCTTCTAGTCATTTAGGTGTGGAAATTGTATAGACGTCCGTCGGGAAAAACATCGCCTTTCAACGGTGAAAGAATGCCAAACTCGGTTTTGTGGTTATCGAAATTAACCCCCGCCACTCTCCAGCCACTAGACAACATTTCTGTTATAATGTTAATGTAAATTCAAGGTTCTCTTTTTCCGTCCTCGTCATTTAAGAAAGCTAACGATAAGATAACGTTGGTATCTATACGTTTGTTTAATTAACCTGCATGGGAATGAAATTCAACAAGAAATATGAAAATTCTCCAAAAAGAAAATGAATTAGAATGGGTCTAATTAAGGGGTGACCTATACCGGACGCCAGTGTGGCTCGAAAAAAATGTTGCACAAAAGGTTGCGAATTCATTACATCCAAAGGGACAATAAAATTAGCGTGTTGCATTTCTGAGTATGCCCTATGCACTCTCAGGACGAGTCGGAGTGAATGAACACGCCCAAGAGCTCTCTTAATTACAGCTTAATCGTTACTTCTGAGCACTCCTAACACAAAAGCGAGAATGTGTGCCACTACTTGTGCGAGATAAAATGGGCCAAATGTAAAGAGGGTTAAGTAAGATGGGTGGAGAGCTTGGAACTTGGCTCAGAACCTCGACGAGCGCAGAAACAGCAGTCTTCAACATTATCGAGAAAGATAGGCCAACTTCATTGCCTCATCATCGGACGCGTAGAGGCATGAGCACGTTTATGGAACGCTAGCATTGTAAACAGGTTGTTACTCTGCTCAGTAACGTGCATAATTACCTCATTATGATAAGCTTGCTGATAGTACCCGTCACATATTTCTTATAACAATGACGTAATACCGTTATATCAAGCTGCCCTGACTTACAAAGAAAGCTGAAACCATTTTGTGTTCATTTCTCTGAGCAGCGATGGAGAAACCTATGTGTGTGTACATTATTAGATATAAAATAATTATTAAGATCTGAATTTATAATTATAATTACTGCTGCGATGATGATGGGCTATATGGCAGTTGTGCTGTCTTCTCTTCCAGGAAGGAAACCCATACAAGTGGCTGTCTTGCTTAGCGGTTCAACACGCCATGATATAACAAATGAATGCGCGGAGAGAATCTAACATCTCATTTATAATACTCAGCAACAGGTGCCGAATTATTGATTGATTTCCTATAATTTATAATGCTAAGATTGCATAAAATGTCCGACTTGTGGATAATCGGAATATGACACTCATGAAAACAGTCATCAATGCCATAATCATCAAGATTGTGTACTTCCTTTGAACTTTAATACCAACAAGAACAATTTATGAAAGCGCATTAGTAGGTACACCTGCAACAGTAAGCAGGTTGTTCATTTCCACGTACCGGCAGCGTGCGGATGGAGGTGTTTGTTACTTCGCTTGCACAGTCATAACGGTATCACGTAGGAAGAAAACAATCTTACCACTGCATTTTAAAGGCCATATCCTTCATTTAGCAAGTAACATCATTTTTGTGTTTCGTTCCCCTTTAAGGTTTACCAGTGATGCAAAAGTCATTCAAAAATAAGAGCACAGATATGAATTTCATTTGTCATGAAAATATTTTAAATTTAAGGTAATTTGATCAAAATATCCTTTAGAAAATACCTATTTTCGAATAGTTTTCCATGTAGGAAAGCATAGTTTGGGATGTGTGTGTGTGTGTGTGTGTGTGTGTGTGTGTGTGTGTGTGTGTGTGTGTGTGTTTTAACCTTCTCGTCGCATTCTTGGAAGACGCTGAACTTTTATTTTTGAGTTATGGTGTTCACAGGCAGACGCACACACACACACACACACACACACACACACACACGCACGCACACAACATGCACATAACACACACTCACAGAACACGCACAACGCACATAACACACACGTACAACATACACACAGAACACACGCACGCACAGAACACACACACGCACAGAACACACACACGCAAAAGTACAACATACAGAACACACGAACGCACAGAACACACACGTACAACATACAGAACACACGAACGCACAGAACACACACGTACAACATACAGAACACACGAACGCACAGAACACACACGTACAACATACAGAACACACGAACGCACAGAACACACGAACGCACAGAACACACACGTACAACATACACACAGAACACACGCACGCACAGAACACACACACGCACACGTACAACATACAGAACGCACGAATGCACAGAACACACACACACACACACACACACGTACAACATACAGAACACACGAACACACACACACGTACAACATACAGAACACACGAACGCACAGAACACACACACGCACACGTACAACATACAGAACACACGAACGCACAGAACACACACACGCACACACACACACGTACAACATACAGAACACACGAACGCACAGAACACACCCACACATAGAACACGCACAGAACACACGCACGCACAGAACACAAACACGCACAGAACACGCACACGCACAGAACACGCACACGCACAGAACGCACAGAACACGCACACGCACAGAACACGCACACGCACAGAACACGCACAACGCACACACAGTATACACACTCACAATACACATAGAACACACACACACACAGAACACACGCGCATAACGCACACACGCACAGAACACGCACAACGGACAGAACACACACGCACAGCACATGAACACACACGCACGCACAACGCACACGCACGCAGAACGCACACGCACGCAGAACACGCACACGCGCAGAACACACAGAATACACACACGCACAGAACACACAGAGTACACACACTCACAATACACACACGTACAACATACACACAGAACACACACACGCTCAGAACACGCACAACGCACAGAACACGCACAACGCACAGAACACACACGCACAGAACACGCACAACGCACAGAACATACACGCACAGAACATTCACACATAGAGTACACACACGCACAGAGTACACACACGCACAGAACACACACACGCACAGAACACACACACGCACAACTCACACATGCACAGAACACGTACAACGCACAGAACACACACGCACAGAGTACACACACGCACAGAACACACACGCGCACAACGCACATACGCACAGAACACGCACACGCACACGCACAGAACACGCACACGCACAGAAAACGCACACGCACAGAACACGCACACGCACAGAACACGCACACGCACAGAACACGCACACGCACAGAACACCACACGCACAGAACACGCACAACGCACACGCGCACAACGCACACACGCACAGAACACGCACACGCGCACAACGCACACGCGCACAACGCACACACGCACAGAACGCACACACGCACAGAACACGCACACGCACAGAACACGCACAACGCACACACGCACAGAACGCGCACAACGCACACACGCACAGAACACACACGCACAGAACGCACACACGCACAGAACGCACAGAACGCACACACGCACAGAACACACACACGCACAGAACGCACACACGCACAGAACGCACACACGCACAGAACGCACACACGCACAGAACGCACACACGCACAGAACACACACACGCATAGAACACACACACGCATAGAACACACACACGCACAGAACACACACACGCACAGAACACCACACGCACAGAACACGCACAACGCACAGAACACGCACAACGCACAGAACACGCACAACGCACAGAACACGCACAACGCACAGAACACACATGCACAGAACACGCACACGCACAGAACACACAGAGTACACACTGCAGGGCTGTCAACCCGTACGATAATTATGAGGTGTACGATAATTTCAATACTGGCGAAATATCAATTCCACTGGTTTGTCACACCAGTGAAATAAAATTAATTACAAATAGCGACACCATTTTTGCCCTCATGGCCTGTCTGCACCCCTCTAAGGCAACCGTTTCATATCCTACTAATCCTTCTACCCTTTATCCTCTTGTTGCCAGTGTGCTCAATGAAGAAGGCACTGCTCAGAAAATTGATTATCAATGAAGAAAACTCGGAATAAGTGATATTCCGTGTGAAATGAAGAACATGCCTGAACCTAGTAGTTTCTGGAGTGCTGTTAAACACATGTCACCTTGGTGGAAATACTGATTTCAAACAACTGGCGGAGGTTGCATTATCAGTAATTTCATTGCCCCACAGAAACACTTCTTGTGAAAGAGTTTTTTCCAAACTAGGTTTAATAAAAACCAAGATTAGAACCAGATTGGAGTCTCAGCTTATGAAAGAATGTGGTGGGTCCAAAAATCTGCAAACCACCGAGATGTTAAAGTTTATCTCAACAACAAATTTGTATAATACTGCAACAATTGGGGAAGAAGATGAACTTTCAGATGAATAGTGCGAGAAACATAAGTGCTAAAGTTGTAATACTGGTAGAGATCATCAGTCCTGTAAGTGGATACCTTAAACATCAATATTACTACATTTTCATGAGTGATATGCTGACACATTTATTGTTGTAGCATTTGGCTTATGATGTACGATAATTTTGAATCCAAATCTGTAATTTTGAGCGGCCGGTACGATAATTTTACTTTTAAACATTGGCAACCGTGACGCATACACAAGACACACTCATTCGAACTTTTTAAAACTTTTTTTATTTATTTTTTTTTTTTTTTTTTTTTTTTTTTTTTATTCACGGATTGTCAAATCGTGTAATTCCAATAAAATCTTGGTATCGAGTTTTTGGCGAAATACAATACTTGCCCTTAGTAGAGAAAGTACAAAATGGAAGAAAGAAAATAAATTTCTATTGTGATGCTTTTTTACCGTACTTCGCGTAATGGTGTGTGAAGTACTCCACAATTAAAAAGACCATCTGTTTAGGGTTGTCTGGAGCAGAGATAATAATTTACTTGGTCCGAAGCTAGTTTTCCATTGAAAATATACGCAAAATACTTCATTGTCAGTCTGAGAGCACTGAATGGAATAAGAGGAAATATACAGGTTGTTTCGAAACGATACCGAACGAATATAGCCGTTTCGTAGTTTATAACTTAACTAGTCCGAATTTCGGTGTCGCAGCTTCGAAATTATTTTAGGTATAATTTTATGCAGCATTAAATATGACATTATTTTGTGATTAGGCAGCGCAGGAACCACCGGTGTGCGAACCTCGCGGTGTGTCACCTACCTGCGCTACCTCCGATAATGTGAGGCTCGGGACGTTGTTCCTATCACTGCCTAATCCACATTCATTCTGGAGCGTTTTTTATGCGACTATATTGGCGGTAAAAACTATGTATACGTGTCACATAGAAGCTGAGCAACTACTTCGTCGTTTCGAAACACTCTGTATATGGTGTCGCTTGGAACCCAAATTCTGCGACGAAGAAAACTTGTAATTTTACTGTCGAGTGCCTTGTGAGCTGATATCATTGCTCATCCGCAGCTATCATAATGGTTGCAGCATTGTGCAATTGCATGATAAACATAAGCGGCTCAAAAATAACCCGTTTCTTTCGAATGAATCGTTCGTGAATATCAGTCTGTATTGGGTAGTACCCTATTTCGTCCGGATCATGTGTAAGACGAGTATTTATACGGTTCTAGCACATCTATGAAATTGACAAGTTGCTAGTTGATTTTTTTTCTCCTCGTCCAAGTGTACTTTGGGGGAACAACTGACTTATGCAGAAAACATGACTTTAGAATTATCTCATAGATGTGTTTGTGTGTGTGTGTTTTTACTGGAGTAAAACATACTAATATTATAGTGCCTCTAATTGCCTATTTTTATACTGTGTTTCTTTTTTAAGTTTAGCGCCTATTATGACTGTTTTTTGTAATATGGCATTAACAAAAGCGCTAGGAAACATTTGATTAAAGGTGTTACTCAAGGTTCACCCATATCTTCTATAATATTTAATATAGCTACTGATAACATGATAAAAGATTTAACTGATAACGAATTTGGGAAATCTTACTGTTTCAAACTAATTGCTGATGATATTGCAGTGATTGTAACATCTGCAGTTATTGAGTATGGGTACCAATGGTTTAGCTGTGTTACGTCTGAATGTGAGCTCATTAAAGGCGGCGATTTTGATGAAGCATGTAATATCTTACATATGTAATTGGAGAAGCGATTGTTACAAATGTAGAGGAAAGAGAAACGATAAAATGTGTTGTCATGAACTCCTCTAATCAAATTCAATTAACTAGAAGTTAATTACAATTAGAAAAATGCCTAAATTCACTATAAATGTCTAAGTTGCTAAAGACAGATCAAAATTAGACGCGCCCCAATGATATGTGTACTTCTATTTATATGTTTGTACTTTCTTCGCCATCCATCCCCAGGAAGTGAGCAATTCTTTATACATGGAACTGCACTCTTCTGAAGAGTTCACACAGATTTCAGTGAGTCCACTTGTAGCCGGTTCCTTCCTTTCCTCTCACCATGTTGATGTTATTGAAAATATAGGCTCTGTGTGTCCATTACTGCAAGAAATAAAAATGTGCCCACTCACTCACTTCATATTTGTCAAAGGGAACTAATTCCGTTTTCTAGAACATTTGGTGTCAATGACTACAAATGTGAAACTAATTTCGGAGGAAGTTATCTTATATATTTAAATGAGCAATTCTTGTATATGTATTTATTCCAGGCAACTTGGAAACGGCTCTAACGATTTCGATCAAATTTTGTGTTCAGATAGGGTTTTGCTTTTTAAGTTCAACTATCCAGGTGTAATTCCCGAAAAAAACGCGATTTTGCATAAAAAATAACATTTTTTATTCCCGCTTCTACTGCGCAATTCTTGTATATATATTCCCGGTATTTCAGAAATGACTCTAAAGATTTGATTAAATTTTTGTATACATGCATATTACCTTCACAATGTTTTCTCTACTCACTTTTAGGTAACACATTCACATCTCTTTCTCTACTCACTCTTCTATAAACTAATTGCCATAAAAAACGTGATTCTGCACCATGAAACATTTTTATTCGCACTTTTAAAATAAGTCATACCATGTTCTATATGTTTGAAATATAAATGCTATTACATTCACACTGTTTTCTCCTCTCACTTTTAGGTAACACATTCATATCTCTTTCTCTACTCACTCTTCTACAAATAAATACACAATTTTCTGTATGTTTAAACTAGAGATGCTGCATATTACATTCACAGTGTTATCTCCACTTACTTTTAGGTAACACATTTATATTTCTTTCTCTACTCGCTCTTCTATAAACAATTTTCCATAAAAAACGTGATTTTGCACCAAAAAACACTTTTATCCCCGCTTTTAAAATAAGTCATACCATGTTCTGTATGTTTGAAATAGAAATACTATTAGATTTACACTGTTTTTTCCTCTCACTTTTAGGTAACACATTCACATCTCTTTCTCCACTCGCTCTTCTACAAATAAGCCATGCAATTTTCTGTATGTTTGAAATAGAGATACTACATATTACATTCACAGTGGTTTCTCTACTTACTTTTAGCTATCACATTCACATCTCTTTCTCTATTATATTCATACTGTTTTCTCTACTCACTTTTAGGTAAGGCATTCGCATCTCTCTCTACTCACTCTTCTACAAATAAGTCATACAATTTTGTGCATGTTTGAAATAGAAATGCTGCATATTACATTCACACTGTTTCCTATACTCACTTTTAGGTAACACATTTACATCTCTTTCTCCACTCACTCTTCTACAAACAATTCATATCATCTATACAACTTGGTTGTTTATATATATATATATATATATATATATATATATATATATATATATATCTCCAACTGTTAAGTTCGAAAACCGCTTAACCGATCACCGCGAAATTCGGCACGTATATGTATTTTTTACGGGGAAATTTTTATGGCAACAATTTTAGTACACAATATATTACTTTTAAATGGCTTTCTACTCGCATTTCTTTTACGTAGCACATTCATTTGTCCTCTGTTTGCCCTTCAACATACAATTAATATAATATTCTATGATTGAAATACAAATGCAACGTATTACATTCACACGACTTCCTCTACTAATTCTTCCTTTACGAGGCACCATCAGTCTTCTTTCGCTACTCGCCCTTCAACATATAGTTAATACAATTTGATATGTTTGAAAAAGAAATACAATGTATTACATTCGTACTATTTTCTCTACTCACTTTTGTTCTACGTAACAATTTACATGTTGTTCCCTATCTTTTATCAACTTCATACATACCAACGCCTATACATATCTGATGTTGAAGAGTGGGTAAATTCCAAAACAGGTTGACCGATCGCCATGAAAAGTGACATATCTAATTGTTTTCTTGGCGAAGGTTTTTATGCAATCCGTTTTACCACCCAACGTATTACGTTCACATGTTTTTCCCTACTCCCTTTTCTTTTCCCTAACATACTACTCCCTCTTCTACAAATAATCCATACATTTTTCCATACACTTGAAATATAAGTGCAACGTATAACATTCACACGCTTTTCTACTCATTTTTGTTTTACGAAGCACAATCACATTTCTTTCACTACTCCCGCTTCGGCGAACAATTACGAACAATTCATACAATTTTCTATGTGATTGAAACAGAAATGCATAGTACATTCACATGGCTTTATCAACCAGCTTTTCTTCCTGTAGTATTTGTTATTGTTCAACAGTGGTTTTGCTTAGTGTTTAAATAAAAAGTAAAGAAATAGTTAAAAAAAAAAGTAAAGTAATCACAACTGATGTCAGGAGTGCGCCGAAAGGCACGATATGGAACAGTTGATGAAACAAATGTTAGCCAAGATGGACATAATGGGAAATGAAATGAAATGAATTCCGGAATGCGACAGAGGAAACAAATATGAAAACCGAATCAGAAAAATGTAAACTACGGAATAGAAAATATAGGAACAAAAATGGTCAAAATGGAAACAAAAATGGAAGGCAAATTGAAAATGTAAACTCCAAAACAGAAAAGATGAAGACGGGAATGTCTAATATGAAGATAGATCTATCGGAGAATACTAACGAGCGACTGACCAGAGTAAAGGAAGCCATGGAAGAACTGGACGGAAAGATAAAGGACCTTGGCGAATGTGTTAACGCCCTGGAGACAATCGCAGCAGCAAAGAACTGAACTCCATAATGGAACAAATGCTCAACGAAAACGTCAAACTGGGTGGATATCTATGGGGGAGGTCTGCGCTCAGCAGTAGATGTTTTAAGCTGAAATTATGGTGTTTATGAACTATTTGTATCTCGGAAATGACTCTTCACAATTGCGACTAAAATTGTTATTTAGCTAACGTTTTGACTTTCAGTTTATCTAAATAAGTATCTTCTCCCACAAAATACAAGATTTCACAAAAACAGAGGCGAAAAACGCCGAGCGAAGCTCGGTCGCTCAGGTACTCTCTTGTAAAATTGCAAAGCTAGTCACCCTTTATTGTTGATTGTACATAATTATTACTCACATATGCTCCAAATACAGCAATTATTTATAGAAACATAATTGTGCATCATTCAACATCTCTAACAAACTTTGTAAACTTTTTAACTCAGGCTACAAGCTCTGTCCCAAGTAGGAAGTACCACTCACTATTTTCTGCAATAATAGAAAGAAAGCTCCAATTGAGCTTGAGACGGTACCTTTAGAAGGGCAGCCCAAAATTAAAAATGTCTTATTGTTGTAGGTTATTAATGTAATTAAAGTTTGTTGAGTTACGGAGAGGCCCCAAAACATCCGAACCGCTACGATATGTTTTTCCACTGCGCACACAGAAGCAGGATAACGCAGTTGCTGTACATAAGGTCATGCGGTTGACTTGTTTTTCTGTGCTCTGAAAGTGTAGTATTGGGCTGACCTGATAAAGTGTGGCTGAGTTATTACCAGTGTGCTTTATTATTTAGTCGTGTACTTGGTCACAAAGTGTATTATGGCTCAGCATTTGTTTTCTACTGCACAGCGTGTACTTATTTATGATTTATATGTGCTAACTCAGTCAGCCATTGTTAGGGCTCGGAAGTTCATGCCCTAAAAAACACTGAAATATGCATGCATATATGCTCTTAAAAACTTGAAAATATGCCAAGAAATATGCACTATTAATTAAAACGATTGATGTCTCTTTGCAGTAGACAAGACGAGTTAGTATAAATAATAAATAGTTACCGTATTCCATAGACGTTGAAGCAGAAGTGGTCCGGCTGCTAGTATTAACTGCTAAATTGCAGTTCACAACAAACACTTTGCAAAAATGTTCAACTGTAAAACATCGTATGTTGTCTCCCAAAACACTTTTGTAACGTGAAAAACTTCTCTCCACGTCATAAGATGTTATCGGGGCATATTTAAATGATGTTAACTGCTTTAAAGAGAGAGAGTCAAGTCTCTTGGTGTGACAGATGGTTTTCTTTCGAGGATGTCTCAAATATCGCACATCTGTTTATAACCAGAATTTTTTGAAATTACATAATTCACTTTTTGTCATGTGCTACCAGGAACCGAACTTAGGTCACATATTGTTTTTTCAAGCACAGTAAGTGATTCATGCAAAGGAGATCCTACAGCTTCCAATGTCGTTATGGCTGTTGGTAAGAAAGAATAATGGGCAGATATGAAACTAAGATCCTCTTTTAACCCAGTGTCTGAGAGAGTATTTTGCACAGTTTAAATTGATGAAGCATCTTTCGAGTCAAATGAATTAACAGCCTCTTCGACTATTTCTATGTGCTCAGTATTATATAAAACTGCATCGATCCATGTTCCCCATCGAGTTAACACTGATGCAGGTGGAAGTCGGATACTAGGTGCTGTTGGTCTAAACAACTTAGCTCTTTCAGGAGATTTAACAAAACTTTTCTTGGTACTGGACACAAACCAGCGGGAAAGAATCACGTATTGTCTCAGATATGCGATGAAGAGCGTGTGCCAAACAAGTTATATGAATTAAGTTAGGAAAAATACCTTTCAAAGTTTGTCCTGATTTTACCATATAAGGACCTGCATCAGTAACAAATAAAAGTAACCGGGCGTATTTGATTCCACATGGCCATAGTAATTTCAAAGTGTCCATCACAAACTGGGTCACAGGTACATTGTTAGTGGCCGACAATTCGCACACATTAAGAAGATAAGGTGTAGTCTTTTGTTCATTATTTAAAGCACCCACGATTATATTAGCAATAGAACGGCGCTCAGAATCAGGGGTTTCGTCAACAGACAACCACACAAACTGATCCACTAATTCATTTTTGTATATTTGACAATACGTTATTGTAACAATGTCCTACATAAGTCTTACGCAGTGTACTTTCTTCAGGCACATGTTGTCAAGTGTACTTCTCAAGAAAGTTTTTAAATGTCGGATTATTAATTTTGAACAAGGGAATATTGGCAGCTAAAAATGCTTGACTGAAGTCATAATTCAGTAACCCTACTTCCTAAACATTCTACTAGCTGTTTTTGAACAGTTTCTTTGTTTGCGAGTTTTCTGATTAAATTCTCCTTATGTCTTGCTGTGTTTATGTGGCGACCTATTTGAAATCTTTTCTCACTCCCTACATTTCTCTCACACGCTCCACAAAACAGTGCCCTATTATCTGTAGATATTAAATCACTCGAAAACTCTTTCTGTAAATTAATTAATCTAACACTCGAAGCTGGTTTTATTTTCGGCATTTGAAGAGCTTTTTAATATTTTATACACCTAATTTAATTTGGTGGGAACCAGTACACAACACTGTTACGTTTGAAGACCACTACACAACTACTGATGGGCAGGCAAGCGTTGCTATAATCGTACTGCTCAAAACGTTGACCCGCATTTTATCTTTGCTACTATAAACCTCTCAGATAACGCACTGATTATTTTCTACGAACATACAGATAATGAAAGGATGAAACAGGGGATTCACTGCATGACAACATGACTCAGCATTAGTTCTCGCCACCTTGCGAGTTGCATCATCATGTGCAATACTACCAATGTAAAAAAAAATATTATACAGATGGAAAAAATAATAAAAAACCATAAACATAATTAAAATATGCAATATAGGGGTTATAATATTGAAATCTTTGTGAGTTGTGACATCATGTGCAATGTTACCAATATGAAAAATATTATCCAGATGGAAAACAATAATAAAACCCATAGAAATCATTAAAATATGCAATATAGGGGCTATAATATTGAAATAATATGTATTTATCAAAAATCAACAAAATATGCGGTTATATGCACTATAAAATCATGTCCAAATAACTGAAAATTCCATAATTCGTGCACATAATGTAAAAGCATACATTTTTAACCCCTATGAAAAAACATGCAAATGCATGAACTTCCTAGCCCTAGCCATTGTAATACCCAGGAGGGTGTAGAGCTTTTGTTCTTTTCTTTGATAATTTACCGCAACCGAAAGAGCGGGATACAATATTTTAAAGGAATTAACCGAGTTCGAGGTGGCATTTTGAAAGACGGGATGAAGAAAACCCAATGAAAATCTAGGAAGTAAACACAAAATGTTAAGGCGCCTAAAGTGGTGCAAAGAATCCACCAATCAGGATTTATTTAATTGCAATAGCCTGTTTTCATAAATGTACATACTGGTACGTACGAACGCCAATTTCGGGACAGTTCTTCAAATTCCACCGGCAGGAGGAAATGCCGATGTACCAATAAAGAAATACCGCGTAAAAGTTGGCGAAGTAACTAACCCCTCGATGTGTATACTGGCAAGTGCTTACTTAAATTTAAAAGTTATGGCTTACAAACGGTGGCGCTAGTGTTCGGTTTGTTGTGAAAGGATCGTGAATCATGGGATGGTTGAAATAAAATAAAGGAATATTTCTCCTAAAACTAAAACACGCATAGTTACTTTGCTGCATTCCCACACCAGAGATCATAGCCCCTTTTACCAAAGGAAAATCCATGTTCGAAACCATCTAACCCAGGATACTCCCGGAGGACTACAAGGTAAGAAGGTAAGACGTTAGCCGGATGCACTAAGAGGAAGAGAAGCACCGATGGCTCCCGTGAGGCTCGAACCCAGCTCCGCCTTAAGCTCGAGTTGTATATTTATTTTGAATATTTAGCAAATGTCCAAAAATGTAAATAACCTATGATAATAAAAGCTACTAAATATAAAACAAAGCACATTGGTATGTGGTAGCTTCGTCAAGTGTATCCGTGCAATGGGATTCATTTTGCATGTAAGCTATTCGAAGAATAGAATTCCAAGGAAAACATTACTTTATTATTTCGTGTAAACTCTGATTACAAACATATTCATTTTTAATAAAGTAAACATGATAATCTACAAAAGTAATTACATGTTCAAAGAAACTACTCTGACGATTCACATCAAAACAAAAGTACGTTGTTGGGATAAAATTAAAGTGATACAAGCAGAATGAAAACATTGTAGTGATAAGTGACGCCGGCCTGAAATTAACCCAAATCAATGGGTTAAACACTTTAATGCAGCAAGCATTTTACGTTATAAAAAGGTGTTTGGAAGTTGTAGAAAGATAAACAAATGTATTTTTGAATACAGCTTAAACACGAAGACTATAAACTACTTAAGTGTACAAAAGAACATGAAAAATATATCTCTGGTTCGTTCTGGCGAATTTTGATAACACTAAGTGCACATAAGGTGCGATGAAATGAATGAGAAAACCCTTAGGCGGCTTAGGCAGTG
The DNA here is from genome assembly GCA_030765045.1 of Tenodera sinensis. Classification (NCBI taxonomy): domain Eukaryota; kingdom Metazoa; phylum Arthropoda; class Insecta; order Mantodea; family Mantidae; genus Tenodera; species Tenodera sinensis. Next base: position 187,363,674 of record CM060964.1, read on the forward strand.
GTTATTGGTTTAAATTCTTAATTCATGAGGTAAATAAGCTCCTGAATCAATCATTGTAGGCTATCAAAAGAACACCTTCAAGAGCTTGGGAGGTTATACGGAGATAAATAATTAGTTAATTAATCTCTTTTCTAAAATACCCAGTGACGGGATAAAGCGCTTGCGATAGATGTTACTTTCAAAGAAACCCAAAGGATAGTTTAACTTGCAGTTTTTGGCTGCACGAAAATGGATGAATTCTCGACTATAAATGCTAGTTTACTGCACTGATACAGAGGCTGAATTTGATACTAATCGAATGTTTGCACATTGTAATCATTACTGTCAGAAGAGAAAATCTTAGAATTATTTAACTGAAGAATTTATTAATGGGCTTGAAGACGAAATGCTGAAGATTTCTGTAGTAATCCTCCTCTGTAGCGGGAATTACCTTATAACGCATGCCAGAATAGCATTGCGAAATGTGGTAAGAAAATCTTTAATCGAAAGGTTCTTGCTGCACTGATTGCACTTCCCTTTCGCAGTTATATCAGAAATGGCGTGACTGCTGCCACCTGTTGCCAACTCGCTACAACAAGATTACACCTGTTAGGGAAGCCGTTTCCAGATGGCAGTAGCAGTAATGTACGCTAGCGGAGCAAGCAAAGCTGCCTGATACACTGTCACAAATTATAAAACTTCATTTTCCTCGAGCTATAAAGAAATGCTGCCATAAAAGTAACAAACAATAAATGAAATATGTACTAGAATTATTTTCCGCTCCTTCTGTACTATCGAGGAGATATTAAATTTGAATGTTGAGCAGAGAATTTATGCAACCATTTCACCACATTTTTAAGCTTACTGTAAAGTAAAGACAGAGAAACAATGTATGGAAAACGATTTTAGGAAAAGATCCACATACGTCTATCTCTCCTGAGTCTGTCAGTTGCAAAAATAAAAAGATATGTAAATAAATATGCAGTGTGGTATTTAAGAAGCGAATTTTTCGAGAATTCAAGGCAAACATTTTCAGCAAATCTTTCCGACCCCATCCAACCCCATACAACCTTTTGCTTAGAAACATTTTACTGTAATAACACCTATTCCAAAATTAAAATAGTGTGCACAATAAAGAGCTATTATAATCGGCGCCAACCAAATTCATGAGGAGGGAGAGGCGACGTTGCCACATGGAGAGCACGGTATGATATGTGTACGAAGATTACACTTGGAATGTTGGTCTTTCTTGTTTTTAACGTCCTCCAAGGTAATGTCATATCGGACGGTGAATGAATGAAACGGGTGAAGTGATACTCAAATGAGCCCGAGGTCCATGGTGCTGTAAGTTACCCGACATTCGTGTTCTCAATATAAGGGAAAACCTCGGGGAGAAAAAAAAAAAAAAAAAAAAAAAAAAAAACATTACTCGTATAACTTACCCTAAAAAAGATTCTTGAACGTGAGGCAACGCTACTGAGGTGGCCATTATTTTTAATGTTGAGTGCGTATTATTTATATCGTATGCGAAGACAATAGTAAAATACTGAATCTGCATTCAAAGGATAGAACATGCAAGTATATATCACGTTAACAAAATAGACGTACTTTTGAGATGTTGATGTTTATTCTAATGGGATAAACACTGATATCCCTATTGCTCTTCTTCTTACCGATTCCTACAGCACACGAGGTCATATCAAGTACATTACAGATTGCATTAAGAGGCATTGCGTTCTATTTTTCCTCTTCGAAATGTTCTCTTACAGAGCATATTATATCCCGCGCTTGTTCTTCAATTGGGATACATTTACCAAAAGCAGTTTTATTCGGTTCACGAGTAGACTCGATTTTTTGTTTGGCAGCACTATGTTTATCACTATTTTCGACATTGTTAAATACTCGTTAAGAGCTTTGGCACAATTGTAAAAGCTCGCGGCACACGCACAAAACAGACTGAAACAGGCATAAACACAAGGCAAATAACCACATAAATAGAATGATGCAAACGCAGCACACAGGCAATCTCTTAACTGCAAGCTAGGGGGCTACAGGAAGGCATTATTTATTTACATGCAGAACATAACACAAGCAGTTTGTGTTACTGGTGGGTTCCTATCAGCCATGGGCGTCGCGAAGGGGGGGGGGGGGGGCAAGGGAGGGCCGCGGCCCCCCCCCCCCTTGGAAATTAATGAACTTATGTGCTGACTATCAAACTATTATTTTAATTTTTATGTAAAGAACAATTTCTATTTAGCGCAAATTTATACGGTTATCCGCAACAAATACTACAACTTTTGACAACAAAATAATGAATTAATATTATCTGATTGCAAAATTCTAACATTTGCCCCCCCCCCCCCCCCCTGGAAAAAAGTCTATCGACGTTCATGCTATCAGCCACAAGCTAATCACCTGCTACATATCGTCCTTATGTGTACCGTTGCTATGGAAACTTATTAGCTTTTATAGGTCCTTCTTTTCGTTGCTATAACAACCGCTAGGACGCATCCATCCCCTGTCGTTCATTTATACCTTTCCACCACATGGTTTGCATGTCAATCCCCTTCTTAATTGGCGCCGAGTATAACAATAATTGCTGTTCCAGGTACTATAAGAGGCTTAGAATTTAAAAGTAATCGTATTACATTCATACGTACAGTCGAATGCAATGAAATATGCCGATGCTTCTGGTTTCTTATAGTGTTTTTATTTATTTAATGTTGGCAGTCCCCATATCAGCCGTGTTCCACGCCAGCTCCAGGTGAATCAATCTGTTGTTGGTTTGAGTTCAAGTCCAGCACAATGAACAAATGTGAGGCCTTGGTAGCGGCTAAAGGAAGGGGGGACATTTTATCTGTGTGCCTGGAAGGTAAGCTTCGCCAGTAAAAGCACTCAAACTGTAACAAATGAGCAAAGAGCAGTTTCAGGCTCTAGATCGAAGGAAAAGGGAAAAGTAAACAAAGCATAAATGGAACAACTAAAACGAAAAACGATTTGACGAGACAATGTATCGATTAAAATTAAACCTTTCACCATGTTATCGATTCGTTAGCGTTTGTCGATACTATTCCTGTGTCTTCCGTTTGAGTTTACCTTAATTAGCCTAAATAAAGGTTTTCTCTCATTGTGTCAAAATGCCTCCTCTAAAATATGAATAACATTTAAAGTTATTGTATATAATCAATCCGCAATCGTGGTAGCTGCGCCACCGAATTCCATTGATTGCATTTTCATGCATATTTAAGAGAGTGGAGCTTCACAAAATTACTGGCTGGGAGAACTTATTCGGTTGTGGAGTAGGGCGGCCAAAGCGATGAGAACAGTATACCAATATACTCCCCCGTCCCTCTCGTTTATAGTCTTATTAGTGACAAAGAGCACAACAAATTCCATATCGTCACTCAATGAGTGCGTTCCTTATATTTTTCACTCCTAAGTACTAACATATATTTTGGGATTTAACGCAACGTCAGTGACGACTGAAGGGCACGGTACACAAACCGACGTATTTTGGGATAACAATTTAGCTATACTGGCGCTGTTCAACAGTGAAAGAGCTCTTAAATGTCCCTGTGTTACGCAATTAGCAGTCTTTGACCCGGGAAAAAAAAAAAAAAAAAATATATATATATATATATATATATATATATATATATATTTTTTTTTTTTTTTTTTTTTTTTTTTTTTTTTTTTTCCGGGTGGAAGGTACTGCTTCGGCCAGAATACTCTGGCTGATAGATGCATATGTAAGAAATATAAAATGCTAAGTTCCGTTTCGGTAGGCTTAATCGTTTTGTAAAAATTCATTCCCCCCAATATAAATGGTGACGCTGTGCGGTCCACACACGTCAGCGACCTGTGCTGCACATGACCAGCGTGTCCTTCCAGGCCAGTACTGTCTCGGTTGTAAACAAAACATCTGACTGGCGTGTGCTTCGGTGCAAACAAAACACTTGCCCAGAACGTTTACCGTGCTACTTGAGCGGGCCACTATCTTGGGAGATCGGCACGAATTCCAATTTTATGCCGGAAAGGTGCGAATTTAGCTGAAATGATGCATTCGTTCAAGTAATAATAAATATTCAGTTGTCCATAGTTAAGAAAACTGAAAAAATGAAACAATAGAAGTCACGTATTTTAGGATTAAAACAATGCTTACGTAAAGGGATACAGATTTTTCTAACACTGGACATTTATTATTATTATTATTATTATTATTATTATTATTATTATTATTATTATTATTATTATTATTATTATTATTATTATTATTATTATTATTATTATTATTATTATTATTATTATTATTATTATTATTATTATTATTATTATTATTATTATTATTATTATTATTATTATTATTATTATTATTATTATTATTATTATTATTATTATTATTATTGTTGTTGTTGTTGTTATTGTTATTATTATTGCTATTACTATTGCTATTATTATTATTATTATTATTATTATTATTATTATTTTTATTATTATTATTATTATTATTATTATTATTATTATTATTATTGCTACGACGACGACTAGTACGACTATTACTATTACCATTACTACTATTACTATTACTACTATTACCATTACTATTACTACTATTACTACTATTACTATTATTGTTGTTGCTGCTGCTACTGTCGCTGCCGCTGCTGCTAACCCTTACGAGCTGAAAAAAATAGTAATTGCTCCTTTTTATTCTTCTAAAACAATTGCGATCTTTAGGGTACTACCGGACTAAAACAAAACTAATGATCTCGTCAAAAATGACAGCTGTCGTAACAAAGGCGCCTAAATAAGAAGAAAAGCAAAATGATTTGTATTTTTGTTCTCTACAAGTAAACATGACAGTGATGCTGTCCTTAAAATAAGGTATAGGTACATAATATAGAGTTTCTCTAGGCATATGACAAAGCATATTGGTGTCTAATACGGGATTGAAGCACAGTTAATGTACTCCCTAACTATTTAACAAAGTACACAAACACCAGTCACCATTTTGAAATACATTAAATAATCCTAAATATATTTATAAGCACTTTAGAAGGGGAAAAAAAGAGTGAAAATGTATGTCATTTATGCCGATTATGTGATGCTTGTTTAGTTTTTAGTATTACTTAAAGTTATTAACATTGAGTTGCATTTCAGTTTACAGGAGACCATTTGTTTTTTCTTTCTTTTTACTGTATATATATATATATATATATATATATATATATATATATATATATATATATATATATTGAAAGCAAAAAAACAGTAGAAACGTTGGAGATAGAGTAGCTTATTTCGCTAGGTAAAGGATGAGGAGGAGTGCGGTCATCTGGCTTTATTTACGTTTAATTTTACTTTGTATTTCTTATTTTTGTGTATATATTTATTTATGTTTTATTCTTAAGGGGAATTTATCTCTGAAATTAATAGTACCGTGTCTAAGTGATACCCTTGATGTGAACAGGTTCATGATTGCAAGGTAAATTCTTTCGTATTGCAGACAATTATGCTTTAACCCTTATTTCTTCTGCCGGCCCTCACACCAACATCAAGCGATATCTCCCCTAATCACGCAGGTAGCCGAATTTGTTGAGAACACGCGACAAGTACGTTTGGACTGGCCCACGACGTTGCCATATTTCGCGCAGAATTTAAACTTTGCATGACATTTTAACATTAAATTGTGGTTAAACTCGTTCGAATTAAGATTGAAAGGCATTACAGCGATGTTCACACAATGTTTGTGCGATAGTTACTCAAGTAATAAGTCATTTATACCTATTCGTGTAGAAAACAATATTTGACACATTTTTTTCGGGGAAATGGTTCTTTATTACCAAAAATTGTATTGGATATATTTGTTACACTCATCACGTAGAATCCCTGGTTAACCTAAGGCCGAAGCAGTACCTTCCATCCTGTATGTATGTATATACAATTTTGATTATTGCCATATATTTATTTGCATGAGAAATACGATGCGTGTCCTGAATTTTCTGGGAATCGCCTCCGATGCACTGTTCATTCTGAATGACTTCAGCATAACTGGCAAACTAAGAGTCAGACAAAATCTTACTGCACAAAAATGTAGAGTTCCTTAAAGTAGGCAATTTATATCAAATATCTTAAAGTTTTATAAAGTGGGCTATTTCTTAGGTATTTCTTGTTGGTTCAAATTTTCAATTGGTTATACTTTTCTCAGATAGGAAGTCGTACTCGTTTCTATTTTCCCTGATCGTGCAAAACCATCAAATAGCGATCAGGTCTCAAAAGATTTTACTATTGCTTAAGCCTAATGTATTTTCATATTCCCATTGTACCTACAAAGAAACATATAATAAAGGATTTCTACAAATGTTTTATCTCGACTAACTTGAAACAGATAGAGATTTGTAAGAATAGGTTGTACAAGAGTGAGTAAAGAAAGTCGTATGACTATCATATCAGATGGTTTCCTCTATTTTCAAATGTTGACAGTAAAAGGTATGTAAATTTGAACATTAAAACGGATGAGTGTTTTAAAGCAGATATTAAAACCGCGCATTGTTTTTTCGGTAAAACTACTAATAGCACGTACACCTTGCTTGGCAGAGAATCATTTAAAATTGTTCAGTGCTCATTTGAACGCTGTGCTGCAGCTTTATAAAAATGGTATACAAAACATAGCCATGTGACGTGCTTTGTTATGTGCAAATCCATAATTCTGCTGACCAAAATCCCAACCTCCGGCCGTTTGGCAACTTCTTATAATTCATACTATTAAATACAAGCGGTTTCAACTGTGTTTTTCTATCCATTTCAGATTAGTCAAAAAGCAAATAGTTAATTCTCAGCTGCTAAATGATGAAAATAAATAGGTGGTGAGCTGATCATAAAATTATGAGAAAGTAGCAACGGGTGCATAGCATTTCAAAATGTACTGTTCACAATCCAACAGTATTAATGCACAACATTAAATTTCACGAAAACTTTTGGCATAAACTGTAGGTAGGTATTATTTAATGGGACGTAAATATGTATGTGTATAATATCTGGAAAAATACCAAAACACACAAACTGTCGTTTTTCTGATATTAAAAATGAGAATTTGCTCCTATAATCTGGCTGATAGAATTTCTAAATGCAGATGAATAGTGCATGCTGATGTTTTTTACCGCGAGGGTTTTGGACGAGGATTTTAATCTCCAACCAATCCTTCCCCCCTCGTTTAACCTCGGTTTAACATTACACCGTTCTGCATTTCAAAGCATCTTTTTTTTAATCTGATAGATGATCCTAAACGGATTTTTTGTGCTGAATTCGAAAATAAACTCCATTTTCTCCCAGCACATCAGGTTTTCAAGTATTCATAAATAACAGAAACGAAATTAAAGCTTTGTGAAATGTAATAAAAGTTACTTTCAACAAGAATTTTGTGTGAAAAACTGGGCCATAATTATAGTTTATTTGCCACTAATTAATCATGAATTAATAATAATTATAAGCATATTCGTAACCTTACCTTAATATTGCACTTCAAATTTTCTCCTCTTTGACCTTCTCGCATATTGTTCAGAGCAGTCCCTTTTTAACATCCAACAATAGTCCGCCATCATGTGGACACTCCACTTCCCTTGATACATCATTTCCAAATTTTTTGTATCCTGGCGAAATCTTTCAACCTGTTCCTCACTAAAATCTCCTAAATTATCAGGGAAATAATTAGATGGGAATGAAGAAAATGTACTTGGACACTCATGTTGCAACCAATCTATTTGAAATTTTGTTGCGTCATTTTCACTATGTTAACATAATTTGGGTCTTTTTTACTTCCAAGGAAATTAGAAACAACATTTCTGAAAGCATTCCAGGCATCCTTCACTTCTCGACTCATAGTATTCTCGAACTGACTGTCCATCAGTTTTCGAATTTGTGGGCCAACGAATATCTATACCAGCTTTAATTTTTTCATGGGATAGTGAAGGAAATGTAACACAAAGATATTTAAACCACTCACTGTCTTTATCTAGAGTTTTCACAAATTGTTTTATTAAACCTATTTTCACATGGAGAGGTGGCAACAAATACTTTTGAGGAATCAATAAGAGGTTCACTTTTTATACTTTTTTTTCGCCTGGTGCTAAATTAGCCCTACGTGGCCACTGTTGCCTTTCCCAGTGTTCTCACCAAGCTCTGCTATTCCATTCACATAAGAAGCAAGGATATTTTGTGAAACCAGCCTGCTGATCAAGTAATAGTCCAATAATCTTGAAATCTTCACAGAGTAGCCATTGATGGTTTTCGTACTGTAGTTTTTGTGACAAAAACTTAACATTTTCATATGTCTCCATTAAAAGACAAGAGTGGGCCACAGGAATGGAAGGATGAATGTTTCCATTATGAAGCAAAACACCTTTAAGACCTTTTTTGAGAAGAGTCTATGAAGAACTTCCACTCTTTGGAATTATAACTTATGTTATAAACTTTGAAGACAACAGGGATGTCTTGGCAATACACCAAATTCTCTTCTTCAGCAAAAAGGGGCCAAGTTCCTGCTCACGATGCCTGTACCATGAAAAGTATGTACCCTCAGCCAATACTTTCTTTCCTTTTAACCTACAGCCTAAAAGTTTTGCAAATTCTTTAGGCAATTTAAATCCCTCACTTTGATTAAAACATGTATCATCAGTCTGGTTCATGGAGATTGTTTCAGTGCTACTGGATGCAGATGGCAATGTGTCTGATACTGTAGATAAACATGTCCAAGAAGAAACATTGCATGTCTTATCGCACGTCAATTTTAAGGGGAAGAAAAATTTTTGTACATGCCCCACCCCCCCGGGTGGATATAGTTAGATTTTAATAAATATAAAAACATATAAATATACAATATAAACATAATAATATTAATTCACATCTTAAGTAACAAAGTTGAAATTATAAGCTGTTAAGCCTTTCTAATAAACGATAGGCACACGGTAATAAATACTAGCGTACATACATTACGAAAAATATTCAAAACAAAATTTTGTATTGCAAAAACGGATTTCAGTTTTATAATCAGTGTGAAAATGTGATTCAGAAACGCTCATTCATTAAAAAAAAGTCGAAATCCACTCAGAACGGTGTTATCAAACTGCATCATGTCTTAAGCATCTACTGCAGGACTGAGGAGAAAACGTTTTAAAGGGGTGCTCTGCTCTCTGGAGGGGAAGGGGCAACTAGTCCATGGCAGTTATTGTTATGAATCGATCTACTATCTGCGTTAACCATTGTTTCCTCTCACGAGAATGTGACTCCAAAGAATGTGTTTGATGCTAACAACCTGTAGCGTTTTCTGAGAAATATTACGGCTAGACTTTCGACGTATCAATGCAACATTATTATTCCAGCATTGCGCACAAAAGACCTAAATCTTGTCGATGTGTTGAAACCCTTAGCTGCAATATTTTTCAGAAAACGCTGGAGTTGTTGGTGCCAAATACGTTCCTTGCAGTTACGTCCCAGACAGAGCATCACAGTTCGATGCATAGTCAGTAAGCAAAGTGTGAAGGGAATCGTGTAACCTTGGAAAACTTCTATTCCTGCAGCAGCGCGGCAAAACGCGATAACGTGGTTATTGGTGTTTGCACAAGCGCACCACCTTGATAATCCGAACGTGTATTGGAACTCGACAGTGGACAGTCGACAGTCGACAGTCGATGAGAAGTAGGGCGCCATGATACATACACAAGTGAGTCTGCACGTACGGTCGGGTCGTGCCTCGTCCAGAGCATTGCAATGATCATAGGGCCTCGTCATATTATGTGAGGACAAGGATATCGGCATGGGATTCACCTTAATCCTCTGAAGGAGGTACCTACATCTCTCTCTGAATTAGCCCTTAGTAATATTTTCAAGGTAATCTCAAGACTATAGGCGGACCCAGGGAGGGGTTGAGATGGGTTATATTGCCCCTCCGCTTTAATTTTAGAAGAGGGAAAAAACATGCTAATCTAGGTTACGGTGTTACTTTGCTGTCGTAAAACCAAAGCAAGCACCTATAGTTGCGGTGGATTTACTTGTCCCAAGGACCATGAAAGTAGAAGGTCGCTTCCACCACTCAAGTTAGGAGTAGAGGGTGGAACACATGTTTCTCGGTCAAAAACGCCCCAAATCCATTGATAGTTGCCTCTTCAGTCCAGCACTAATTGGATAGGAGTCGAAACCTCTCCCACTATCCCCTTAACAACGAAGATGGGAGAGTACCTGCTTCTCTTTTCAACATATCTCTTTCTCTTTCTTTGGGCATAAGACAAGTTACTGTATTTTTCAAAACATGTAGACCTTACCCCAGTCCTCTGCCAAAGGCGGTTAGCGGTTTAAAAATATAAAGGGGCCAGAGGACGGCTACATTGCCTCTCTTCCTGTTTGAGGATTGTCTTTTGTTTGCTAATGATTGCTAGAGTTCAGAAGTTGATGACCCAAAAATCAGAGAAAAACGACCAATAAAATGCCCTTAAATTTTGTGGAAAATGACAGTAAAATGTTTAAAAAAATGTTCGTGCAGTTTTTGTAATTTTAACGTTCAAAATTAAAAAAATATATCATTTTTATTATTTATTATAATTAGAGATATTATGCATTGTATCCTATACATATTTATATAATAGGAACAATTTATATATTTGGCCATACCTATTATTCAGCATTGCAATAAAGAACCATTGTCATTCGAAGGTTCTCGGGCTAGAAGGATTGCCGGTTGTCTTGAAGAACACTCCTATACATTGAAAAACTCCTCTACTTCAACTGAGGTAAGGGGCGCATACTTAGTGACCTAGGTCACCTGGTGAAAAACAACTAAGGTCATAATGTTCACCTTGCAGAACTTTCTCGATTTTACACCACGACTGATACCCAATATCATTTTTTGATACATTTTTCATTTTCTCAGAAACTTCTTGATCAACTTTTCCCACACATTTTTCCAAATGTTCCTCCACACCTTGAATCTTTTTGATAATCGTCTATATACTCTCATCTCTTTTTAGCCATGTTATTGTTTCTGCCAAAGTTGAAAAGCTGGCACTGATAAATGCCAAACTTCCCTTAATCTGAGGATCATCCAGTAAGTCTTGAGCAACAACTGTAAATACAGCATTTTCTGTATCAAAGCTGTCAACCACTGACTTCACTGCATCAAAATGTTTGCAATAATAAGTACATGCACTGATCCATGTTCCCCAACGCGTTACTATTGTTTCAGGAGGCAATGGTAGGTTAGGTGCAATTTCACGAAAATGTCTTATTCTTGAAGGAGCTGTTAGAAACACTTTTTACATTTGGTACGAGTTTGTTAACTTGCAGAAATTTTTCATGCGCTTGTTCACAGACTAGTATGAAGGGCATATGCTATGCATGTTACTTGAACCACTGTAGTATAAAATTATTTAATTGTGGTTCCACATTTCACCATATATTTGGCTGCATCTGGTACGAAAAGTAAAACATTTTCATCTTTTATGCCCTGTGGCCACAAAAGAAACATGCTTTGATTAAATTGCTTGCATATACATTGATGGTTAACCTTCTCAATTACTTCTGCCACAAGAAGAAAAATTTTCAGTAGGGTCTCAAATTCTAATGTACCTATAACGACATCTGCAATATAGCGCCCATCTTTATCACTTGTCTCATCTAATGAAACAAGCATATTCTTATTCCTCACAAAATCGCATATTCTTACTATTGTATCTTCATAACAGCCCTGCAAGTAACCTTTTCTAAGGGTAGATTCATCTGGTATGTTCTGTTCCGTATATTGCTGCAGAAATTGTCGTAATGTAGCGTTATTTATTTTTTCTAACGGAATATTGGCAGAAACCAACGCTCTATGAAAAACAGATTTTTGGAATGATTCCTCATGCTTTGAGTAAGAAGTAACTGGGTTGTCTTACTTTCCTTTGTACGTTCAATAGCCTTTATATGTGGTTTTTTGTTTACCCGGTATGCCGCTGCACAGTAAAGCGCTTATCTGTACTCACTTTAATTTCACACAACTTGCACAACAACATTCTTCCACCAGTATAAAACACACTATCACCAAACTTAGTCACTAACTTTCGCAAAAAAACTTCTACTTTCCTTTACTTTTGCCATTTTTACGGCTTCACTTGTGAGAAGTAAAATGTTGACTGGATGGCGGATGCAGTTGTAACAGTAGGTGCAAGAGTTGTTTTCTTAATGCGGGGAAGCACCACCATTTTCTACCTAAACATGTATCCCATGACTTATTAACAGACCATAAGAATGCTACACACAGTAGAACTCAAAAAGCAGCCTCAACAATGACTACATGTGAATAACGTAAAAAGTGCGTTTAAAAGCAAAAGAGCTGAAGAAACAAAAAGTACTTTTCCTAAAAAAAAAATGACCAACAGACACGAATGCAAAAAATGCAAGATAAAAGTAGTCAATATCGGTTCATTTTTGGAAGAAATGAATTTATATTGCATTCTGCATTATCTGTGATGACTCAAAAAATATGATTTTTCATCAAGTTTCCGAGCCCTAGTTATTACCAAGTGGCAGGGGGAGCGGTCCTCCTTTGGAGGTTTTCATGATTTGGAAAAGTATATAAACTAAATGCGGTATAGATTTCTGGCATATTTACTAAAATCGGTGACCATCTGTTCGTTCAGAATGAATGAGTGAATTTATCTTAGCGTTGGATTATATCCCAAATTCTCAAAAGATATTCGACTGCCTGATCTGACTGACCTGACCGACCTACTGATCTGACTGGTCCACAACTTAATCAACACACAAAAATAATATGTTTTCTACACTGTGCACTGAAGTTGGACTTGCAATGTTTGCCCGTTACTGTAGGATTGCTTTTCAAAACTGCAAGGTGAGCTACGAGGTGAAATGGCTGTCATGTCCTCTGAACAGCAAGGGAAGCGTATGACTAATTTAATTCTCATACCATCTATGCAGGTACGCCTGAGAATCAGGTGACCCTTCGCGCAGGTCTCTCCGAAGTCGGGTATTTACTTTTGTGAACGATAGTACATAGTAGGTAGAGAAGACATGGCATTCCACCATCCACCAAAAAATTCGATGTCGATATTTCACCGGAAATAAAATACATTCTTTGAGGCTCTCTAAACGGTGTTTCTGATAAACATGGTGCACGTGTGTGTGTGTGTGTGTGTGTGTGTGTGTGTGTGTGTGTGTGTGTGTGTGTGTGTGTGTGTGTGTGTGTGTGTGTGTGTGTGTGTGTGTGTGTGTGTGTGCGCGTGCGTGCGTAAGGGCATAACTCGAAAACGAAAAATCCGATAAATACCAAACTTGGTATTCAGGTTCAGTATCATGCAAATATGCGAACCTAAGGAACCAAGCTACCTTTTTAACAGAAATTCTTTCAAAATTTTGATTTTCTGAAAATGGTTGTTAATGATGTTTGCTAAACTATCAGATATATTAAATATATTTTCATGACAAAATGTACTTTATGTTGAATTTTCTGTGAGTAGCCTGTGACATCCTGTTCGTTTGGAAGGAATTCTGTATGTAATGTTACATAACCGGTAAACGTCAAGCGGTAGACCAAAACGTGCTACCGCCCCCCCCCCCCTCCCAAAGAAGTATATCTGTCTAGAACACACAATTTTCTTCAAATTTTTGTGCCATCAGCCATTTCCGAGATAGGTATCGGTTATTCATGTTCGAATTTTTCAAGAGTTTTGTCATTCTTCTCAAGTACTTTGGACATTCAATCCTTCCTCAAGATTGCATGGAAAGAGTATGGAATTTCAAGGGCAGCATATAACGTTCAGTTCTTAAACTATTATTATCGCTATTCCCTTTGTACCTATAAGGCACAGATGGAGAAAAGTGACACAATGTGTAATTTCCCCACACCTACTTTTAAATCCGTCTACTCGACTACACACAGTTAGCTACCAGACCACGTCCCAACTGTTATCTGTCTACCTCAGAGAAGCGGTCAATTCCTCACATTGTGTCAATGGTGGAATCATGTCGCATAACAAGGTAAAAGAATGCTTCAGAACCGAATGGGGACAAGTCTTTTTTTTTTGTTCCTTGTAAAAATAAAGCATTATGTTTTCTACGCCAAAAGAAAATGTACGTTACGTAATCACAATCATGTAGGTAATCACAAAACCAATACATCATGTTTCTATTCGGTTCCGCCACTGCGCACCTTGAAACATACCTTGTTTGTAAGGACATGGCTATACGTAAACAACTGGAAAAGACAGGTGGCCTGCATTTGGTGATGAGGTAAAAGTGGAGAGGGTAAAATACTCAATTACATTCCTGTCACCCCGCTTCCCCGTGCCTGCTATAATGAAATATGTAATGTAGCTACTTCTGCAAACATTCAGCTTGGTTAAAATCAGGTACTATATAGAAAAATACACTGTGTAAGAATAATTTTTATGTCCACTAATAAACGATAGGGTAGGGAAAGTCATGTGAATGTACGGTGTCCAATTTTTTTAAAATTTAATTTGCTTGAGAAACGCGCATTCTAGACAACTTTTGAACAGTTCTATTAGTTTTATTTCTATTTATTTCTCCCGACATAGATATCCATGTATTCCATATATTTAAATCAACTTTGAAAAACTTACGTTTCTGTTCAATTTCCTTACTAATATTTGTTGCCAGAAGGTGTAAATTCTTAAGGCCAGATAAATTTAACTATTCAAGAAGACCTTTGTGCTCCAGGACTCGTTAGAACATAATTAGGTTTTCCTTTTCACGTAGTTTTCTGTTTATCCAAAGTATCTGCACGATTTCTCTGGGAGTCTTCCCGTCTGTCCAGTGTTCAATAAAGCTGTTAAAAGGCTGTTAAAGCATGCATTCCCCCATCTACGTGCAGATAAAGTACTTGCGATATTGATTCAGAAGATGCCTTTGAGAAGGCTGCCTCTTGTTGAATAATGAACCACATGCTCGCCATTGTTTGAAGATGAGATGATGAAGTTTCTAGACGATGTGGTTGATGATTTTGAATATTTGCTTCGCTTTCCCTGTAGGTCGCAGGAATTATTCACAGACTTTACCAACTTAGACAATACCAAACATCACTGCAGATTCTTTCAAGTAAGGAATGGCTTTTCTATAAAACTATAACTTTGCTTTATAAAAAATTATTTGATACATTTACCTAACTTTCTCTTACCACTATCGTTTACTTTTATACAGCTTCTACAAACTATTTTTATAAAGGCTTATTACTTCCTCTACTACGTTCGTAAGTAGCGGAATTATTGTATTCCTCCCAAAAATTTGGATGTCGATATTACACCACAAATATATGTACTGATGCCCCCTGAAATACCTTCTTCTTTATGTGACTATCTTCCCCTTATGTAGGACTTACACCCCCTAGGACTTACAAGCCAGCCTAGGGTCAGATGTCTGTCGGGGAGCACAGGAGTCTATGGGCTGGACAGAGTGAAGACCTAGAAGCGGTTGGTCAGCCAAGCACCATGTATGAGAGTGAGCAAGAGGATGATATGAAATGCAGGCGAAATCGATGAATGGAAAGCTGATTATAGAGCAGTTCGTGGAATGAGTGGTGGGGGAAACCGGAGGACCCGGAGAAAACCCGCGCAGACGCCGCTTTGTTCACCACGAATACCACATGGGGGTCCCTTGGATCGAACCCGGGCCACCTAGGTGGTAGGCGAGTGGTCTAACCGCTTGGCTCCGGCGCCGCCTTTCCTGAAATAACCCCCACCCCCCCCCCCCCCCCAAAAATTGAATAATCTGTGTCTGAGAGAGAACAGTATAACTCAAAATGAAAGCATCAAACTTAACTACTAAGTTCTATCCAAGGATGCGATACGCAGATTTTCAAGAAAATCCCTACATCCCAAGCTGCCTTTCCATGGAAACATTTTCGAACAGTTTGACAAAATCACGAGAGAAATAGAGGCAGTCAGTCAACATGAACTTTGCGAGTAAACCAGAATCGTTTTCATTGATATAAGGAATGCGTTCACGCTGAAGGTCCTCAATTTCAACATGTGTTGTGATGCAGGTAGGACTAATGTAAGTACAATAGTTAGTGTTCTGTACCCGTGATTTGCCGATCCTTGACGCGTAACTCTGGCGGAGAGCGCGCCGGTCCTCGCCCGGTCCCTTGCCGCCGCGGGGCGCTCCGGCCGTTCTGAGAACGCATATATATAAAATGTGTCTGTGTAATTTATTTCAGATACAAATGCCAACATTACCTACACAACGATATAAGCTCATCGTAAAACTATCCTTTGTATTCATAGAATACGATTATCCATTTCGATATAATGTATCTTGTCTTGTGGAATTGCTTTCTTTCGCTCTTTTCGTAGCACAATTTTAGGATTTCCAAATGCGGCTGGGTCTATTAATTGTCAACCTCGAATTAAAAATCTCAGCGACTTCCTTCCATGCAGTTTCTTTCTCAGGAACTAAAGCTACGTTCACTTTTTTAAATTCTTATTTATTCTACTATGTACAGTGTTTGCACTTTTCGATTAAAATATCCACTAGCATGTATTTCTTTCGCTATGTAAAATTTAATGCATGCTCTTTTTTGTTTTCCGCCATTTTCCTCTCGTAGTGTTCCCTAACGATTGCTTCCGAAGCTGAAAAAAAAGTGCTGCTGCCCGGAAGCAGCGAGTTTCAGCTATTTTGCGACGTTGCCAAATTGCATTACGAACTAAGATCAAAAGTCGAACTGAGACTCGATGATCTTAGACTAGTTGTGTACAACGCGATTCTACTCTGATCTCAATTCTGACCTTAGGTTAAATCTGAATCTCCAGTCGCGATATTTAGCAACCGGGTCTAAAGGGGAGTTGTTTTCAGTTAAGATCACAGTTTGCGGATTGCATAGCTTCGCTTTGAATGTTGTAATTAGCTCACCCCACTAACAACTTATAATGATGCATTATTGTTTATGTATTGAAAGTGTTATTTCTACTGAGCATTATCAAACTGTACCTCCGCCACTTTGAACTTGAACCAATGAATCACAAATCGTGCACCCTACTTTGCTAGCCGTCGTTGTGTATTTCTAAACCTACTTCCCAAAGTTAGGCGACCTTGTGCTGTTTCTTGCTTGCACACACTTCTCGTTCTTCGGCTGGAGCCACCCATATTAGACCTTCGGCCGTGCAATATCCTTGCTTCTGGAATTCCAGATTCAAAGAGGCCATTAGACATATCGAGAGAATGGTTCTGGAATGTCATTGGCTTATGTTGGACGGTCACGTCTCATCCTCCGAGTTAGAATTTTACCGATCTCTCGTCTTTGTTACAAGCAAGACCAAATGTGTCAATACAATAATATACACTAGAGAAAAATTCTTATTGTGCCAGGCTGAGAAATTTATTGCCATCCCCAAATGATTATTAGCGCTATAAAGATGAAGATGGACGACTCAAACCTCATTCCATGACAAATATGTTTAATTAACTCGTGTTGATCTTGTATCACCTTAGCCGAGGAGTTCAACCCAAATGAGTATCCCATTCATGTAACTATTAGTGTAGTATATTTAGAGAAGGAAACATTTTATTTATTTAACGTTAATCCCTTCTCCAGTCCGCCTAAGAAAACAGTACAAATATTAGTTTTAAAACTAACTTAAAATTTGAAACGACTTTTCTATGTCCAAGCATGGCATGCAATACCAACTTCCGACGTGAAGTAAGCTACTAAATACGAGGTTGACTCCGGCTGCCTCTTGGTAAATGAATGGATAACAGGTTTTTGATATCTTGAATCTCAAACATTTTTAAATAATCTACTCAAGATGGATACTATGGGAATTTCTGTTGTCACTTCCAGTTTGCTTGTGCATTTTTGCGTTTTAGTAGGTCTTGAAACCACTAATGTAGGCTTGAATTATTAATCAAATAATACGATACAGATGAACTGTGCGGAGTACAATTCACTCCAAACTTGAAATATTAATTTAATATTGTTAGTGCTGAGGGTACAGAAGCCTCTGTGATGTGAAGGTGTCTCTTAATCACTCGCAGAAAATTACTTTATTTTCTTTTAGGTTTATTTTAGCGTTGGAGGCATGCGATATATATTTCATCATTGAGTGAGTCATTTGGGCCCCGAATCATCATAAATGAGATTTCAGAAATGGGTTAGGACAGTAGACCAATAAAGGTTACAAAATTCAGCTAGAAAACGACGGTAAAACTTTTTTCAGTTTTCCCAGGGTGTTCCATAAATAATTTTTCCACTGACAATGAATATGAAAGCCTTCTTCCAAGTATGATGATGATGATGATGATGATGATGATGATGATGATAATATGTGATAAGTATAACACTGGAATATTTCTCGAAAATCGGTATAGTTATTATAATAAACATGAGATATTAGGAAACGTCCAGAAGCTTGGTGGAAAAGACAATTGTGTGTGCGTGCGTGTGTGTGAACGTTGCGTAATATCGTATAAGACACCATTTACAATAATATGTAGTATTTATTGTGCCCCTACTCCAGAAAATATTTTTGCAGACAAATTTATGTCACATTCCTATCTTCAGTGATCTAGAATGTAATGATCTTCGCTGTTTTACAGCGGAGTCTCAAGGAGTCAGTCGCCATGATGTTTCTTTTGTTGAAACAGGGGCACGTTAGCATTACAGCCATCAAACTCATGAGGCAGGTGAACAACTTGAGACGGCTCTGGCCCGCGTGCGCCGGAAAACATTTGAAAACCACTGTACGATGTGTGCACCGAAGTTGATGGTCGCCACATCGAACCTTACTTATAATGGGTCAGAATGCTAACCATCCTTTGAAAAGGACAAGAACAGTTTAATTTTAAGTGTAAACAACAGTGTTAGTGAAAAGTTATTAAGCTTCCATTTCGTTGCTTTGGTTATTAATGAGTTGAGTTGTAAAACAAGTGATGTACTGGGTCGAGCCTAATAAATTATTTGTAAAAATGGTCGTGTTAAAAACTTGTTTTCAAACGGCTGCAGTGCGGAAACGGTACATTTCTGGATATGGGCTCCAAGTCAAAATATTATCCACTCAGTCCTCTCTACAAGCCTTAGAAATTTGTATTACCTGCAAATCCATGAAGCGTATCGGAAAGAATGTGAAACTGATATTTCTCTTCTAATAATATTTTGCTCTTCTAATAAACAACATAAGAAGCGATCGTAGCGCTCGACCACCAAGGAACAGAATATTTCTTCTTAAGTGGTAGAGAAAGTAAAAGTTCCTGTCGCGCTCATAGTTGCTAGTCAGTATGCTAACTTTCTAGGGAAATGACTCAATCAGCAATGAAATGGGCATCTAGAAAAGGATTGATCATGGGAAGAGCATTAAAATATTAGTACAGGTTCCTGAATTTGTAAAGTTTTAATGTGTTAAGAGTGTTTACAATATCCGAATAAATTCTTACAAAATTGGCAAGAAATCCTTAGAAAGTAGGGGATATGTAAAGGCACTCCAATGTAATTGAGAAATAAAGCATTTAGGATACACATGAATGCTAAGTTAAAACAAAAATTGAAGGATTTTAAAGGAAGCAAGGTGTTATCTTGAAGATACAAGAATCAAAAGAATATTGGATAACTTAGGCGGAAAGGTTTCGTAAACTTTTTATAGGTACAGTGCAAATTAGTTACAGATATTCTAAATGTTTTTAATATATTGTGAGAAGGGAGGTTTGGAAAGATCTAGAATTAGACTTCCCCTCCCAATTTTAAATGAAGGTAGAACAAGTTTATTCTCTTGGAGTAGAATTTATGGTTGAAGAGTAACAAGTTT
>CM060964.1:187388451-187420951 GCA_030765045.1 Tenodera sinensis
ATTTGTTTCATGATTTGGAGATAAAAGGTTCAAATCTTTAAGGTCATTTGTCATGGTAAGAGTCTGTTTTACTATCTTGACCGCATAGATGCTTGGTAAAGGAAGTATTACACTCGACTCCAAAAAGTTTCGCGAATGTGCTGCATTTTATAAACCAGAAAAGAATTAGATTGCACAAAACGGGAAAACAGCATTTTAGAGATTTAATGTTAATATTCGTCTAAGAATAGGCCTATAACATATACCTATTTGCCTTCAGATGCATCCTTTCTCTCCTTAACTGATATTTCATCAGGTTACTGGTTGTTATGTTCTTTGGTCACTCAATCAGTTCATCTTATTTCTTTCCTCTGAATTCAACACACGAGTGTTTGAGCTTGTTAAGAGATATTCATTCCAAGCTTAAATTTTGCACCCACGGTTATAAAAATACTTGTATGGTTTTAAAAGTATTCATAAAGAAAAGCTAATAATTGCCTATAGAAGAATTTAGAACTTTAATGTCTAAAAGCAAAAAAGGCTGTGCTAATCAGCCAAAGTTTTCTAAACATTACAAATTAATGGCATTAATGAAAAATGAATTGTTTTATTCATGTTATGTTACTAAGCAACAAGCATTTAGTTAGACTCAGCATGCGGAGGCAATGTTTAAATGTTTATCGGAAGCACGGAGGAACAAATTGAGAAGTGACGCACGGGCTGTTGCGAAGGAAAGGAAGCACGAAGAGCAGGAAACGTTCAAACATCTCCCATTGTACGTAGTGCAGTTTTGCAGCTTGAGATAGTCTGAAGGCGGCTAACGGTATGAAAGTAAACTGATCAAATTCTTGCTATATTTTAATGAACTATGTTTCTTTCTGAAGCAACCTCATGTCCAAATTTTATACATTTACACAAAATTATACAGATTTCAAATAGAATGAAGGAGAGTTTGTGGACAATTCACAGAAAATGCAAGATACATTAACTTATTCTTCATGTGGTATGTCAAACTCGCTACCACGGTTTTTAATGAAAAGTAATGAAACCGTTTTTCCTATGAAGGTTAGTTTGCATCCTTGGAATATGTTAAATTTATAAAACAAGCTTTGTATTTATACGAAATGTTCGTATATAGGTTGTACGTATAACTCTCTTCCTCTCTCTCTCTCTCTCTCTCTCTCTCTCTCTCTCTCTCTCTCTCACACACACACACACACTCGCCTACCACCTAGGCGGCCCGGGTTCGATCCCAGGGACCCGCATGTGGTATTCGTGGTGGACGAAGCGGCGTCAGGGCGGGTTTTCTCCGGGTACTCCGGTTTCCCCCGCCATCTCATTCCACCGGTGCTCCATCTTCATGTATCATCAGTGTCACCGCCTGCGGTGCCGTAGTAGTAAAAGCGGGCGTTAAACACTACAACAACAACAACAACACACACACACACTCAGGTGTGGACATTTGTTCTAGCTTTTTTCATACATAACATTTATTTCAAGTAAAATCTTAGTATCTAACTTTTTGGTGAAGTACGATAGACAAACGGCAGAGAAATTAAAAATTGAAAATGTCGACCAAAACGTCGAAATTTCATCTCATTGTGCCCTTTTAACAGCCTGACATTCCATATAAAATATCGTAACTACAGAAACCAAGAATTAAATGGTAAAATGAGCCGATGCTAAGCACTGAGATTTACTGACATTCTTTGGATTGTACCGATTGAGATTAAAACTGGGTTGCTCTGGATTGCTAGACAGGCACGCTGCCCTTTGGACAGTGGTGGTGGGCTCGCGGTTTCAGAGAGTTGAATTTGGACTTTGGAAACATTCCACTACTTGCCTTTTTTTCCTACATGTTTTCTAGTATACTCTGTCCCGTGTTAAAAATGTAAATAAATAAAATCTCTTGTGTAAGCTAACGCTGCAGATGTAATATTTCGGCAGTTTTATTGGATTATAAAAATAGGTGATCAAGTTATCTTCGAAAACATTGTTTACCTATCCAGCTTTTGAAACTGTGTTCCAGCACAATACAATTAGTTGAAGTTGGAAACAACATCGGTCGGACGAGTGCTATGTAAATAGAGGGCGTTGATTAGTGACACATTCATTTTCTTTCTGGCAGTGGTGGAGTGGTGGGAGATAGGGCAAATAACTTTTTATGTGGAATAATTTGTCTTCTGCAGACATGGGGGAAATTCTCAGTGGTGATGATCTCTGCCTAAGCATAACTGAACTATGGCACTTTTACGTCACAGGAGAGAAGGCCGTATGCGAGGGTGTGCAGTCTCTTCCAATGACAAAGTGGAACTGTGGCATGAAGTGCACGGTGCGTTATTGACAGTGACCTTCCTACCTCTTTTGTTTACATACTAATCACAACATCCCCCGTACTCTACGGTCGATGCGTAGTCAACGTAACGTCCATGTGAGATTTTCTTCCATGTCTAATCGTCTGTTACTATTGGGCTGCAACAAGTAGCGAGCTGGGGCCCACCTCTTTTGGGATCAGTTACCCCAAAAGAGTATTGTCCGGCGTTTTCTTTTCTTTCTTTCGTTCCTGTCTTTCTATCCTTGTTTGTTTTTTCTATCTATTCTTGTTTCTTTCTTTCCTTCTTTCTTTCCTTCTTTCTTTCTTTCCTTCTTTCTTTCTTTCCTTCTTTCTTTCTTTCCTTCTTTCTTTATTTCTTTTCTTTCTTTCCTTCTTTCTTTCCTTTCTTTCTTTCCTTTCTTTCTTTCCTTCTTTCTTTCCTTTCTTTCTTTCTTTCTTTCCTTCCTTCCTTCCTTCCTTTCTTTCTTTCTTTCTTTCTTTCTTTCTTTCTTTCTTTCTTTCTTTCTTTCTTTCTTTCTTTCTTTCTCTCTTTCTCTCTTTCTCTCTTTCTCTCTTTCTCTCTTTCTCTCTTTCTCTCTCTCTCTCTCTCTCTTTCTCTCTTTCTTTCTTTCTTTCTTTCTTTCTTTCCTGATCTATTGATCTATTGACCTATTTGTCGGTTTATCTGTTTATTTATTTATTTATTTATTTATTTATTTATTTATTTATTTATTTATTTATTTATTTATTTATTTATTTATTTATTTATTTATTTATTTATTTATTTATTTATTTATTTATTTATTTATTTATTTATTTATTTATTTATTTATTTATTTATTTATTTATTTATTTATTTATTTATTTATTTATTTATTTATTTATTTATTTATTTATTTATTTATTTATTTATTTATTTATTTATTTATTTATTTATTTATTTATTTATTTATTTATTTATTTATTTATTTATTTATTTATTTATTTATTTATTTATTTATTTATTTATTTATTTATTTATTTATTTATTTATTTATTTATTTATTTATTTATTTATTTATTTATTTATTTATTTATTTATTTATTTATTTATTTATTTATTTATTTATTTATTTATTTATTTATTTATTTATTTATTTATTTATTTATTTATTTATTTATTTATTTATTTATTTATTTATTTTTTATTTATTATTTATTTATTTGTTTCCTTCTTTCTTAACCTCCCAAGACAAGTGTCGAGTACGTACCAGCCCAATGAATACTAAGCTCATTTGTACCCATTCCATTCACCGTTTCTGTACGCTAGACTTGTTAAAACGGAACTTCACCATTCAACAAGTCTAACAAGTAACATCGGCGCAATTTCATTTACTCATTACAAATTAACATAATTATAACAGAAAAAAAACTGTTCTACTTTGCTCCTTGTGTCATTCGCGATAAAGGTGAATTGAAAGTGATTTCAAATTGTCCAATGTGGACTTGTGTAGCATGCATAAATAACATTCCAAGTTTTTATGACAAATAGCATCTGAGATCGTGCAAATTTTCATGCATGTTCCATCAGGTGAGAGAATGTAAACATGCGACCAGCTATACTCTGCAAAAGGCTAACGCTACAAACATTACGCAGTACCTACATCGTTTCTTCAGAAAGTTTCTGTTAATCTATTTCTTCGTATTTTTTTTCTTTCTTTCTAACGAATCATATAACATTAAGCGAGGACTTGACAAACTTTCACAAAATAGTTCAGTATATTCATTTTGTCGTGGTAAGATCTCAGACATAACTGTCTATATTAAGGCTGACGAACGTTACTCCGCAGGTATGAAGAGGAATCCCCCTCCATAACCGCATTAGCACGCTTTAGCTAGAACCGGTTTTGACTTTATTTGCCCTGCTTTTCCGCTTTTGTGGTCACAAAGGGAGGGGAAGTAGGGGAATGTGCTCACACCTACTAATAACGTTCATCAGCTCTGATCTAGAGTCTGCCAGGCAAAATCTTTCGAGTTATTTTTGAGAAAGTGTAAAAATAACAATTTCCTTCCCACATGAATGTTGGGGTGATATATACACTGGACATTAAGTACAGAGTTTGACATTTGTCCAACTTGTTTTTGAGCTATACTGATCCCATGCTCAAGCGGACGTTTTACTGAAAATGTTTTTTCTCTCCTTTCTTACCATTTTTTCTCAGGTCTTTGAAAAGCTTATTTACCCGAAGAAATTCTTGATCTGAACATTTTGGGTGAAGTACAATACGTTCCCTGGTATCCATATGTAAGGTTGGTAAAGAGAGAGAGGGGGAGGGAGGGAGGGAGGGAGGGTAAAGAGAGTGAGATAGCTTTATTCCTTAGTAGCTCCAAGTACAGCAGGCTCTCGGTTCGGATCGTCCAATATATGTCCATAACGAATATGCCTTAGAGAAGTGGACTTCGACCTTGTTGCGTTTGTCATCCCCTCTTCCCGCTTTATGAATGAGGCGATGCAACATGCGCAGCATCGCAGTGTAAGTCGCACATAAATTGTTGAGGAAGTATAGATTGGTTACAAGCGTGTATTCACTAATCAGACTGTAGACGTAAGACCACATGAACACCCATGAATTTCCCTCCACCTTCGGCAGCCTAAGGGCGTTCCATTACAGTACGAGTATATTTGTCTCTCTTTCTCCCCTCCCATATGTTTACAGCAGGATCTTTCTAGTTTGAGACATATTATACATACATTGATTGTTGTAGGGATTACAGTGCCTATTGTGGGTGAGTTCTCGGACAAAAATGAACCCCATATCAAGGCAAGTAACGGCTAAACTAAAACATATCTTACATGTTAAAACCTTGGGCCACATACATAAAATCGTAGTAAATTCTTTTCCTACTCTTTTGGAAAGAAATGCTTCGCTCAGCATGCTAAAACGCTTATTATATTATGCTTTTCCTCTTAGTAAATTATCGGTCTATAGATCATGCATAGGTTATTCTTCTACCCTTAGAATAAATATGATTGTCTTGATTAAATGTAGGGAAATATTTATTTTGTAGGGAATGCTAAGAAAATTTGCGGTATGCCATTCCCCAGGCTTCACTTTTTATCAAATGTCCATAATAAAGTAAAAAGGCTGCATTTGTTCAAGTTCGGGCTGGAAAGAAAACTGCCTAGAGATTCTGACTTCAGTAACGTGTATCGATTCGATAAATAGAATGTGGAGTGGTAAAGTGGTTAATTCAGCAAATTTGCGAACTGGATTTATTCTCCCCTTGTCTCATATTCCTCAAACATGTTTGTTTTACAAGCACAGGTTATGTTGATACTAGATCTTTCAATAGTTGCTGGAGTTAGCAGTCTTCTATAATTTGTAGCAGGAATCGATTATTCATCGAAAGCTAAATGGCATAGAAGTTCCAAGCTTTAGGTTAATGTATATGCATACGAAATGAAGTATATGCTATTCCTTCGAGCTTTTCCTGTAGGTGAAGCAGACTAGACTAGACTACCAGATGGCAGGCTGAGAACAGCCCGAGGTGTGTCATTCGTGTACCTGCCGTTTTAGGGCTTAACCACTGTATGACGGGATTAGGATGTTATAGGATGGCTGGTGAAGAATGGGGATTGTGGATTGTTAGGAGGTAGCATACATTTATGCTCCTCATCGGGTGTTAATTTCAGCGTGCAACTACCATTGGAGCAAAAGGTAATACTACACTTTATGCGTAAGGCTCATTATTTCGTGCCAGATAGAACAGAAAAAATATTCTTCACTTATCTTCAACTTGGAGTCCACAAACAAAGGATAGGAATGTGAAGCAGATCTGACTGTTAACGTATAAACTCTAACTTAAAGCTTCATTAACATACACTCTTTATCCTGTCTTTTTGCATGCGTTAAGTACCAACTTCGCTGCACTGTACAGCCATTGGGAAAACGCAACATGAATGTTGCATATGCACATGAAGTGAAACGCACATATAGCGTATAGTGGGGTTGGGGAGGGGGAGGGGAAGGGGGAGGGGTGTGATGGAACAGCTGGGGGAGCTGCGTACTAGTTGCTCTTAAAAGGCAACTAGTACGAACACGATTTTAATGAAGGGGTTTTAATAAAAACATTTTTACATTCTCTACCCTCCTATTTACAATAAGTGGAGAAAATATTGTATTTCATCAGAAATACAGGCTTCGAAGCCCCCTAAATAGCAACACACGTGTGTGTGTGTGTGTGTGTGTGTGTGTGTGTGTGTGTGTGTGTGTGTGTGTGTGTGTGTGTGTGTGTGTGTGTATGTGAGAGAGAGAGAGAGAGAGAGAGAGAGAGAGAGAGAGAATAGCATAACTTAAATGAAATATTCGATAAATATCGAACATGGTATTTAATTTCAGTATCTTCCAAAAATGCAACTCAAAGATTTTAAGAAAATTCCCCATACCAAACTATCTTTTTGATGGAAGCATTTTCGACATTTTTTGTGTTCTCAAAAATGGTTCTAACGATTTTAATTCGAATGCCAGGCACAGTGCAGTTTGGATAATTCGAAGCTGAAGGGATGAGAACAAAATTCGAAATATCCCAAAATTCGAATTACAAAGGTTAGGTCTAAAATTGCCATTTTAGCAATACCGGTTACATATATCCATTAGAATGTTCTGGTTGTCTCTCGCTCTTTTTCGACTCTTTCCATTTTCACTCGAGGCACTGCTTAAAATTGTCTCCTTATTCTTTAGATAAGTTGAAATGTTGAGTGGTATCCCGCATTCGTTCACCATTTCAGATTTTTTTCTTCAAACCCTTTTCAACTTCTCGAATGACAGCGACTTTTTCCACAAAAGTTAGTCTTGTACTGGATACGCGGTTTACTAACAGGCATAGTGGCATTGATTTGCAACACACTCAACAGCAGGAAGCTCGATTGATACGCTGTAGACGCATGAATTTTAAACAAGGAAATGTAGGAGCACGGATAGATGCTCAAGGCCGGCAGCTAGGAAAGATATTCCACCCCCCAAACTGCATTCTGACAAAACAAACAACCCCGGAGTGATGACCTCTTTTGCAGAAACACACGGGCGAAGTTATATTACATTTCCGCGTTTAGATTCATTTTCTACTGACATTTCTGCGCAAAACTTCGAATTAAGGAAAATGAAATTCGAATTACATGTGATTTTTTTTTACACTGCTTTATTACAAAATTCAAGGGACCAAGAAAAGTCTTCGAACTATCCATGTTCCACGGTAAGTATATAGGATATTTACATGACAAATAAGATGTAGGTATGTGGTGATTGTTCGGGGTATGGCTGAGAAGCCACCTTCATTCGGAAGTAATTTTCTATATCTTTGTACCTACAGTGGGCTATCATAAGAGCTACACAAGAGCTTATTTCATAAAATATGTAGCTCTTTAAAACAATTTAGTTCAATTAAGTTTCTTCACTGCATGAGCCATTTCCCTTATTATTGGTTTGAATTGTTCAATACTTTCCACCATTTCTTTGAAGTGCTGTCGCTGTTCATGCCGTGGCATGTTATTCAACACTCGGTTTTGAAACACCTACATATCTATTCGCTTCCCTGTATCTAGCTCCTTTGTAACTACAACGAAATCTTCAATGAAACTATTTCTGCAAACGTTTATCTCGATTAGCATTAAATACCTACCTAGATAAAAGATAGTAAAAAAAAGTGCCTAGAAACCTTATAGGTTTAGAGTAAATGACACTGAGTAGAGAAATTCATGTGAACGTAACGTTAAATATATTTTTATAACGCGATAGGCCTAAGACTCCAGAGAATACTTAGTGCGAATGAGTTTTTTTAGTTTCCCTTACACAGCATCAGTGTACGACTAAGATTTTTGGAAGGGAAAAAATTGCTTTTGTGAAGTATAACGGTTCACCTTGCATCGCTAGGAAGTGCAATCGTGGTTCCATTCTCTGTTGTGTGTGTGTCTCTGTCTCTCTTTATCCCCCCCCCCTCCTCCCCCCTCCCCCGCTTTCTCTACTTATTATTTAGTCCTCTGAGCGCAGCACCTGTGCACTGGAGATACTAACAAAAAGGAGAAAAACGTTTTTGCTTTATGAATTTTCGAGTAAGTACTCTGGGAGAAATATTTTTCTTGAAATGAGACGTTATTGCTATACTGCAGTCTCTTCCCTTTTAATTAGTACAAGAGGAATGACTTCCTAGAAGGATTAATGTCTTTCTACAGAAAAGCTAAGCCGTTCAGCTGCTCCTCTTCAAAGCACAGAGGGCACAGTTGTCTTCAAAGTTGCATCTCTTTGATATATAAAATATTTATTGCGAGTGGCGGTTTCAGAAGCAGAATTGTAAATCTTTGTAATGAATGTGCAAAAGATTCGATGAAAATTAATTCTATCTCCACGGATATTCGATGAGCCTTATGTAAAGTGCTATAACAAGTCAATTCTTATTTTGAAACAACCATTTTTAACATTGAATTAGTAGGTAAATCTATCTCAATACTTTTTTATTAATTTCGGGACGGTTTTGCGTGATCTGTTGAAAAAAATTCCAGTTTTTCGAGTGAAATTTTCTGGGGAAAAATGCTACACCATATACAAGCGATGTCCAACCTTATCTCTCTGGATACACACGTAATTGCTATTTCCCCTCTCTTTCAGTCGGAGAGTGAATCACACCTGTGGCGTGTAGACTGCCAACGAGTCAGTATCCAGTGACGGACACAAACAAGCCATTCCATGGCAGTTTCTAATTAATTACTTGAATTTTCTGGGAATGTCCTCAGAAGACCTCTTCATTCTGGATGACTTTTGCATAAATGGTAAACAGCAAGAGACAGACAAAAGTTTACTAAATAAACAATGTTAAAACGTACAATTTATTTTAAATACTTCTTTTTTGTTTTGAGTGAACCATTCCCGAGATATTCTGTATTGTTTGTTTGAAATTGCCAACACTTACACGTTTGTCAAATAGATATATGTTATTGATCGTTTTATCTCTTGGCCTTGCAAAGAGAACGGAATTTCAAAGGCATCGCACGGTAACCAGTTCTTAAAACATTTCACTATCGCTTAAAGCCTACTGTATTCCCCTTGCACCTACAAGAGAATTAGCAATAAGATACTTTCTGAAAATGCTTATGTCGATTAAAATGAAGTAGATGGAGAAATAAGTATTTGCAAGAATACTGTGTATAAGAGTAAGAGTGAGTATAGCTCTACATATATTGGTCAACAGAGTTTCTCCAAATTGAACTATACAAAAAGTCTGCATCACAATATATTACGCGACGATCACTTGGTGGATCTTCTAAGGCTGTGCACTTCGGCACTGTCGCCGACTTCTGAAACGTAAGCAGTACCAAAGAAATTACTAATGAACGGAGGTTTATTGCATAAGGTTTGACGGTGTTTTTGTAAATAAAACGCAACGTATATATAACCAAATCACCATTACAAAACAATTGAGTGTCAAAGGAGTGGTACAGTGCGCATAAAGTGGAAGGAGGTAAATTCAACCTCCCCTCTTTCACAAACCTTGCACATCGTTGCCATACACAGCTTCCGGTAAAAGGATGTGATAGTTTTTCAAATGAGGTAATACACAGCTATTTTAATTAAACTTGTATTGTTTTGATGTCGGAACTTGTTGCCATCCATAAATGAATGAGTCTGGAAGTATGAATGAAAGTGTGAATGTGTGTGTGAATTCAACGTATACAAAACCCAAAGATCGATAAAGCCACTGTTAAACGAGTAACACCATTTACCAATAGGCAAGGCCGCCGATATCACCTCTGCAGTTAAAAGCGGGATATAAATGGAACACTTAAACAAAAAAGAAACGGCGAGTTCAAATGATATTTGTGGATTTCCTCTCTGATATCGATCATGGAGTAATAACGTAGTTTCTCTTTTGTTTTCACTTTCTTGTGTTTTCTTAGTACTTTTGGGTATGTTGGTGAGTGAAAAGGTTCTGTTGATATTACTTTAACTGCTATTATTTCTTCCCGAATGCGACTACGTGGAAGTCGCTCAGCTGCTGCAAACTGTTCAACAGTGTGTTTGCGTAGTCTTTTCTCGGCATTTTTATTATTGTCTTTATAGTGTCCTGGGAGTTCTAATTAACTCTTAAAGTGTGTCGTGATATTTTAAATGCCTCCAAAGATCCGCAAGGCTGTTGGACAAGTGCAACATAAGGCTAAATATTGTAGGGATAAGCCTCAATCCACGGGCAACGCCGGATAAATTATGATATTAATCTTATTTGTATAAATTTATATAGTGTGCCACATAAAACACATTTTAATATTTTAAGGGTCCTGGGATGTCATTAGGAAGCTAAGTAAGCTAACACATGACTTTACCAAAACTTCTGGTTACCTATAACTACTCAGTGAATGGTAACCAAATTTTGGTTGATTATACTTTGTGTTCCTGCTAATAATGATTATAAAGGTAATAATTTAACGATTTCTTAACATTGTACAAAAGTGATATCAGGGACACCCTACTTCTTAACTCAAAATGTTGTAACTCATACTTTACGTGCACTTACCTTCTGTGGTATTTGTGGTTGTTCAACAGCGCTTTTACATATTGTTTTCTCGGAATTTTTATTTATATAGTTTACTTTTTGTTCCTTATTCCTAGCGTTTGGAACAATGTGAAATTGTTATTAATGTTCAAAGAGTGTAAACCCCTTGTGGGACACTACGAACAATGTCTCAGGATTTCGTTCTCGTTGTCATTACAAATGGAATGTATACCTTTCGCTAGATTAAAACATTTCAAAATATTAAATTATGCAGGTTTCACTCCTAACACGCCTTATGCCGGTTAGCGTGAATGAGATTATTTATAAATACTCATATTTAGAATAAACTCCCCACAAACAAACAAATCTTGTTTCGTCGTTAGTATACTCCTGTATATAAGTGTGAAAATATGTTTGGTGATTTCAGAGTAGTATCTGATATGGATTCCTGCTATCGGCTTCTTATATGTTAGTAGGGAAAATATGACAGTTTGGAACATAAGGTTAAGTTTCGTTGTTGGTATACCTTGTAAAAGTTACCTGCAAAATAGGTTAGACGCTTGTATGAAGCGCAGAGATCGTAATACAAGTCTAATACCGGCTGCATTATAACGTTATTCACGTTAAATAAAAATGAGCAAACTATGCTGAAGAATAACGCTGGAGTTGTTATTCACCAGAAATGTAAGAGAAATTGAAGCAGCCAGTGCAACATTGCTAGCACACTTGAATGACTAGGCACAAGCTGGTTGTTGAGACCGCGAGATGTGCACAATCCACCTGAGGTGTGAACAAGTCGCACCCAACACTAAGTACTGTACAATGCCACAGACGACGCGACGCGCAACTTGGAATCATTATTGATGTGCCAATATATATCTCTTAATTAAGCTGGGATTACGAGGAGCTTAACGTAGTGTGACTTAACGCAACGGGACGTAACGTCACAAACAAAAAACAGTTGTAACGGCTGACTACCTTGGTTACAAGCTGTAGGAATAACATTTTATCATGATGAAGGTGGAGTAGATGAAACATGTTTCTTTAGCAATACGAGTAGTTCATGCGAAACTGTAAGGAGTAGTGGAAGTCGTGTGTGTACTACATGAGATTTCTTTTTCTTTGCATAGTAAACTTTAGTATTGCTGTTCATGAAGCGGATAAAAAAACAAAAAGATAGTACAGTGCGTTTCCTAGATCGGCCGGACTGCCCCGTGTTTGGACATGCATAGAATCCGCAGCAGTGTGCGCTGTAGCTGAATCCTGCTGAAACCAGCCACACAACGTTTCGTTTCTTGTTAGTTGTTTACATAAACTTGTGAACTGTTGGTCGTAAAATATGAGACCATAATTCTACGCGCACTCACTGCACACTGTGTTCGGAGAAACATTGTGTTCTCTTGGCGATTATTGGTCCATTAATAATGGTTTAGAACAACGTATTTTTGTGTATGATGCGCATATACTCTTGTGCAAGAAGGTGTCGCAGAGACAACGTCACGAGAGAAATACAGGCAATTAGTCAACATGAACCTTTGTGAGTAAACCAGAATTGTTTTCGGAGATAGGGAATGTATTGGCTTTGGAGGTCGTCAGTTTCAACATCTGTTATGATGCAGGTAAGTCTAATGTTAAGTTAGTACAGTAGTTAATGTTCCGTACCCAGGACTTGCCGGTCGTTTATGTGTAACTCTAGCGGAGAGCACGCCGGTCCTTGCCCTGTGCGGTGCCGCCGCGGGGAGGTCGTTCGACCTACGAACGCACTGTACTAAAGCCCTCTAATGGGTATGATTTGCATGTTCACCACAGAATCTCTGACGGACTGTAGAAGTCTGCTGCCATTAGCCTCCCACATTAAAGGTATATACACATTATGCGGATCGAACACTTCTTGAGCATACATTTGTTGAATAGATTTTGGCTGAATTACTGATTTATTGGTTACAAAAATAAGCTAGAATGATACAATGACTGGTAATGCGTTACTATTTTCTTCCAATAGGCGGTTCGTGTTTTCTTAACTTCAACACTTCACGATCGAAAATTGTATCCCATCTTGCGAATATAGGAATCACTAAGCCTCCGGGGGATGAAATGGCCCAACGCAGGCGACGTATAATTTGCAAATAATCTGTCATAAATAGGAGGTTTTGCTTGCTGTAGCGGCATGTTTGTATTACCTTCAATTTCCAATTATGTAAATAGTAATTAATGTAACGCTGTACTTTCACGATTTAGCAATGCATTTCCAATGCAATATTTGAAACACCGCTTGTTTTACTCACAAATCACGTGAATACAGACCGCCGCGATGTTGGCACAATCTTAATTTGTTCTGCGCAACCCAGTTAGTTCTCTAGCCTATTATTATTATTATTATTATTATTATTATTATTATTATTATTATTATTATTATTATTATTATTATTATTATTATTATTATTATTATTATTATTATTATTATTATTATTATTATTATTATTATTATTATTATTATTATTATTATTATTATTATTATTATTATTATTATTATTATTATTATTATTATTATTATTATTATTATTATTATTATTATTATTATTATTATTATTATTATTATTATTATTATTATTATTATTATTATTATTATTATTATTATTATTATTATTATTATTATTATTATTATTATTATTATTATTATTATTATTATTATTATTATTATTATTATTATTATTATTATTATTATTATTATTATTATTATTATTATTATTATTATTATTATTATTATTATTATTATTATTATTATTGTTGTTGTTGTTGTTAATTATTATTAATTATTATTAGCAGTAGCAGTCGTCGTATTCTGCGAGTTTTCATGTCTTTTACTCAGTCGAACCTTAAATTATATCATTAAAGATTGGACTTCACGCAATTGTTTTTTCCTAATTAGCCAACGGTTAAATCAAAAGGCATTTTTGCGATTATGTTTCGCATATTTAGAACTTGACCATTGTGATTTAGGTTTATTTTAATGACAATGTACCTACACACACTTCACTTGTGTTATGATGAGACGAGGTTTGACGTAGGGTGTCGTGTTACAGTTAAACGCACAAGTGGCCACACTGGAGCATGGACACCGATGCTCAGTAGTACATTTGGCAAAGCACGTGCCTACTCCACTAGGAATGTTCCTAGCACTGTGCAGCGCTCAGGAAAAAGTATGCGAACAAATTCATAGATCGTAAAGGCTGGTTCACTACCACCGGTAACGGTAACGATAACCGGAACGAGAAAGTTGAAATACATGTATTCAAAACCGACGGAAAATTTTGTCGGGCTTCTGGAAGGTGAAAGAAGACGTGGCCAAGTTTTACCTTTCTCGTTCTCGTTCCGGGCAGGGCATGGTACATTTATATTATGCATATGAATAAATTCCCAGTGCGCAATATCGACCTCCACTTCGCTATCGATATGATGATCGAAAATATGCATTCCCGTTCCCATTACCGTATTGTTGTAAACCAAACTGTTGAGTGCTGCCTTGCTTCCTGTTCTCGTTTCCGTTCTGGTTACCGTTACGAGGTGGTTGTGAACTAGCCTAAGTATTATCGTGCTGCTCATATGGTTAACCTGCGCTTTATCTTTTTTAATAGAAACCTCTCACATAACGCAATGATCATTCTCGGAAGTCACCGACGTTTCACACTGCACCAATGAGCACGCCACTTCAGCCAATTAATGCGTAGAAAATCACACATGACAAATATTAATTCCACATGCAGTAAAATACAGCGCTGCAACGTATTCAAGTTTTCTCTCTCATTGTTTTAATTCATTGGTGCTCTAAGCAGTTGCTACACATTTGTCCGAGCCTTTCTTGCACGTGTTTCAGCAATACCGTACATAAACATATTCGGCAAAATAAGATACTTGATCCACTGGAGCTGAGGCCATCTAACTGCGCCAATCAATACATAATGCAGTGCGGGACGTTTTCCTGCAAATGATTAAGGGAGTCTCAAAACATGTATTTTCGGTGAAATATCGATACTAAATTTCGGTGTTGAATATAGTACCTATTTACTGTAGGTAAGCAACAAGAATAAGCAATTCTATGTCATATTTCACCGAAAATGCATGTTCGTTTTTTCCATAAGTTACATTACTGTCCAGGTATTTGGATGTGTTTATCTGTTCTATTATTGTATCATCTATTACAACATTTTGCTCCAGTTGACTGGAATCCCAAAAACGCCACCCACCACTGTCGTCTTTTCAGTTGGTATCTAGTACTTTTTACCTCTCATTTCATTTATTAATTGCTATCTGTACATTATTTCCACTTCGGCTTATGGTCATTGGTTGTATACAATAAAAGAGTTGTAAAATTTGCATTGTCGATTATAAAGCGTTTAACATGACTTAGTCTTAACCTAGTTCTGTATCTCGCCCAATAAAATGTATTTAATATTAAAAATCGTGAGTGAAAGAGGACAGCCCTGTCCAATTTCTTGATTAATTTAAGCCATTTCTCCTTTACATTGGAGATATTTATATGTTTGTACTATTTTGATATAGGCACTGTATATTTCTTAAAGTAGAGATGGGAATTTCGTGCAGTGTAAAATCCCAATTACATGAATTTAAGGAAAGATATCAGAATGGATGTATATGTTACAGTGTCAGGTCAAATTCTCGATTACAGCATTTGGCAAAAATAACTTCTCTCATTAAACAAAAGAATTCATATTCCGCTTTCGCGTTTATGTGGAAAAAGTAGGTACTCATATTTGGAACCAGAAGCAATGAAATGGATAAGCAGTAAGTTTGAGCTATGTCCAATGTTTCTATAAAAACGTACATTTGCGTATTGTGCAAACTTGTAAGATATGAAGGTACTTTTCACAACAATAATGTTTCCCACAGCACTATGATTTACTCTATAAAACCTTTTTCGTAGTCTATAAAAATGAGATAGGTTGACAAATTAAATTACAATGGTTTTCAATAATATGAATAATAGAAATAATCTTATCCGACTATACCGCGTGAGTCTTCTCATCCTGCGGATTGGTAACTAGGCAACTCTGCATTCTACAGACGATGCGAAACGCCGGTGTTGACACCACATTCAGCAGCCCGCTGATTAGAGCTATGGTGCTGCTCCTTGACATACTCTAGTAGCGTAATAATTAACACGCTGGAAACTGATGGCGAAGCTCGGAAGTTCAAATCACGCTTGTGAATAAAAACTGCTTTTATTCATTTCTGTTTGTTTGGAGAACGTTCCGCACATCATGTGTTTTTTCCGAGTGCACTAGAAAGCGGATTTGCCAATAAATAGCAAGTTCCAGCCGTCAGGTCGTGCTTACTGTGGCGTGGCGCAATACAGTAGGTATCTGGATATGCTGTTAGCATGCGGGAAAGCGCAGCACTGTACTGCATTTGTCAACTCTCACAACAGTTTATTGGCTTTCTTCTGTATGTAATAGCTTTAAATAGTAAGCTATTATATAATGATGCCTTATATTTGTAAGTTATAATCACAATCTTATTATGCATTTATGTATAATGTTCACAAGTAACAATTTGCTTTGTCATTGAACTAATTATGTGAAACGACACTTCTTTGTCAAATTATCAGTTCTCGTTTCATTTACTAATTTAATTTACTTTTTGAAGTACCTTCAAGTAGCAGTATTTGAACCTGGGACCTTAATTATTGAAGACCAACACGCACATGGTTGCACTACGAGAGCTAGTCACTTCATGCACATAGCGGTACAAAGTAGTCATTTCGGTCGTAGTTGATACTACACGATGTAGTGGCCAGTGTTTACGGCATAGTCTGTAAAACGCCGGGACTGTGTAACTTCTCAATCCGCAGGATGAGAACACTCACACGTTATATTTAGCTAATTGCCTCAGTAATCATCGTCTATTCTCCATAGCATTAAATGTATTCATTTTTATCTAAGAGATTTATGTTGAATTCTTCCCCTTTTCCCCGTAGAACTTAATTTGGAAAAACCGCCGCGAAGCACAGAAATCCTCTCCCGGAACTGCGAGAAAATTACGGCGGATCTGATCTTTTTCACCGAGTTGGTGACACTTGCACTCCAATTCTGGGAAACTATCAATCCTCACCTCTATCGGTACCTGAAGCTGAGTTTGGTAGTTTAATTTACTCAGCCAAGATAGACTAAGCTTATTTTCGTTAAGTTGTTTTCACATCTGATCTCACATCTGAAAATACAAAGCTCCGACTTTTCTACGATTTTTTCATGGAGCAATGGTTGGAGAACATGTTTCTGAGATCTATATGGAAGTGTTCAAGTAAACGACGAAGGACAACAACGTCTTTGAAGGTTGGAATCGAATGCTGGCCGGTTTATTATCGAATGGACATCCAAATGTCTACAAATTAGTTAATAGTTAATACCCTTCGAGAAGATTCCGAATACCATATTCATACACATAACAGAAAAGATCTCAATCTCGAAGACAAAAAAGCAATAAACTCTGATCCAATAATTAATGAAGCATTGATAAAGTTGGAGGAAAATCGAAATCTTATGCATTTCCTTACGTACAAAAAATACAGTAAACATATTTTCACTGTTGAAGAATCAAGCATGACAGGGTGTAAATAATGTACAAAAATTTGACGGTTCTACCGGAACACAAAATAATACCCTAAATAAAAAGTATTAAAATGACTGTTTCCACGGGAAAGATTGATTTTTAATGCAGTTTAGAGATAAAAAGAAAAGAAAACAGTTTAGAGATAAAAAGAAAAGAAAAGGAAAGAAAGAATGCGGAACGCAGAGATACCCCCTCCACACGGTGTTCCTTGGTAATATTATGTCGGCTAAGTCTCTCTTTATTAACAACAACAACAACAACAATAATAATAATAATAATAATGATAATGATAATGATAATGATAATGATAATGATAATATAATAATAATCATCATAATAATAATCATAAAGATAATGATAATAATCTGAAATAAATTTCTTTACATAGTAATGAACCAAGATTATCAAATTCAGGATGGTTGAATGTTGTCCTTGGTCAGGTAGTAAGGTAATTAGCGAGGAACTAGTTTTTACTCAGGTATAAGGGTGGTTGAGTGCAAGTGTCCCGGACCCTTTCCACCACCCGAAAATGCTCTAAATGTTATAACGGTTTTACGTCCTGTATCTTGGCCGTGAAATAGTTGCCTAAATTGGTCAAATAAAATTGTTATGTGTTTACACAAGAAAGATGACAGATGACTTTAGTTCCGTAGCCATTTGATTGAATAACTCAAAAGCGCAGATGGTTCAGTCTGAGAGACTAAAGAAACCTTATGAAATTCATATTGAAGGAATAAGAGCGAAAACATGCATATAGGAAGAATTCCTACTTCCCTCTCTAAATTACTTGTAGACATACCCAGCACACCCGGAAGCAATATTTTCAGTCGGGAAGAATAAGCATTGTTATCTGAGACTGAAGACATTTCCCTCTTCAGTTGTCTGGTACGTATTATTGTATGTTACGGACTTGTTTACTGTGCACAGAGAAAAT
Organism: Tenodera sinensis; assembly: GCA_030765045.1. Lineage (NCBI taxonomy): Eukaryota > Metazoa > Arthropoda > Insecta > Mantodea > Mantidae > Tenodera > Tenodera sinensis. The sequence goes on from CM060964.1 coordinate 187,406,826, forward strand.
AAAACTTGCGAAAACTAGACTACGATGTTTTGCTTCAGCAGTAGAATAAAGGTTATTCAGAGATTTTGGGGCTAATTCTGAACGTCACTACACCCAACCTGAATAATTGAATACAATGGCAATAGAGTCAAATGTGGATGATATCGTTCGTATTATGACTTAATGACAACTTGCAGAGGGGCATTTCGCACCTCGGCTGAAAGGCGATCTTTTGTGCCTATGCCCCTGACGGGCCACCCTCCAGGAGGATGAATGAGGCGAATGAATCCTAAGGGCGGCCGGAACGTTGCCAAGACTACATTTTCCCAGTTAGAAGGACACAGGCGGTGGCGGACAGCCAACGGGTTTGTACCATCCCATGGGGGCCCCGGAAACCAGTACGCTCGTCTTCCAATCTGGGGGACAAGATTTCCAGAGCGCATTTGTTCCCCCTGCCGTGCTGCTGCCGCGACGCTCACCGACGCTTCCAACCTTGAAAGAAACCAAACGGGATGATGGGTGAAATGAAATGATTTGTGTAAGAAAATGGAGGGACAGGAAATCCTTCCCAGCTTTCCTGGAGACGCGCGGAAACCTCCGAAGAAACCATGAGTCAGGAATGTCGAACCCGCGACCTCCCTAATGCGAGTCATAGATGTTGCCGCCTGAACCATCCCGCTCGGTATCATTCGTATTAAGCAGGATATATGTATTCAGATTGCTCTTGTGATCTAATGCGTTTTGTTCAGTCGTCCCCTGTTTGGAAAGGTTGTACACGGCTTTCATTTTGATTTAATCCGTATTCTAATGTCTAGGCGTTATTTTATCCCTGTTTTCTAATTCAGGCTTTGACGGTATTAAATTGCCCATTGAAAGTTACTTACCTAACCTATATATACATTTTAAAGGTATTAGATAGTCATCTGGACGTGTGTAACTAACAGGAAGGGGTTGGAAGGAAATAAAATAATGTTCTACTCTACGAACAAATTTTCTATTGAGTTTAGAAATGAGCGATATGGTTAAAAAACCCTGTGAGAAAAGCGAATCTACAATGTATCTTGCTCTTAATCAGAATTAGTTGACCAATTTTAGTTTCCTGATTAAGGCAAGTTACTTGTATTTCGGGCCATCCCTTCGGGTATAAATCTTTTTCGGGGTTAAGATTCCCTCTAGTTATCCTACCTTTTGAAATCTAATTAAGATTTATAATTACTAGAACAATCAACCCTTTAATTACCGATGTATGTAGGTAAATGTGGCTTAAACCATCTCACAGTGATAATCTGCAGACAAATATTAATGGTAACACTAGTATAATAAAATTACAAAAAAAAACCATTTTAAATATATAGGTATAAAAGGTTTAAGATTAATAAGCGTTTAAATGGTCAATTCTGTCTCTATTGAATGATGTGTCGAATTAGGTACCTATGACATGAGCTTCTCCCGCCAAAACCCTCAATTCCCTGCCCTATAATCCCCACGTCCAGCCCTTTTAATTAACCTAGTGCTCTTTCGCAGGAGTCCAATATTTTCAAGTCCGTGTTTTCGGCGGTTTGTAATATTGCGTGTAATAAAAAACCCTGATGGATAAGGCCTTGAAATAGAAAGAGAGCCCACCCATTGAGCGTACTTCCTTTCTCCATGCCTCGGGGCTCTTGGAAGTTTCGCCAAAATGCCACTAGTAGCGCTGCCTGTCCTTTGTGTTTACACCAGCGCGAGTTCATGCGGCCGCACGAGCATCAGTAAGGCCTACGCGCCCTGGGAAGTATAGTCGTTGGCAGTGTAACAGTAGTAAGTTTTGGCAGGTGCATACGTGTGGACGTGACAGTGAGTGTAATTTATATTTTGTTCTTGTGTAATTGTGCTCAGCTAGTCAGGTCTTATTTCTTACTCGTTCTGTAGTTATTACAGCAAAAATTAGTTATAAAGTAACTATGGGAGGGGCATTGCTTTGAAATGGTATTAATTGGTCAACTTTTCAGTGCCTGGGTTATGACAGCTCATAAAGTGCTATAAATTAAGCTCACGTTTTTGGAAACGGACGTAAGTGCATCCCTAATTCCGAATTCTTAGCTCAAATCAAAAAAACTTTTCACTTATGCTAAAAATTTCTAACACCTGTATCCAAATGAAGTATGGGTATTTGCAGCTCAGCCCATGTTAACTGTGGTGAAAGTTAAACAGTTACAGAAAGAGCCATTTTGAAATTTTCAAATATGTTATTTATACTGTAATTATAATTTAAGAAATGCACTGAAGTAGATTGTCAGAAAATTTACTTCACATTTGATTCTAAATGGTTATTGTTGTTATTATTATTATTATTACTATTATTATTATTATTATTATTATTATTATTATTATTATTATTATTATTATTATTATTATTATTATTATCACCATCATCATATACAGTAGTTGTAACCTCAATTTCATGGAATATGTTATCATAATGCATAAAGTCGAAATATTAAGTAACTACTATTGAAGTTGGGAAATTAATAAATATCCTTCTTTTACCACAGTTAGTATACAGGTTGGGTTTACTGTTTCAATATTTCTTCAACAAATGGTCATTAAAAGTGCATGCATAGGTATAATATTTTTAGCGACTACAATTACAAATTAAACTGAAAATCTTGTAGAATTACTAATTTGCTCACCTTCTATGTTTATCATTTCTGTGATATTGAGGGGAAATTCGTATGGTATAATTTGAAAACTGCAGAAAATAAAGGTTATATCTTGGTTACATAGCGAGCGTTATTCCTACCGTTCTCGAACCACAATTCGTACAGGTACTGTTCGAGAACTTTCGTTCCTAAGAATTTCTATTTTCGAGAAATCACTTTGTGCAGCAGTTGAATCAGTTACGTAAATTTAACTGAAATTAGAAGGACATTTTCATCAGCCAATAATCGGCAATAGGTGTATCTGTAGATAAGTTACTATCATAGCGGTAGTATCACTTTTTCAGTAAGCATAAATTCTCAGTTTTAGTTGTATGTAAGTTATGGCTGGTAGTTGAAATTCTAGTTTTAATTACTGAACGTTTAAAGGTATTCGTTCCGAGTAGTGTTGTGGATTTGGATATCTCCCAAGGTAATACGGCAGCTGTTTACTGTAGGTATTGCGATTGTTGTTGTTATTCAACTTCTCTTATATTGGGTTACAAGTCATTAACTACTTAGCTGTTTTCGAACAATACGCTTCGCTTTACCAAAACGGAATATCCACTACTTCAATATAACAATTATAAGAGCGGATAGGCTATTTAACCGTGGAACAGGGCATGGTTATATCTCCGAATTAATCTCAGCTATAGCTTTAACTTTATAAAACATCAGTTTTCGTTGTCCTTTTCTTTTGAAGCCAATAGGTACATGGCCAGTGACTGTTGCACCTTTCTTGTAATTTTCCCCTTAGTTCAAGTTATGTGTTATTTTACAGAGTTAATCGATAGTACAAAAGGACACTTTTCACTTGTAAAAACGAGTCTTCCTCTGGATTACTGGCATCTTGTGAAATGTCTATGAAAGAAGATATTTTCCACTTCCAGGTGCTCCAAGAAATGATGCAATATTGTGAAAGCTGAAGTCAGTACCCATTAAAACAGGCCTGGGAAACTCGCGGAATAGCATGAACAACTCTCATTTTCTTACCTGCTACACATACAATTAGTAATCAGTGCAAGGCCGTGAGCGGTTTGCACTCAGAGTACCCGTTGCCCGGGCTGAGTTAAAAGAAGCCTTCGGGAGTCTCTTATAATTAATAATAATAATAATAATAATAATAATAATAATAATAATAATAATAATAATAATAATAATAATAATAATAATAATAATAATAATAATAATAATAATAATAATAGTAATAATAATAGTAATAATAATAGTAATAATAATAGTAATAATAATAGTAATAATAATAGTAATAATAGTAATAACAGTAATAATAATAGTAATAACAGTAATAATAATAGTAATAACAGTAATAATAATAATAATAATAATAATAATAATAATAATAATAATAATAATAATAATAATAATAATAATAATAATAATAATAATAGTAATAATAATAGTAATAATAATAGTAATAATAATAGTAATAATAATAGTAATAATAATAGTAATAATAATAATAGTAATAATAATAGTAATAACAATAATAATAACAATAGTAATAGTAATAATAGCAATAGTAATAGTAATAGTAGTAATAAATTTTGGAGGGTTTCTTTTGAAGTGTGCCGCCATTTTCTTAATACACTCCTGCATTAAACTAGCGAAGTAACCTTTCTTCGTTTACGTCTTTTGCAAGAAATAAAGAAAACGTTAGCTCAGGTTAATTCTAGGTTAAATTGTTGTGTGTTTGCAACCTCCTTCCCCCATCCCTCCGGAAGATTACAGAGTTAAATTCGTGCTGGTGGTGGATTAGTTACCCTTTCTTTTCTTACACAATTATTTGTATTTTAACATCTTGCTGTCACAGTTACAGAGCCTTTGAGCGTCAATATAGCGATATTGTATACTAAATCTTTGGATAGGCCAAAACTGTTGATGAATTCTGCAAGCAGCCGTGGGAATGTCCCTGTTGCAGTTGTTTTGCAGGCAAGACGAAAACCGAACAGGTACCGTTTTCTTGTCACCAACCTACTCAGTTTTCTTAAATCATTCTGACAAACATATTGGAGTGGCTTTTGTATTTAAGTGCACATTAGTTCTGAGTTCAAGAACTGAAAGAAAACGGCTAGGCTGAAATGGATATAAATAGTTGTTTACCTAGCACAAGATAACCTCTCGTTGATTTAAAGGGGGAAAAAGAGGGGGAAAAAAGTTAATGGTGTTGGCTACTTGATTTTCGACATTAAAAACACTTTTTAAAAACTTTTGAAAAAAGAAAGACATTTTGAAACTGTAAAATCAGGATTCTATCAGGATTCAATTGCTGTTTAAATGGATGTGCGCTGCTGTGCACCTGAAAATTTTATTTTCTCCTAGGCTGGTTTCTTTTATTTTTCCTTATTATGCAAGTTTTGTTCGGTTTCTTTAAAATTTCACCATACTTCGAACTTGGTATCAGAAACCTACAAAGGCGTTTCTTGATATCAATCATAGGTTTGGATTTGGAGGTCAATATTTTATTACGTAAGTATACGATTTTTAGGAAGTTAACATACTTGTTTCTAATTGTATATAACACAACATGTAACATTTATTTGTGAAGAAGTGTATTAGTAAAATCGTATGCAGTGCTTATAAAACTGAAACTTTTCATTATGGGAGCGGGAATTTCACATACCTACCTCGATTTTTATTTTTGGTAATTATTTTCTTCAAAATTTGGAAATTTTGTCCATAGACAAATAATTTATTATTATAATTGTGCTAAGCTATGACACAAGTTTCAATTAAATTCGTTAAAAGTTGTAAAAATGAGCAGTTTGATTTAGGAAATATCGTGATATAGATGTGTAAGTTCTTGGGATAGTTCTAAAGTCGATAAAAAGTCCCAGTCCCAGTCCCGTATTGCACAAGCGACGCCGACATGGCTGTCCTGCACATTGACTTGGCTCCAAGCTTATCTGTGCACCTAGTCACTCAGAAATTCCTTCAAGCCAAAGAGGTACGTACAGGAACGAAAAATTCTATCAAAGACGTTCCGTCTTACCTCTCTTGTACGCAAGAACTGTGAACCTGCCAACACCAAGTGAAGACGAAATACCAACATTGCCAAAAATTAGGTTTATTAATCGGAATTTTCTCTTTAATTTGATGTCCATTATATCATTGTAGGCACAATACAGTAGAAGCCCGAAATAACGCGGATTTGCATTTAACGCGGAGAAAAGTATGTCCCCTGATATATATATATATATATATATATATATATATATATATATATATATTTTTTTTTAAAAGTTGAGTTTACATAAAATTTTCTTGAAAGAGCGGTACCTACTGGAATATAGTTTTTGCTACCCCTAGCGTGGGTGTTGGCCACTGCATTGTTAAGAATTTGCCGAAGTAAGGAGACATGGTTGGATGATCGCCCACCTCTACCTTGCGTATGTGGGCGTGAGGCCGGTTGGCAGGCCCTGGTCCGATCCGATATGGGTTTTTAACGAGACATGCGCACGGGAAAAGATACTCTGCATGTTACTGAAGTGATAAGTACCATAAACAACATGATTCTGTGCATGGAGAAGCAAAACGAAGCGAACAGTATTCATCTCCATCTTGCTACAATCGAACAGTACTCGGAGGAAAAAGGTTGTGAATTATGCCGCCAAACAAAACTTACTGATTTCCATAAGACCATGTAAAATTAGATTAGTGTAAAATGGGTACAGTGTAATTGCATGTACTGTATAAATTAAGATTGGTTGCAGAACCGGAATACGCCCTTAGCATAACTGGTGTGTACGTGTATTTAAAAGTGGTGTACTCTACCGTATATTACATATTTTACAATATTATTGCACGAGTGCCGCGGGATCGCCTTTTGTCACTTCTAAGCTCACATTTCGATATAGATACCGCGGAATCGTTATAACGCGGTACTAAAGCATGTCCCCAAACAACCGCGTTATTTCGGGATTCTACTACACTTGTATTATAAATATAAATATGGTCCCGCATCTGCCATTTTGTACTGTGAATTCTGCACCACTTCATAGAAAAAAGTTATCCCTGCACACTTTGGAGTAGAGGTAATTGTAGCCCATCTTTTAGGGGAAGTTTTGCTCTACAAATTGGAGGGTACTACTGTTAAATATGGCAGCTTCTGTATGCTCGATCGTACGGTTTCTTTCTTTGCAAGTACTATATATGGAAGTTTGTTCTGTTTATTTTTATTTTGGCAATTTTTGTGCGAATTAATTTCTTTTATAAATGACTCGTTTTCTAAGAAGCTATTGCAGATATACAAATAATTAACTTTTAGGATGCTAAAAGCAACGTCTTAGTGCTGTTGTGAATCTGCTTTGTTGTTAATAATATGTTTGGTTATTTAAAAATATATGAATTTTAAGCAAAAGATGTTAAAACGAGGAAACATCCATTGTTCCTTAGCAAACAGTTTTTGTATAAATGTAGAACATTGTACTAAGAAGGCATGTACCTACATCCTTTAAAAATGTTCAGTTTTATATACTAAATAGCTTCTGAGGTAATAGGCCATGAATTTTGCAGATAACTTTCGTGGAGTGGAGTTTTAGCCTCCCCTCAAACGGCCCTTTATAGATTTCCACTCTCCCTAAAACTATCTTAAGCTGTTTTTGATAAATGTTGCAGCTCTTCCTGAATATGCAGGATATTAGGGGTCAGAAAGTTTAATGGCTCCGTGAATAACACAACAGTAACTTTCCAACTTTGTGGTGGCCATCAATAAAACTAAATGTATGTATGCACGTTTTGTAACAAGACTGACGTCCAGGTTCTTCATTACGTTGACAGTTGCGAGGGCATAAATCTGACAGATCCGTCGCTGGAGTCGTGTACACCCATGTCATGACAATAATTGTCCCAGAGGTATATCTGGTTCATTCGTGCCCTAAACTACCTTCTGTACAAGGTGGTTTTTTTTTTTTTTGTTTGTTTTAAACAGCACCGAAACTAAAATTACCTGTGTCGTTCACTATTCAACGGGAAAAGCACTTTTGGTGTTTCTTCTTATCACCGTATCCTATATTAACATTAACACCATTTTAGATGCGTAACATTACTAGAGTTTATATGCTACAACACTGGCACTACACTATAATTGAAGATTTATCTTCAGTAAAACGGGGTTTTTCTCGGATATCGTGTATGAATTTCATAGCGATAGGTGCTAAAGAACATTTGAATCCCAGCCTAAAAGTTGTTTGAACACTCACATGATTTTCCCTACCCATGACAAATCCACATATGTCCGTTATATTCAGGTATTCATACAAAACGTGACTCTTAGGTCACGTTAATTGTTGCCAATAAATGTTGTCTAATGAAGGAATAAATGCACAGTTGCATAGAGCATTCAAATGATGAACCGTCCCAGTGCAATGAACAGCCTCTACGTGTGGCCGTTAGTGGTTTCACTGGGCCTCTCTTAATATTCAACATGTTTAAAAGTTTACGAAAGCGTACGTTTGTCGGAGTCTTTTAACGTACTTTCAACTGCGACAAGTCGATATGGCGATATGTTCAAAGCAAGGTTTCGACTCTTACCTCGTTACGAATCCTGTGCCTCTTTTTTCCCCATTGGATTTTTAGCATTTTCTTTCCCTCTTATTTTCTGTAAGATTTGCTTGTAATCGTGTTATTTTGCATTTGTATTTGCTACTATACTGCCATAACATGTATTTACATATGAATGTATTTTTCCATTCTGTATGGATCGCGCTTATGCAATATGAAGCTGTTCGTTCTTCAGGATGTATCCAGTGTTTGCGTTATTGTAAACTATTGACGTTCTTTTGTTGTAAAACGCGAGACTGGAATATTTTTCTTTCCTAGAAGAGAGCATAACAACTGTTAACTCCCAACTTCTCCATCGGATCCCTGTTTCTTTGAGAACTCGTTCCTCCTCACCTGTATTGTTTGTTTGCTCCCCTCCTAGTAACTCCATCTCTCTCCCTCGCCAAACGGTTCCTCTCTTTTGTAGTGAAGCTTGGATGCAAAGAAATGCATTCTTTCATTCAAGTCTGCAAAAGAAACCTGCAGCAAAAAATAAGAAAAGTGAAATATAAAATAAGAACGTAAAGAAATTGAAATCCTCTTACCGTAAGGAAAGTTTCCTTTCTGAGGCAGTACATTAGTAAAATGTGAACCAATTTCAGTTTCCGATTCTTCAGGAGAACTGCATGTTCAATCAGTGACCTAAGAGTGTCCCGTTACAGTGTGTTCTCTCCCATATGTTTACAACAGGAGCGGTCTAGTTTGAGACAGATTATAATAACCCAAGCATCATTGAGTATTTTTCTTTGTTTCATTTGAGTTATGCTGTTCCCACACAGGAATCTTTTTCTTAAAATTATATTTTGGTTCATGGAGTCTCAAAACAGGTATTTCCGGTGAAATCTCGATATCGAACTTCTGGATGGAGTACAAGTCCTCTGCTTACGTAGTAGTGACATTAGAAAGCAAGAAAAACGTACCCTTAATTTTTGTACCCGCTTCCAGGTCTTCACTCGGTCCGGCCCATAGGTTCCTGTGCTCCCCGACAGGCGTCTGAACCTAGACACAGGCTTGTAAATCCTAGGGAGTGCGAGTCCTACATAAGGGGAAGGTAATTAGGTAAAGAAAGAAAGGAAAAAAAAAAGGAAAGCTTTCATTATCAGTTTTATAAATTTTTGTTAAACGGCAGTAATAAGAATATTTCTGTTTTGTGAGGTGGAACATACAGAATAGTATATACCAAGATTCATGATTCATCACACACTCAAAGTTTAAAATGCTATTTTTGCCTTCAGAGAGCCTATTTATTATACGTTTTAAAATTCATCTAAAATCGATTATTATAAAACCATTTGTTTCCGATTTTATTTCGATGTGCAGATCGCAACATTGCGAAAATAGTTGATTTTAAAGATTTTCAGTTATCCAGACAATTTATACAAAAACGGAAAGGGGATAAGACACCTCCTATTTGTTTAATTTGTGTAGCCCCCTTTAACTTCCTTGGTCATATCGGGGACTTAAGAAACAACTGATGGGGTTATTATTAGCTGAATTGTAGGGTTTCTTAATGTTGATTTTTAAATTGTTTTTAGCATTAAACGCAGTCACATTCATACTTCCATGCTCTGCTGGGGTAGGGAATTACTTTGGTTAAAGAAAAAGTTCCAAAGCCAACCGGGAATTGAACCCGGGACCTATGGATTGAGAAGCCAGTAACTGAGCACTGGATCGCAAAGGCAGTCGATACGACGTCGTTGAAGTAGGGGAAAGATGTCTGTTGTGGATGCGATATATGATTATCCTGAAGGCAGTAATGCCATCTCCAGCTTGTTTCTGTACGACCCCATTGTTCTGCTCGACCTTTTGACCTCTAGCGGTGGAACCGAGCCATTTCACCGGTGGGGGAGGGGCTCTGTAATGATAACGGAATGAGAAATTAGTTGAAGCATGGAAATTAACACCGACTATGTCGCACCATCATATATCTTCCTTTTTGTGGCTCGCAGCCTGGGGGAAGCGAGTGCACGTTTTCATTGTAATTAACCCAATTCATTCAACCGTTTCGAAGACCTTTGGCACTTTGCGTGGGGCTCTGAGAGATTTGAAACACGACGTTCTACAGACTTTTGGCACAAGGAAAATATTTTGCGTTGAATGCCTTGGAGTACTGCTTGTTGATTTTCACTTTGAAATACCAACTTAAACGAGTTTCACGTTCGTATCCTGTTAATCTGGATTCATTTTCCATCTTCAAGCAGAAATTATAGCAAGTTCATGACTTAATGTGCCTTTTTTTTCTTCGTCTATTTGCAACCATGGTTAGGGAACCTCAGGGGTCACTTGTAGCCTCCGAAATCACAGCTATCATAGTCTCAAAGCTCGAGCTTTTGGTTTTTACAGCGCTAATAGTGGGCAACTGTTAGCCAAATAGGCTTAAGCACGTCCATAGTTGAAATTTAGTCAATGTTATCCAAATTAAATAGCTTTTATGTACAAAAATATTTTGTATCTGCCGCTTCAATTACATGCGGTGACTTTTGCTCCCAGAGCCATTAAAGCTTCATAATGTGATCATTAAATGCCCACGAGCACACGGCCTGATGGCCTGTATTTACTTTCAATGCCTTTTATTCGACTTCGAGTTGTGTTATATCTTTGCGCTCTAAGGTTTTTATCACAAACTCGGAGAGAATGAACTGGATATGGTTTTTGTTACAATTACTCAAGAATGACATAAGTTCGACTACTAAGGATAAATTGTTACAAAAACTACATTTAAAGATTTAAAATTTTGTTGCTGAAATAAACAGAAGGCTGAAAAGAATCCATATGCCAGTTTTGTATATTGGTATTTAAATAACGTGGCAATACTTTTAGTTTTAAAAAGTACGGTTTTTGCATCGTGAACATGTGATTATTTAGTATAGTAAAAGGAAGATAAAATGATTTTGTAAAATCACTGTGTAAAATATCTTCGTGGAGTTTAAAACACGCTTATCATTGTGGTAGTACACTAATTTTGAAAGCATTTGTATATAAACTGCAAGACTGATAAAAATATGCCGATGGATATCTTTAACCAACCAAACAGCCTTGTTAATTTATTGGGGGGGGGGGGTGGGGGGAGAATATGTTCTGTGAAATGTGCGTTAAGAATAATACTATGGGGCAAGGAGCAGTGTATAAATTGTACTAGCAGTAGGCAAAAGAGGCCAGATTTATTCTTCTTCCGATTTGTCAAAGATCCAGCAAGGTGAGTTTATAATACATTCTATTTACTATGTTCCTCTCACTAGAATATGGTTGTAAGGAATGTTTGACATCAATTCTAACGTTTTCTGAGAAACACCACGTTAGTATCCGAGCATTGCTCAAAAGAGCAAATATTTGAGGCCTAACCCTTGTTGATATGTTGAAACTCTAGCCGTAATGTTTCTCATAAAACACTTGAACATGGAAGTATTAAATATGCGGTTGTGGTTGACACAATTTATGAGTGAAAGAACTGTTTATGGTCGCAGTACATCTTATTGCCTACGTACCTAGACGTATTATGTCAATTATTTTCTTGTCTTCGTGTTTATAGTAGAGTTTATTATACTACATTAAAGTATGTTATTAAATGTACTTCATAATGTTTAAATAATGGTAGGAAGATATTTTTTTCTCTAAAAGAACACGATAACGAAAGTAGGGTACCTATTCCGTCGTCTGCAGAGATGGTTCTACTAGCTAACCCCTAGGAGCGCAAGTATCGCTTCTACTGTATATTCCTACGTAACGTATTGTAGTAGACTGTGGTTCAAGTAAACTGAAAAAGCGAGTGTGTTGTTTGTTTCTTGCCAGACAACTATTACACGAAATTAAAATAATAGGGCTAATTCCTAGCACCACGTGAATTAGGAAATATTGTGAAAGGAATTATGCTACAAGTCGTCTTGCTGCTCTTGCGTAACTGGAAAATAAAGCTTGCTTCAATTCCAGTTTGAATGTTTTAATTGGTGGTTTTAGAAAACTAATATTTTTATCATTGCCATGAATACTTACCAAAAACCACTCTGCTGTATAAACCTGACTTAAGAAAAGCGCCATTTTACAACTTGGTCCCGAATCGGCGCATTTTCTAGTGTGTACATTTTCTAGCAGCTGCCATCGCCTTGGAAGCCCAAGGTAGAGGAAGTATTGCATTCGATACAAAAATTTATATGGAGGTTTCACTGGAAATGTAAGCTTTGAATTCCCTGAGTCCAGGAGAAAGGGGAAAATACTTGCGTCAGAGAAAGGCGATTGAGAGACAGGCGGACGGACAGACTGGCGGATAGACAGAGAGACAGAGAGGGAGACAGAGGGAGAGAGGGAGACAGAGGGAGAGCGAGAGACAGAGGGAGAGCGAGAGACAGAGGGAGAGCGAGAGACAGAGAGAGAGCGAGATACAGAGGGAGAGCGAGAGACAGAGAGAGAGAGAGCGAGAGACAGAGGGAGAGCGAGAGACAGGGAGAGCGAGAGACAGAGGGAGAGCGAGAGACAGAGAGAGAGAGCGAGAGACAGAGAGAGCGAGAGACAGAGGGAGAGCGAGAGACAGAGGGAGAGCGAGAGACAGAGGGAGAGGGAGAGACAGAGAGAGAGCGAGAGACAGAGAGAGAGAGCGAGAGACAGAGAGAGAGCGAGAGACAGAGGGAGAGCGAGAGACAGAGGGAGAGCGAGAGACAGAGGGAGAGCGAGAGACAGAGAGAGAGCGAGAGAGAGAGAGAGCGAGAGACAGAGGGAGAGCGAGAGACAGAAAGCGAGCTAGAGACAGAGCGAGAGACAGAGCGAGAGACAGAGGGAGAGCGAGAGACAGAGGGAGAGCGAGAGACAGAGAGCGAGCGAGAGACAGAGGGAGAGCTAGAGACAGAGGGAGAGCGAGAGACAGAGACAGAGCGAGAGACAGAGGGAGAGCGAGAGACAGAGGGAGAGCGAGAGACAGAGGAAGAGCGAGAGACAGAGAGAGAGCGCGAGAGACAGAGAGAGAGCGAGAGAGAGAGCGAGAGACAGAGCGAGAGACAGAGAGAGCGAGAGACAGAGAGAGAGCGAGAGACAGAGAGAGAGCGAGAGAGAGAGCGAGAGACAGAGAGAGAGCGAGAGACAGAGAGAGAGCGAGAGACAGAGAGAGAGCGAGAGACAGAGGGAGAGAGCGAGAGAGAGAGCGAGAGACAGAGGGAGAGCGCGAGACAGAGAGAGAGCGAGAGACAGAGAGAGAGCGAGAGACAGAGAGAGAGCGAGAGACAGAGGGAGAGCGAGAGACAGAGGGAGAGCGAGAGACAGAGGGAGAGCGAGATACAGAGGGAGAGCGAGATACAGAGGGAGAGCGAGAGACAGAGGGAGAGCGAGAGACAGAGGGAGAGCGAGAGACAGAGGGAGAGCGAGAGACAGAGGGAGAGCGAGAGACAGAGGGAGAGCGAGAGACAGAGGGAGAGCGAGAGACAGAGGGAGAGCGAGAGACAGAGGGAGAGCGAGATACAGAGGGAGAGCGAGAGACAGAGGGAGAGCGAGAGACAGAGGGAGAGCGAGAGACAGAGAGACAGCGAGAGACAGAGAGACAGCGAGAGACAGAGAGACAGCGAGATACAGAGGGAGAGCGAGATACAGAGGGAGAGCGAGATACAGAGGGAGAGCGAGAGACAGAGGGAGAGCGAGAGACAGAGGGAGAGCGAGAGACAGAGAGACAGCGAGAGACAGAGGGAGAGCGAGAGACAGAGAGAGCGAGAGACAGAGAGAGCGAGAGACAGAGAGAGCGAGAGACAGAGGGAGAGCGAGAGACAGAGGGAGAGCGAGAGACAGAGGGAGAGCGAGAGACAGAGAGAGAGCGAGAGACAGAGGGAGAGCGAGAGACAGAGGGAGAGCGAGAGACAGAGAGAGAGCGAGAGACAGAGGGACAGCGAGAGACAGAGGGAGAGCGAGAGACAGAGGGAGAGCGAGAGACAGAGGGAG
>CM060964.1:187425951-187703451 GCA_030765045.1 Tenodera sinensis
ATACAGAGGGAGAGCGAGATACAGAGGGAGAGCGAGATACAGAGGGAGAGCGAGAGACAGAGAGAGCGAGAGACAGAGGGAGAGCGCGAGAGACAGAGGGAGAGCGCGAGAGACAGAGGGAGAGCGCGAGAGACAGAGGGAGAGCGAGAGACAGCGAGAGCGAGAGACAGAGAGAGCGAGAGACAGAGGGAGAGCGAGAGACAGAGGGAGAGCGAGAGACAGAGGGAGAGGGAGAGACAGAGAGAGAGAGAGAGCGAGAGACAGAGAGAGAGAGAGCGAGAGACAGAGAGAGAGCGAGAGACAGAGGGAGAGCGAGAGACAGAGGGAGAGCGAGAGACAGAGGGAGAGCGAGAGACAGAGAGCGAGAGACAGAGGGAGAGCGAGAGACAGAAAGCGAGCTAGAGACAGAGCGAGAGACAGACAGAGCGAGAGACAGAGACAGAGCGAGAGACAGAGGGAGAGCGAGAGACAGAGGGAGAGCGAGAGACAGAGAGCGAGCGAGAGACAGAGGGAGAGTTAGAGACAGAGGGAGAGCGAGAGACAGAGGGAGAGCGAGAGACAGAGGGAGAGCGAGAGACAGAGGGAGAGCGAGAGACAGAGGAAGAGCGAGAGACAGAGAGAGAGCGCGAGAGACAGAGAGAGAGCGAGAGAGAGAGCGAGAGAGAGAGCGAGAGACAGAGCGAGAGACAGAGAGAGCGAGAGACAGAGAGAGAGCGAGAGACAGAGAGAGAGCGAGAGAGAGAGCGAGAGAGAGAGCGAGAGACAGAGAGAGAGCGAGAGAGAGAGCGAGAGAGAGAGCGAGAGACAGAGAGAGAGCGAGAGACAGAGGGAGAGAGCGAGAGAGAGAGCGAGAGACAGAGGGAGAGCGCGAGACAGAGAGAGAGCGAGAGACAGAGAGAGAGCGAGAGACAGAGGGAGAGCGAGAGACAGAGGGAGAGCGAGAGACAGAGGGAGAGCGAGATACAGAGGGAGAGCGAGATACAGAGGGAGAGCGAGATACAGAGGGAGAGCGAGATACAGAGGGAGAGCGAGATACAGAGGGAGAGCGAGAGACAGAGGGAGAGCGCGAGAGACAGAGGGAGAGCGCGAGAGACAGAGGGAGAGCGCGAGAGACAGAGGGAGAGCGAGAGACAGCGAGAGCGAGAGACAGAGAGAGCGAGAGACAGAGGGAGAGCGAGAGACAGAGGGAGAGCGAGAGACAGAGGGAGAGGGAGAGACAGAGAGAGAGAGAGCGAGAGACAGAGAGAGAGAGCGAGAGACAGAGAGAGAGCGAGAGACAGAGGGAGAGCGAGAGACAGAGGGAGAGCGAGAGACAGAGGGAGAGCGAGAGACAGAGGGAGAGCGAGAGACAGAAAGCGAGCTAGAGACAGAGCGAGAGACAGAGACAGAGCGAGAGACAGAGACAGAGCGAGAGACAGAGGGAGAGCGAGAGACAGAGGGAGAGCGAGAGACAGAGAGCGAGCGAGAGACAGAGGGAGAGCTAGAGACAGAGGGAGAGCGAGAGACAGAGGGAGAGCGAGAGACAGAGGGAGAGCGAGAGACAGAGGGAGAGCGAGAGACAGAGGAAGAGCGAGAGACAGAGAGAGAGCGCGAGAGACAGAGAGAGAGCGAGAGAGAGAGCGAGAGACAGAGCGAGAGACAGAGAGAGCGAGAGACAGAGAGAGAGCGAGAGACAGAGAGAGAGCGAGAGAGAGAGCGAGAGACAGAGAGAGAGCGAGAGAGAGAGCGAGAGAGAGAGCGAGAGACAGAGAGAGAGCGAGAGACAGAGAGAGAGCGAGAGACAGAGGGAGAGAGCGAGAGAGAGAGCGAGAGACAGAGGGAGAGCGCGAGACAGAGAGAGAGCGAGAGACAGAGAGAGAGCGAGAGACAGAGGGAGAGCGAGAGACAGAGGGAGAGCGAGAGACAGAGGGAGAGCGAGATACAGAGGGAGAGCGAGATACAGAGGGAGAGCGAGATACAGAGGGAGAGCGAGATACAGAGGGAGAGCGAGATACAGAGGGAGAGCGAGAGACAGAGAGAGAGCGAGATACAGAGGGAGAGCGAGAGACAGAGGGAGAGCGAGAGACAGAGGGAGAGCGAGAGACAGAGGGAGAGCGAGAGACAGAGGGAGAGCGAGAGACAGAGGGAGAGCGAGAGACAGAGGGAGAGCGAGAGACAGAGGGAGAGCGAGAGACAGAGAGACAGCGAGAGACAGAGAGACAGCGAGAGACAGAGGGAGAGCGAGATACAGAGGGAGAGCGAGATACAGAGGGAGAGCGAGAGACAGAGGGAGAGCGAGAGACAGAGGGAGAGCGAGAGACAGAGGGAGAGCGAGAGACAGAGAGACAGCGAGAGACAGAGAGACAGAGGGAGAGCGAGAGACAGAGGGAGAGCGAGAGACAGAGAGAGCGAGAGACAGAGGGAGAGCGAGAGACAGAGGGAGAGCGAGAGACAGAGGGAGAGCGAGAGACAGAGAGAGCGAGAGACAGAGGGAGAGCGAGAGACAGAGAGAGCGAGAGACAGAGGGAGAGCGAGAGACAGAGGGAGAGCGAGAGACAGAGAGAGAGCGAGAGACAGAGGGACAGCGAGAGACAGAGGGACAGCGAGAGACAGAGGGAGAGCGAGAGACAGAGGGAGAGCGAGAGACAGAGGGAGAGCGAGAGACAGAGGGAGAGCGAGAGACAGAGGGAGAGCGAGAGACAGAGAGAGAGCGAGAGACAGAGAGAGAGCGAGAGACAGAGAGACAGCGAGAGACAGAGGGAGAGCGAGAGACAGAGGGAGAGCGAGATACAGAGGGAGAGCGAGAGACAGAGAGACAGCGAGAGACAGAGGGAGAGCGAGAGACAGAGGGAGAGCGAGAGACAGAGACAGCGAGAGACAGAGAGACAGAGGGAGAGCGAGAGACAGAGGGAGAGCGAGAGACAGAGGGAGAGCGAGATACAGAGGGAGAGCGAGATACAGAGGGAGAGCGAGAGACAGAGAGAGCGAGATACAGAGGGAGAGCGCGAGAGACAGAGGGAGAGCGCGAGAGACAGAGGGAGAGCGCGAGAGACAGAGGGAGAGCGCGAGAGACAGAGGGAGAGCGCGAGAGACAGAGGGAGAGCGCGAGAGACAGAGGGAGAGCGCGAGAGACAGAGGGAGAGCGCGAGAGACAGAGGGAGAGCGAGAGACAGAGGGAGAGCGAGAGACAGAGGGAGAGCGCGAGAGACAGAGGGAGAGCGAGAGAGACAGAGGGAGAGCGCGAGAGACAGAGGGAGAGCGAGAGAGACAGAGGGAGAGCGCGAGAGACAGAGGGAGAGCGCGAGAGACAGAGGGAGAGCGCGAGAGACAGAGGGAGAGCGCGAGAGACAGAGGGAGAGCGCGAGAGACAGAGAGACAGCGAGAGACAGAGGGAGAGCGCGAGAGACAGAGGGAGAGCGCGAGAGACAGAGGGTGAGCGCGAGAGACAGAGAGAGAGCGAGAGAGACAGAGGGAAAGCGAGAGAGAGAGAGAGAGAGAGAAAGAAAGCGAAGGACAGAGAGAGAGAATGAATTAAACATGAAAAGTCGCATGCACACTAGTAAATTCCTTAATATGAGGTGTGCTCCTGTGAACTCACAATAGAGTGTATGGAAACACTTTTTTCTGCCTTTTTCTTTGTTTCATCATTGACAGAAAAAATATAAAGCCAAGGTTTTACAGGTGCAAAGATTTCGTAGAATAGCCCTGAAGATAAGTGACAGTAAGTAGAACTCGATGCATGCAACCCATGAGATATTTTTCCCCATGCAAGAGTACTTATTGCCTTAGCAGCCATGTTTTGTTTGAATGTATAAAAGGGCGAGGGAAAGGGCATTTAAGTTTATTTGATCCTTTAAAGCCCTGTACTAACAGCATATATCTACCGCACTAAAGTCGGCATGACTCTTGTCTACTCATATACCTACTCTTCTTTGTGGTTTTATATTTGAATAACTTGCCAAGTAAAGTGCTAGAAAACTTAACCCTTTAAAACAAATAAGCCGCTGTTTAAGTTTAAGCCCCATCGTTTGTGGCACGCTTCCTATCCTCGAGTACTAAGCCCTGAACAGAAATTAAAACTGAAAATATCTCAACATTCCCAGCTATGTATGTTTAAACACACTGCGCATCAAGTCAAAAGTCTGCATTAGATTGTACTATAATATTTTTCTCTTTCAGCCAGTTCTTTTTCTCTCGTTTAGCTAACATTTTTCAGCCGAAATAATGAAATTGTGGAAATGTTTGCAGAAGAAATCGCCAGTCAATTAGATTAACTGAAATCGCTTTGCGTGACTCATATATGCTTTGCATTGAACTAATTGGTTTTGGCGGTTATTCATCATCTACAGTTCACAGGACCTCTTTGTAGGTCAAGACCTAAAATTGCCGTCCCTCATAAAATGATGAAAGAGAAATATAATAGTGTGTGGCGCTCTGCGCGTGATCCAAATGCTAAACTCCGAAGCATATAAATGTTGGCCAAGAAAACCCCAATGCAAATCTTTAAATGGGGCGTAGTGGCGACGGAATACGGCGCTGCCTTTAAGTGTGTGATCAATAGACTGTTTTCGTTCGTTTGAGTTGAAGAATCTCTTGAGAAATGCAAATCGTTTCTTGCTTACCAGAGAGAGAAAAAGACGGTGGAGCAAGGAATCCAGAACCATTTTTACTTATTGTCAACAACATTTGTAAAGAAAAATAGCTGTAATGGCTTTTTAATTCGCTTAATCGTCTGCTTCCTTTCAGTGGATGGTCGTGATGTATTCAGTAAAGGTTTTAAAGCGATTACTAACTGCATAACTAAAAAGGCACAAATGCATGGATGCGAAGTTAATGAAAAGCGTTTTGTACCCAGGGTGTTGTTTGCATGGCAGTTAGATTAGGTATTCCATGCTTGCAAGCGCGACTTTTAACGAGTTCTTGAAACACTATTTTTCTGTTTTACACCTTGTGTGCATTTCTAGCAGTGTTTAAAACCCGTTTGTACTCTTTTCCATGATGATAGTAGCTGAAATGAAATGAGCATTGCAAAAGGAAATTTTGGAAGGAAGCGTTCCAAGCCCAAGATGTGTCCATTTGTATTGTGCCTACTGTGTATCCAATGTAGCACGCAGTATTCGAGATAAGCATGTAATTAGAAATGTAGTACCAATGATAACGCTCTTCATAAAACCAGTCACTTTCTCAGAAAGGTAGATAAATATGTCTAGTAAAATACTTTTCCACGAAATTTAATCTGAAAATTCACCTTTTTATTACTAAAGGAAACACGAATATTCTCATGATTTGAAGCAATTGAATATTGCATAAAAGTGTGTAAAAAAGAATTTGCACACAGGTGGTATGTAGATTGGTTTTCTATTCGCCAATTTTCCAAAGCTTCTTTATTTGAATTTTTACATTTATTTGCGGAAAAAAAAAGAACAGAAATTCGCCAACGTTATGCATTTACCTATTAAACGTAAACGTTAATTACGAAACAGTGTGTGCTGTTGTGATTTTTATACACATGTTATAATTGGATATGATACATTAATTTTTAATTTAATAGTGTGAAGATTGTTGTAGCAAACGCTGTGTGCACATTACCAATAAGTATTTGAATATACAGTGTAGAGAGCTGCATGTGTCATAATTTAACAATCTATCCCATGTATTTTCCATGTATCAGTTATTTCCGCATGAATGGCCCCGCGTTTATGAAGTTTACATTTTTAATATTTATTTATTAACACTTAAATTCGACAACGTATGAAATAAATATTGCACGTTGCAAGAATTGAAGTGTTTCAAAGATTCGTTTCCAAATTTCAACGTGAAAATTGCTCAGTTTCCTTGGTTTATTACTATGTTGGTGAAACTGGCATCCATGTTGTGAATATTACAGTAGTGTTTATAAGAAGAGAAAGTGTCGAAATGAGCCATAGCGTGGAATCTCTCTCTCTCTCTCTAATTGGAGCCTACATAGGTGATATACCTACCTAGCGGTGTCACCATAGTCGCTTCGGCCATTCTTGAGTTGGAATAAGAAATGCGTATGCTACGTATGCTTCTTTTAGCTTCACCGTAGCCCATTATACGAGAACATGTTAATATCAGTTGTTCATTTCGAGCTTAAAAAAATGACCAGGAAAATTTCGGTTACATTGCCCTGAAATTCTTGGGACATTTCTGCACAGGTTGCCGTGAAACTCTGAGAGACTATGGAAGTAAAACTGCATAACTCTTGAGTAAAATAATCGAGAAATGCTGGAGTAAACGTCACAGTTCAATTGATTTTACTCAAAACCATGGCAGGCTAATACCCTAAAAGTAAAACTATTTTACATGTTACTTGCAATGTTATTAAAAGGTAATTTGTCAATGCCACCCGAATGTTTATCACCTAAATATGTTAGAAATATGCAAGTACTTATGGCCGAAAAAAAATAATTAAAAAAGGTATGACGATAAATATGACCTAAAATATTTTGGGTGCATTTTCGAAATCTTAAAAAATGTAATGCTGTTTAATTAACATTATATTGAAAATCAACTTTAAAACATTGATGTGTTGCGCTCATATGACTTCCTCTACTCCTGTACTAACCATTCTTACAAACTCTTTTTCTTCTATCTTCTTCGTGTTACTTGAGATAAACATTTGCAGAAATTATCTTATTGCTCGTTTTCTTGCACGTGCCACAGGAATATGGGAATACAGTAGACTTTGAGCGATGGTCAAATCTTTTAAAGCCTTCAAATGCCGTTCTCTTTGTACTGTTAACATACAAATAAAAAACTGAATAGCGATGTTCCATTTGACAGAAGTATAAGTTCTCCAAAACTTACACAAATAACGAGGAACATATCCGAAATGGTCCACTCTAAAAAAAATATTTAGACATAAATTGTGTTTTAGAAAGATCTACCTTTTTTTCTATAGTTACGGTTTACCAGTTATACAGAAGTCGTCCAGAGTAAATAGGACTTCGTGGGCTATAGCGAGAAAATTCAGATATACATTTGATTTGTCATAAAAATACCTCAAACAAATGACATTTTAATCTAAATCGTTAGTTTTCAAGAAAATCAAAATTGTCGAAAAAGTTTCCATGTAAGGGGTAGCTTAGGTTGGAGCAATTTTCTTCAAAATCTTCGTATCGCATCCCTAAAATACATTAAATTTATTTACCAACTTTGGTTCTTAACTGACTTTTCGTTTTTGAGTTATGCTGTCCACAAACTGACAGACACGCACATACGAAGTTTTTTCTGATTATTTTTTTTTCTTTTTTTTTTTTAAATTCAGGGAGCCTCAAAATATATATTCCCGGTGAAATCTCGACATCGAATTTTGGGGTGGAATACAGTACTTCCTCTACATTACTATACGTAGTAGAGAAAGTAAAATCTAGCACACTCAATAATAAAATAAATAATATTAAATTTATTGTTGCACCTTGAATTCAATTGTTCAATCCAGAGCTATCCCTCAGGTCTGCACAGAATGAAATGTATGTCACATTTTGAAGTGTTCAAAAAGGAACGATCATCTATTTGCAAACAACTTTGTAACGCGTAAAAGACTTCCAAATATTACCTATAGACAAGATTAGAAGATGTGAAAAATCGTCTATGAGACGACTATAAGCACATATCCGAAACTGGAATTATAACAAAAATACGAAAACTTAAGGGAAAATAAAGCTATAATATAATACGAAAAATGACAAGAAAAT
Organism: Tenodera sinensis; assembly: GCA_030765045.1. Classification (NCBI taxonomy): domain Eukaryota; kingdom Metazoa; phylum Arthropoda; class Insecta; order Mantodea; family Mantidae; genus Tenodera; species Tenodera sinensis. The sequence goes on from CM060964.1 coordinate 187,433,652, forward strand.
TACAGAAAAAATGTTTAAAAAGGCAAAATATGACTTTATATGACCCATTAAAATTGCATAATTTTAATCATCATTGAGAAAATCGTGCTTTACTTATATTTTCCTTGGGAAAAAAATCACATACAAAAACTATGACACTTCATAAACATTAAGGGTCCTGATCATGAGTAAAGGAAGCGAAATGCGCTGTCTGACAGTGCTAATTTACAATATATTGAACATGTTTTCCAACTTAGGCAGATCGGATACGATTTGTCCTATTTTACAGTTTTGAGAATGCCAGCAAAAATGATGAAAATGAAGAAGTAGGTAATTAAAATCCGGGAAGTTGTTTCTCTGTATGTAATCATCTATTCTATGCTCTGTGAAACTAATCATAGTGTACAAATGTTGAGTGTTCTCAGGGAAACCAAATGGAACTGAACTCTTGCATTCTCGCCAGCGGCGTTGGTTCCGTATTTATCCATAAGTTACAAAAACCGGTGCACAAACGTCATAGCAGCACAACGAATGTCACAAGACCATGTGCTGCTTCCTAATTAACTCTAATTTTTAATAGGTACATTCATAAAATTTGCCTTTTTTTTTTCTGCGAAAAAAGATACAAATTGGCCGCGTCCGTAGCGCAGTGATAGGTACCTGATAAAGAAGTAGTGGACCCGGCCTAGAGGGCTCGGGACGCTGACCACGTCCCACCCTCCAGATGTGCACCCCACTCATGATGCCTGTAGTGGGCAGAGGGCTGTTGTACTAGGGGTCACTTTTTATTTTAAAGGTAACAATTCCCCAATGAAGACACATTTTTGAAAGTTTGCGAATTGATAACCAATCACCACTTGCTTGCAAATGCTTTTTACGCAGTATTCAAATTTTGGGGTGATATTTCCCAGTCTGTTATCATTTACAAAATTAATCCACATGCTTTTTCCCTCATATAAATTTACGTTATTTGAAGTATTTGGTACACAGAAAATATTTTATCTACAATGTGTAGTTTAGATATACTCATACCCTAAGGCTTTTGGGAATTCTGCTGTTAACGTGAATATTACTTTTGCGTTTGTATTCTAAGTAGCACATGACGCAAGTGGTTCTCTTTCCGAAAGAAATGCAGTTTTTTAGCATTTACCATAGTGGTAGTTGATGTTGGAATAGCAATATATAGGTGGGCGTTTGCGAACATGCGGAGGAGGCAAGAATATGAATGGTTCCACCGGACTAATTGATAATGCAAGTGTTGGAATAGATTGTGTACCTTGAGAGCACTGCTGTGGTCACTCAGGGCATCTCAATATGCATTAACTTCAGTAGTTGGAAATGCCTCAACTGAGTAAAACTCATTTCCTGCTCAAGTGGACTCTCAGTAATGAACTCCCAAGTTACACCGCAACGTTAAAACTAGTTTTATTAGTTTTGGAGTATTTTAGTTTTTCCTCCACGTCCATGACCCGCGGAAGAAACCCGTTCATGGAACTTCTTTATTTGATATTCTCTAGACTTCCAGAGCCAGATTGTTACAAAAAGTAATGGAACTATTCCTATATCTACTACATGTTAATCGAGATAAACATGTGTGGAAATAGCCTTATTACATATTTCCTTGTATATACAATGGGAATAGGACAATACACTATCTTATACGACAGTCACATCCTTTAAGAGCGTTCGCTATGTGTTGGCTCTGAACTTCCGTTCTCTTTGGATGACCAGGGAAAAGAAGAAAGAAAAAATGACTTCGCATTTGAGAAAGTGTGAGTATTTGAAAATTTAAACCAATAAGGTTTATCTCGGAAATGGGTAATTCCACAAAAAAAGTATACACTTATTCCCAGGAAATTCAAGATGTGCATTTCATTTGTTATGAACATATCTTAAACATGTGATTTTTAAACAATCATTTTTGTGAAAATAACATTTTCGAAAAATTTTCCATGAAGTTTCTCGATTAAAGTGAATTAGATGGCAAAATACGCTTTTGTAACAATAGTTTGTGTACAACTATCAGAGGATAAAGAAAGTCATGTGAATGTTACACATCACACGTTTGCTTTATCTGTCACCTGCCCATAGTGAGTAAGCGGAAGTATAATTCTTTTTCACCCGAAAATTCGATGTCGAGATTTCTCTAGAAATGCATGTTTTGAAGCCCCCTGACCCCCTAAAAGCCTTTAAAAAGTACCTTGTATAACTTTGAACAGCATAACTCAAATCCGAAAAGTTTTTAAATATTAAACTTGGTATGTAAGTTCAACATCTTCCAAGGATGCGAAACGAAGATTTTCAAGAATATCGTCCACCTCTAACTATGGAAATTTCTTCCATAATTTTCTTAAAAATGGTGCTAATTGATTAAAATACTACATATTTAAGATATTTTCATAACAAATAAAATTTGTATCTTGAAGTTTCTGGGAATAGCTTCTGAAATCCTCTTCATTCTGAAGGATTTTTAATAACTGATAAACGATAAAGATAGATAATATAATGTAAAACTTGTTAAAGCATATAACTATTGTCAAACACATCTTTTCTGACCTTAACCGTTGCCGAGATTTGTCTTTACATGCTTTTCTCAAGAGGAAATTCGCCATTCTCCCCCCCCCCCCCCCCCCCCCCCCACACACACACACACACACTTGTGCTTGGTCATGCAAAGAGAATTGAACTTAGAAGCTATCACATTGCCACCCGCTCTTAAAACATTTGACTGTTGCTTAAATCTTAGTGTTTCCCTAATCCCCTTGTACCTGTAGGAAAACATTGTAATAAGACAAGTTCTGCGAAGACTTATCTCGATTAACGTGAAGTGGAGAGAAAAATAAGCTTTCCTAAGAAACGTATTCAAATAAACTATAGTAGGTAGAGAAAGTCATAAGAATGTAACACTTGAGGTTTGTCAAAATAGAACCTCATCATTGCAATCTTTAGGATTACATTCATGGGCATGAGCTTAGGAATAATGCATGTTAATGAACTATTCGATTGTTTGGGGAATATTTGAAATGTATATACATACCTACCTCTTTGGGTTTTATATTTCTCGGGAATATGTTCTTATTCTATTCATTGGAGATTCAAGTTACTTCTGTGCTATAGGTGTACTTGAAACTTAGGCTTAGAAAGTTAACCATATTCCTCCCAGCTCAAACTTACCTCTCGAGTAATTAATACGTATTGTACGTACTTCGCTTGCTATCGTGCCTTCTTGCCCTCTAGTAGGTGTCACAGCTGCTCCCTGAGGCTTGCCTCTTTCTCTCTCTCTCTCTCTCTCTCTCTCTCTCTCTCTCTCTCTCTCTCTCTCTCTCTCTCTCTCTCTCTCTCTCTCGCCTCTTCCTGTCATGCGGGTTGCTGGTCTGTTAGTAGAAAGTCCTTGGTAGGAGAATCGAAACATAACAGAACAGTTTGTGCGAAATACATTTTCCTTGTGATGGCAAAACAGACTGTTGTAGGCATCGCCACTTAAAATTTTGCTACGCAAGAACCGAGCATATTTTACTGGCCCCAGTTTGCGTTAAAATAAGAAATTTTTGTTTATTATTGCCATTTTAATTGGACCCTTGGCTCGCACCGAAAAAATCGCTGGGCGCAGTTGGAGGAAGAGGAGGGGAAGAATGATTAAATGCTTTTAAAATTAAATATAATTTGTACATGTGTGCCTAGCTGAAGCGCTCGTATGATTCCACGTATGTTACAAACTACATTACTTACCTTGGCAGGCCTAAAACTGTAGCACATAAGTGTATAACCCAATAACTACCAAAGTATGCAAGAAATTGTTAATTGCTTTTACCGAAGGCTAAATTTGTATTAGTTATTTAGCATTAAATTAAAAATGCATTTTTACGTTCCTGCGCCCATTTAAGAACTCTTGAAGCGATTTCTATAATTTAAAACGTAATACAGATTTATTATTTATAAAATATAGTGAATGTAACTTTAATTTAAAAGGTTTATGACAATTAAATGTAGGCCAGTGTTTCATTCATACACAGGAGGTTAATAAAGTTCGTCCTTTAAGCCGATAATGATGTCAAAAATCTGATGTGTTGCACTCACATGACTTTCTCTACTCTTTTACTAACCATTCTTACAAACTCTTATTCCTTATTCCTATATCTTCTTCGTGTCAGATGAGATGAACATTTGCAGAAATTATCTTATTGTTTATTCCCCTGAAGGTGCAAGGAGAATGTGGGAATGCAGGAGGCTTTGAGCGATAGTGAAATATTTGAAAGCTCCCAAATTTTGTTCTCTTTGTACATATTGTTAACATATAAATAGAAAACTGAATTGCGATATTCCATTTGACAGAACCATGTTCTCCAAAACTCGCACAAATAACCTGAAATATGTCCAAAATGGTCCAATTTAAAAAAATAAATAAATAAAAAATTATTTAGACATAAATTGTGTTTTAGCAAGATCTACATTTTTTGTATAGTAACATTTTGTGTATCTGTTACGGTTTACCAGTTATGCAAAAGTCATCCAGAGTAAATAGGATTTCATGGGTTATAGCCAGAAAATTCTAGATATACGTTTTATTTGTCATAAAAATATCTCAAACATATATAATTTTAATCAAAATCGTTAGCCATTTTCAAGAAAATACAAATTTTCGAAAAATATTCCATGTAAAGAGTAGTTTAGGGTGAAGCAATTTTCTTCAAAATCTTCGTGTCGCATCCTTGAAAGACATTAAACTTAAATGCCAACTTTGGTTTTTAACTGACTTTTCGTTTTTGAGTTATGCTGTCCACACACGCACACACACAGCAGAGAGAGAGAGAGAGAGAGAGAGAGAGAGAGAGAGAGAGAGGACCTTTATATAAAAATGCTCAAAACATATATTTCCGTGAAATCTTGACATCGAATTTTAGAGTGGAATACTATACTTCCTCTACTTTACTGTACGTAGTAGAGAAAGTAAAAATACTTGCATATTCTGCTTAACGTTGTTTCACCTTCTTAATCATATCACACTGTGGGTTCGTTGGTTCACTTGAGTTAGTGCATGGTAGACAGGGGGCCTTATTTGTGCATTCCCCTTTTTGTATTGCCTGCTTGAGGAACTTGCTGATAGATGGCCTTACCTATACCGTTGTTACTGTATTTTGGCAGAAGTGGACTTTGGAATCGTGGGACCGCTAGCTGTTCTTTCAGCGTATTCTTAGTCATTGTGATACTGCCGTCGTAGTAGTAAGAACTTACTTGTCAGAGAATGCATATGAAAATAAAAGTCGGTTGTATTTTACTCCAAGCATCATACACAATTGACCACAATTGAGAACCTGTTCTTTGGAGGAATGCCAAGCAAAAAGAAGACGAATCAAACAGAAGACAATTGATCTTATTTATAACAGTACAGTTGTTAGGTTATATTTATTTATTTGACATTTTATGGAATAAAGACGTTTGCAGTGGATAAATATCCATTATCAGACCCTGCAAATTTCTATAATATTCCATGAAATGTTTCCCTGAATAACCTTTATTCTAATTTTGTATACATAAATCGAATGTTGTGAAGTTTCTATGCCGAAACATTTAAATAACCCTTACGCAAGAGCGGTTTGCTGCACTTCTTCTATGTGGTAGTAGATTTCTTTACCATCGAAACCAGGCCTGGGCGACTCGAGGGATGCCTTGAGGGGCCTTCTTTTTTTTACCTGCTAAACATGTAGTTATCAGTGCAAGGCCATGAGAAGGCTGCGCTTAGTGAGCATCAGTTGTCCAGCCCTGATATAAACGGAGAAAATTTTTATTCAGCGTACGTAATATCTGAAATGACTCAACCGAAATGTTATAATTAGTAATAAAGATTGTTTTCTCGAGAAGTATGATTTAGATACTCATACCAACTCCAGTGCTGGAGTGGAGGAATAAAATCTTTATTTTTGGTTTTCTGTATTCCTATGCGCTTCCCTAATATGAAAACTGTGGAGCCTCTACGTTAGGTAACAATGGGACCAAATAGAAGCCACATTTTATCTGTTGTCCTTATCTAAAAATTAATCCATCTATTATCCGTGTCGTCAGATAAGTAAAGGATTTCTTTCGCGCATAGAATGCTATGGTTGAAGATTGAAAAGTGTGAACTTAAGTTTTGTGTGAGATGATTCTGAAGATGTTCGTAGCAGTTACTCTCACATCATAGGATCCTACCTCGAAAGACATGTTTTATTTAAGTATTCGATAATTTGGATAATTCTTTCATGGCTAATAGATACTTTTAGGATATACAACTTTTCGGAATTTGGAATACAGGTTTCGAGGGAGGTTAGGGAGTTCAGACATACAACCACTAACATTTCTTCCCCATTTCCGTCAATACAGAAGTTTTGTTTTATTATTACGAATATCACAGGATATTACTAAATTGCCGTTCTACGGGGGGGGGGGGGGGGCGGGGAGTCTATAAATATCTTGTTAGTAATGTACAACTTCATGGAGTACAGCGTGGATTTGAAATTGACGTCTTCATTCGAGACTTAGTCACCCTGAAACTCTGGGTAAGCCAGTTAGTAGCCTATAAAGATATTAGAAGCAATATTTTCTGTTGTGATACAAACTGTGGTGAATCTTAAGGTATTTCGTAATGTTGAATTGTAACAGGCCTTATACCTTCTTATATACCCTTTTTCATTTCGTGCAAATGCAACGTAGGCGTAATAATTACGATTAGTAATAAAACTGAAAATTATTCTGCAGGTTTGCAACCAATAAAGTAATTTTTTTTTCGCTGAAATCAAGTGGTGTTTAATAACTTTATTTGTAATCCATGCTGAATCTATCTTATGTATTATATACGCTTACGTTTAATCCTGAAGTTGCTAACCCCAATAAGCAGCCAAGCACTGCGCAAGATATTAGAAATAAAGCATATCTAAGTGGGGCGCTTTGATGTAGGTGTCTCTCACCATGGAAAGGCACGATGCGCGACTTCTCAAATGTAGTCAGCAAATATAGGAATATGGAAGCCGGCCCCTAGCTTCTGGAAAAAGCAAATACTGTGGCTTATGCTTTTGTAGAAACGTAGAAGGTTTCTACGTAGTGCAGCAAGAGTATTCCTTTGAGATGTGTTAACTTCAGAAAAAAACTAAGTAATGTAAAGAACACGACATAAAAGTAATGAAAATGAGAATCTCAGGTGCATTTGCAACATATTGTATTACTTTGTGGTGTCTAGTAGACATTTTAGGGACAAACTGTGAAAATCTTACATTTTAGCAGATTCTCCTCACACGAATTGCTAAGTTTCTGTGGATCTTACCAAATTATATTCATGATACACTTAATATCTGTTAACTTTCTTTAACAGCTTCGCTTCTCTTCTCTTAACCCATATTTGGTTTCATTACGTCTCTCAGTTTGCGTTTGAATTTTGCAAGCCTCTTGCATGAGAGGGGTTTACTGCCATGTTGTGTGGTAAAATATTTTGTAAATCTATAACATTCCCCAAAGTTTTATGCACTTTTAGTTGTATTCTTTTAATTTGTAAATATATACTAAAAGATACAGCTTATCTATTTTGTCCCTTACGTGTGCAAAGTTTGAAGGACTTTAATCTTTGGAAATATTCAGCTGCAAATTGGAAAATTCTTTATTAAGGCTACCTTTAATTTTATACAGATTTCAAACAAATATCAAATGCATCCACAAGTGTTGTTCAAACTCTTGTGCATAAAATTTGAACTCCAAACAACAGTGGTTCGCCTAAATGTTGAACATTTGTAGCAGTATCTTCATTTAAACTACTCTTATCTTTTATTGTTTCAATGAAATTTGAGGTGTGTCGATAAGTTCTGTTGAAATTTTTGTGTATCTTTACTCCATACTTGCAGTGGGTGGACGCCGCTAATAGATGCTTCGCACGCGACTAAAAATCGAAAGATGGGATCTCAAGGTGAGAAAAACATCTGTGTGAATGCGTTAGTCTTGAAAATTAGATGGATTCATGGCAGTTTTCACGGTTCTGCATAACATTTCTTGAGTGACATTTAGGTGTGTATTATTTTAATGAGAAAAGGAAGTCATATTGCGACGGTGTATTCCAAGCTAGCCAGGAAGAAATTCGTACATAAAAACATTGCGTTATCCTTTATATCAACTCTAATAAAACATAATACTCGTTACGTAGGAAAACACATTAGTCCTCCAGCATGTGCAATCTAAATGCTCCTCATGTAATAAAACTGTCGTTGTAAATGAGTCCATTAAATAACTTTAGTGAGTTTTCATGTTTCTTGTTACGTATACATTTGATTTGTATTACTTCTTCAGTTCTGTGGCTTAAGACGTTATTTCAGTTGATGACACAATCAATGAATTTACATAGTAAACAGTAAGAAATTACAAGCGAAGACAGATAAAATACCTTCTCGTCATAAAAATTAAATGTGCCAATTATGACCTAATTTCTTTGAAAGTAAGGTTGTTATTGTTATTATCCTCCTCCTCCTCCCCCTCCTCCTCCTCCTCCTCCTCATCATCATCATCATCATCTTAAATACCTCTATGCTTTGTGCGTACACTCACCTATAAATATTTATTTCTTGTTGCAATTTGAAATTCAAAATACTTTGGTGTGAATGAAAACTTTTGCAACCTTAATGACACCCATTTCACACATTGTAAATGTATATTATCACCATATTGCAGCTTATAAATAATTTTGTTGTTCTTTCTCTGTTTACACTCCTTGATGGAGGGCTTATACCCCAAGAACTTAAAAGTGAGCGCCTGGATGCAAATGCCTGTCGAGGAATGGCCAAACTCAGTATCAGAGAGAGAGAGAGAGAGAGAGAGAGAGAGTAACCAGAATGGGTGATCACTAATCAGGTCGAAGGCTCGTGTGAGAATGGGGAAGATGATATGAAATGAGGGCGAAATGGATGAAAGTGGAATGAATAGCTGGGAAAACCGGAGAACCCCGAGAAACCCCCATTTCCACCACAATTCTCACGTACGTCCCCTGGGATCGAACCCGCCCGGGTGAGAGACGAGTGGTGTAACAACTCGGCCATGGCGCCGCCGTCGCTTGTAATGAAACTGTCAGAAATAAGGTAGCGTTTAATAATTAAATGTTAATGAATTGTGCTAAATCTGAATTTTGAGATTCAGTTGGACAAAACATTTTGTAACCTTTCTTATACAGGGAGGAAGGTAGTGCTTCGGCCATACATTAACCAGGGATCCTATATGATGAATGTAACAGATATGTACAATACAATTATTGTCAATGAAAAACCGCTTCGTCGAAAAAAAGTAATTTGGGTCAAACAATTTGGAGGGATCTACCTTCTTGATGAATGGATATAAATGGTTTATTATTTCACCAACTGTCGCGCAAACAATGTGTGAACAATGCTATAATGCGTTTTCATCTTAATTCGAATGAATTTAGCCACAATTTAATGTTAAAGTGTCATGCAAAGTTTAATTACTAAGAGATTTGCCAACGCCACGTTAATATTAAATTGTGACTAAATTCATTCGAATTGTAATTAAAGGACATTTCAGCATTGTTCACACAATGTCTACGTGACAGTGGAATAACAAACCATTTATAGCCATTCGTCAAGAAGCTAGATGGCTCCAAATATTTGACACATTTTTTTTCGGCGAAGCTGTTTTTTGTTGACAATAACTGTATTGGGTATATTTGTTACATCATGTAGAATCCCTCGTTAACGTCTGGCCGAAGCAGTAGCTTCCATCCTGTGTACAGACGAAAATAGCACAAGAAAAAGAAAGGAATAATATATATATTTGACATTGTAGACAGATTATTAGGTGCAGCAAGTTGAGTTGTAGCATAATAAAGAGCGTTTAAATGGAAGTGCGAATCCCCTGCATGTTGATAAGCCAGAGTGGGATATTGATGCGAGGCCGCTGGGCCAGCGCGTGTATGACCCTAATATGGCGTAGCGCACTTAACTCAGCCACGTCCTATGTCAAGTATCTGTCTTAAGAATGTTGTTATACTGCATTCTTATCGACTACTTCTCTGGTCAGAAATAGAGCTCTTAAAATTGATGAATATTCTGATTGAGTATGGGATTCATACATTAAAAGTGTTACGTGTTTCATTCACATGACTTCCTCTATTCTTTCTACAAACAATTCTTGCAAAAGCTTATTTTTCTTAATAGAGATAAAGTTTAATTATAATCTTTCGTTATTGGCATATAAAGAATAGACTAGGCTAAAGCGATAGATTTTTAAAAAGCGGATCCCTTTGTGCATATTCGTGCTCCTTGCTTGACCATGATAAATAACAAATAGTGAATTACTATTTGAAAGATGTACAAGTATTTGAAAATTCAGACAAATAACAAAAATACCTCGGATATGGTTAACGCATCAAAAATGTTATTTGGCATAAAGCGTGTGCTTTACCAAGATCTACATATTATGCGTAGTAAGATTTTGTCTATTTTGCGATTAACCAATGATACAAATCACTCAGAATGGAGAGGACTTCAGAGGCTATTCCAGAAAATTCGAGGTGTGCGTTTTGTTATGCAAATGTCTTAAGCACCTGCTACTTTAATAAAAATTGTTAGTCAGTTTTGAGAAAATAAAAATAAGAAACAACAAACGTGTTTTCATTTAATGGGTAGTTCAGTGTGGAGGAGTTTCCTTGAAAATCGACGTGTCGGATACTCAACTTAAACACCAAGTTTGGTATTTAACCATTTTTCGTTTTAAAATTACGCTGTTCACACGCACACGCACACACATAATGCAATTAAGTTTTTATTTATGGACGCTGTTTAACTGTTACAGTTGTGAGTGTCCCATTCTGTTCTGGTAGTTAAGGACCATTTAATTTTCGTCAGAGGCATCTTCATCACTTTAAGGTTCTTTTACGTGCAGTAAATTTACGACACGGGACCACCGGCTTTAATTCCCTTCCGAAGAGGATTTTACGCCGGAAAAAAAATCATCCCTCTCCGCCGGGTTTGAACCTGTGGTCTTGGGAACTAATGGCTAGAATGTTACCCTTAGATCGCGGAGGAGACGACACACGACACAAGCACTCACACTTTTCTAAAGTATGGCCCCTTTTTGGTTTCAGGGACCTTCAAAACATGTATTTCTGGTGGAAATTTCGGTACCAAATTTGCACTACTTGCTACAGCTACAGAGGAAGTAAAAATAGGTTGAAACGTTCCTGATAAAATCCAGAGGTTGTGCATTTTGGTGCCAGAAATGAAATAAGTTTTCCTGAAATTATTTATAGTAAATTATTAGCAATTGTACTTGTTTGTGCAGAATTATTGATGCGAAATTCATAAAAAAACATACACCTCAAGAACGCATCACTCGCAAGCAATTAATTTTTTTATGTGAAGGTAGGTAGCACTTCAATGTCCTTAATCCGCCTAAGGCTTTGTCCTGATTAATACCATAATATCATATTCAAGCATATATTAGTTAAATGTTTATTGAAAAAAAAAATGTTATCACAAACCAATGTGATTTGAACCATTAATGTGCAATTGGCCTCAAATAATTGTAGTGATAGGTTTAAGGTGAAACAGTTTGTAAGGGATATATTACCAGAAGGGGATAAAATGCATTTTTTTCACGTCACTATTTCTGTAGATGCAGTTTAATATTTACCTAAAATTAACGAAACCAATAGGTTTGTTGAACATCAATGGAAAATGTGTTTGCTGTCAACAATGCAATTAATGCAAATTTAGAGAGAAACTGTCTGTCTGTTGAGTTTATGCGTAGAAATAATTAGCATTTTGGACTCAGTATCGTTAACGGGCCATTATTAAATAAAACTGGGTACGCAGGAAAACCTTAATATAATCTGTTGCAAATCAGCCATAACATTAGAATTATTGAGTATGAATTGCTAAATGGAAACACACAAGAAAGGGCGTACAAAGAAAATTAACAATTAAATTCGCGCCTGTTTTCATCGCTTCAAATTGTAGAATAGTTTGACCATCATAAATAATGGAATGTATTAAAATGATACATTTTTGCTAATCTGTATTATTTCTTTGAGTGTGATGATCATGAAGGGGTGCAATATTAATTACACATTACAAATGAAAAATTACCGATCCCAGCAATGACCACCTACGTTTGAAGTTTACAGCATACAATTTGTAAAAACAATCTAACGTGTGCCTTCACACAACTTTCTATACTCACTCTTGTTCAAAATATTTTTAAAAATACTTATTCTTCCCTTTCATGTTAATCGAGATAGGCATTTGTAGAAATGGTCATGACATTTTCTTGTAGTACAACGGGAATAAGGTAATACAGTAGGCTTAAAGTATAGTCGAATATTTTAAGATATATTCGCTATGTGATGGTTTTGACATTCCATTCTTTTGCATGTCCAGGACATAAAACAAATGACTTCCCATTTGAAAAAGTATAGGTATTGGAAAATTTAAACCAATAACAAGGAATATGTCTGAAATGGTTCACTCCATAAAAATGTATTTGGCATGAAGTGTGTGTTTTAGCGATATCTACATTTTTTGTACAGTAACATTTTATTAATTTCTTACGGTTTACCAGTTATGCAAACAAGAATGAAGAGGACTTTTCAGGACATTCCCGGAATATTCAAGTTATAAATTTCATTTTTCATGAAAATATCTCAAACATATGGTAGATATTTTAAATTTAATCATCGTTAGAACCATTTTTGAGAAAATAAAAATTTTCCAAACAATCTTCCATGTTAAGAGTAATTTGGGGTGAGCGATTTTGTTTAAAGTCTTCGTGTCGTAACCATGGAAGGTACTGAACTAGGCATTCAAGTTGGAAATTTAACCAACTTTTCGTTTTTGAGTTATGCTGTTTACAGACACGCGGACACGTACCTTTTCCTAAATTTGGGTGTAGAGCAGTTGCACTCGGAATTCATCAGTTGCGCTCCAAACCCCTTATAACAGAGTTGCGCTCCGAACACGTCGGTGTTTGTTAGACAAGGAAGAAATAAGACATAAACTACATAGTACTCGTTTCTCACTTGCACTGTATGCAGAAGTAGGTCAGTATTCGAAGCTTGCGTCACTAAACAGTTGCCAACTTATGTACATGGTACTCTTGACGCTTCTGGTATGTCGATACTCGAAGCTTGCGTCACTAAACAGTTGCCAACTTATGTACATGGTACTCTTGACGCTTCTGGTATGTCGATACTCGAAGCTTGCGTCACTAAACAGTTGCCAACTTATGTACATGATACTCTTGACGCTTCTGGTATGTCGATACTCGAAGCTTGCGTCACTAAACAGTTGCCAACTTATGTACATGATACTCTTGACGCTTCTGATATGTCGATACTCGAAGCTTGCGCCACTAAACAGTTGCCAACTTATGTACATTGTACTCTTGACGCTTCTGGTATGTCGATACTCGAAGCTTGCGTCACTAAACAGTTGCCAACTTATGTACATGATACTCTTGACGCTTCTGATATGTCGATACTCGAAGCTTGCGTCACTAAACAGTTGCCAGCTTATGTACATTGCACGCTTGACGCTTCTGGTATGTCGATACTCGAAGCTTGCGTCACTAAACAGTTGCCAACTTATGTACATGATACTCTTGACGCTTCTGATATGTCGATACTCGAAGCTTGCGTCACTAAACAGTTGCCAACTTATGTACACGGTACTCTTGACGCTTCTGGTATGTCGATACTCGAAGCTTGCGCCACTAAACAGTTGCCAACTTATGTACATTGTACTCTTGACGCTTCTGGTATGTCGATACTCGAAGCTTGCGTCACTAAACAGTTGCCAACTTATGTACACGGTACTCTTGACGCTTCTGGTATGTCGATACTCGAAGCTTGCGTCACTAAACAGTTGCCAACTTATGTACATGTTACTCTTGACGCTTCTGGTATGTCGATACTCGAAGCTTGCGCCACTAAACAGTTGCCAACTTATGTACATGGTACTCTTGACGCTTCTGGTATGTCGATACTCGAAGCTTGCGTCACTAAACAGTTGCCAACTTATGTACATGTTACTCTTGACGCTTCTGGTATGTCGATACTCGAAGCTTGCGCCACTAAACAGTTGCCAACTTATGTACATGTTACTCTTGACGCTTCTGGTATGTCGATACTCGGAGCTTGCGTCACTAAACAGTTGCCAACTTATGTACACGGTACTCTTGACGCTTCTGGTATGTCGATACTCGAAGCTTGCGTCACTAAACAGTTGCCAACTTATGTACACGGTACTCTTGACGCTTCTGGTATGTCGCTACTCGAAGCTTGCATCACTAAACAGTTGCCAACTTATGTACATGTTACTCTTGACGCTTCTGGTATGTCGATACTCGAAGCTTGCGTCACTAAACAGTTGCCAACCTATGTACACGGTACTCTTGACGCTTCTGGTATGTCGATACTCGAAGCTTGCGTCACTAAACAGTTGCCAACTTATGTACACGGTACTCTTGACGCTTCTGGTATGTCGATACTCGAAGCTTGCGTCACTAAACAGTTGCCAACTTATGTACACGGTACTCTTGACGCTTCTGGTATGTCGATACTCGAAGCTTGCGTCACTAAACAGTTGCCAACTTATGTACACGGTACTCTTGACGCTTCTGGTATGTCGATACTCGAAGCTTGCGTCACTAAACAGTTGCCAACTTATGTACACGGTACTCTTGACGCTTCTGGTATGTCGATACTCGAAGCTTGCGTCACTAAACAGTTGCCAACTTATGTACATGTTACTCTTGACGCTTCTGGTATGTCGATACTCGAAGCTTGCATCACTAAACAGTTGCCAACTTATGTACATGTTACTCTTGACGCTTCTGGTATGTCGATACTCGAAGCTTGCGTCACTAAACAGTTGCCAACTTATGTACACGGTACTCTTGACGCTTCTGGTATGTCGATACTCGAAGCTTGCGTCACTAAACAGTTGCCAACTTATGTACACGGTACTCTTGACGCTTCTGGTATGTCGATACTCGAAGCTTGCGTCACTAAACAGTTGCCAACTTATGTACACGGTACTCTTGACGCTTCTGGTATGTCGATACTCGAAGCTTGCGTCACTAAACAGTTGCCAACTTATGTACATGTTACTCTTGACGCTTCTGGTATGTCGATACTCGAAGCTTGCGCCACTAAACAGTTGCCAACTTATGTACATGGTACTCTTGACGCTTCTGGTATGTCGATACTCGAAGCTTGCGTCACTAAACAGTTGCCAACTTATGTACATGTTACTCTTGACGCTTCTGGTATGTCGATACTCGAAGCTTGCGCCACTAAACAGTTGCCAACTTATGTACATGGTACTCTTGACGCTTCTGGTATGTCGATACTCGCAGCTTGCGTCACTAAACAGTTGCCAACTTATGTACACGGTACTCTTGACGCTTCTGGTATGTCGATACTCGAAGCTTGCGTCACTAAACAGTTGCCAACTTATGTACACGGTACTCTTGACGCTTCTGGTATGTCGCTACTCGAAGCTTGCATCACTAAACAGTTGCCAACTTATGTACATGTTACTCTTGACGCTTCTGGTATGTCGATACTCGAAGCTTGCGTCACTAAACAGTTGCCAACTTATGTACACGGTACTCTTGACGCTTCTGGTATGTCGATACTCGAAGCTTGCGTCACTAAACAGTTGCCAACTTATGTACACGGTACTCTTGACGCTTCTGGTATGTCGATACTCGAAGCTTGCGTCACTAAACAGTTGCCAACTTATGTACACGGTACTCTTGACGCTTCTGGTATGTCGATACTCGAAGCTTGCGTCACTAAACAGTTGCCAACTTATGTACACGGTACTCTTGACGCTTCTGGTATGTCGATACTCGAAGCTTGCGTCACTAAACAGTTGCCAACTTATGTACATGTTACTCTTGACGCTTCTGGTATGTCGATACTCGAAGCTTGCATCACTAAACAGTTGCCAACTTATGTACATGTTACTCTTGACGCTTCTGGTATGTCGATACTCGAAGCTTGCGTCACTAAACAGTTGCCAACTTATGTACACGGTACTCTTGACGCTTCTGGTATGTCGATACTCGAAGCTTGCGTCACTAAACAGTTGCCAACTTATGTACACGGTACTCTTGACGCTTCTGGTATGTCGATACTCGAAGCTTGCGTCACTAAACAGTTGCCAACTTATGTACACGGTACTCTTGACGCTTCTGGTATGTCGATACTCGAAGCTTGCGTCACTAAACAGTTGCCAACTTATGTACACGGTACTCTTGACGCTTCTGGTATGTCGATACTCGAAGCTTGCGTCACTAAACAGTTGCCAACTTATGTACATGTTACTCTTGACGCTTCTGGTATGTCGATACTCGAAGCTTGCGCCACTAAACAGTTGCCAACTTATGTACATGGTACTCTTGACGCTTCTGGTATGTCGATACTCGAAGCTTGCGTCACTAAACAGTTGCCAACTTATGTACACGGTACTCTTGACGCTTCTGGTATGTCGCTACTCGAAGCTTGCATCACTAAACAGTTGCCAACTTATGTACATGGTACTCTTGACGCTTCTGGTATGTCGATACTTGGAGTTTGCGTCACTAAACAGTTGCCAACTTATGTACATGGTACTCTTGACGCTTCTGGTATGTCGATACTCGGAGCTTGCGTCACTAAACAGTTGCCAACTTATGTACACGGTACTCTTGACGCTTCTGGTATGTCGATACTCGGAGTTTGCGTCACTAAACAGTTGCCAAATTATGTACATGGTACGCTTGACGCTTCTGGTATGTCGATACTTGGAGCTTGCGTCACTAAACAGTTGCCAACTTATGTACATGGTACTCTTGACGCTTCTGGTATGTCGATACTCGAAGCTTGCGTCACTAAACAGTTGCCAACTTATGTACATGGTACGCTTGACGCTTCTGGTATGTCGATACTCGGAGCTTGCGTCACTAAACAGTTGCCAAGTTATGTACAAGGTCCTCTTGACGCTTCTGGTATGTCGATACTCGAAGCTTGCGTCACTAAACAGTTGCCAACTTATGTACACGGTACTCTTGACGCTTCTGGTATGTCGATACTCGAAGCTTGCGTCACTAAACAGTTGCCAACTTATGTACACGGTACTCTTGACGCTTCTGGTATGTCGATACTCGAAGCTTGCGTCACTAAACAGTTGCCAACTTATGTACATGTTACTCTTGACGCTTCTGGTATGTCGATACTCGAAGCTTGCGCCACTAAACAGTTGCCAACTTATGTACATGGTACTCTTGACGCTTCTGGTATGTCGATACTCGAAGCTTGCGTCACTAAACAGTTGCCAACTTATGTACACGGTACTCTTGACGCTTCTGGTATGTCGCTACTCGAAGCTTGCATCACTAAACAGTTGCCAACTTATGTACATGGTACTCTTGACGCTTCTGGTATGTCGATACTTGGAGTTTGCGTCACTAAACAGTTGCCAACTTATGTACATGGTACTCTTGACGCTTCTGGTATGTCGATACTCGGAGCTTGCGTCACTAAACAGTTGCCAACTTATGTACACGGTACTCTTGACGCTTCTGGTATGTCGATACTCGGAGTTTGCGTCACTAAACAGTTGCCAAATTATGTACATGGTACGCTTGACGCTTCTGGTATGTCGATACTTGGAGCTTGCGTCACTAAACAGTTGCCAACTTATGTACATGGTACTCTTGACGCTTCTGGTATGTCGATACTCGAAGCTTGCGTCACTAAACAGTTGCCAACTTATGTACATGGTACGCTTGACGCTTCTGGTATGTCGATACTCGGAGCTTGCGTCACTAAACAGTTGCCAAGTTATGTACAAGGTCCTCTTGACGCTTCTGGTATGTCGATACTCAGAGTTTGCGTCACTAAACAGTTGCCAACTTATGTACACGGTCCTTTTGACGCTTCTGGTATGTCGATACTCGGAGTTTGCGTCACTAAACAGTTGCCAAGTTATGTACATGGTACTCTTGACGCTTCTGGTATGTCGATACTCGGAGCTTGCGTCACTAAACAGTTGCCAACCTATGTACATGGTACTCTTGACGCTTCTGGTATGTCGATACTCGGAGCTTGCGTCACTAAACAGTTGCCAAGTTATGTACATGGTACTCTTGACGCTTCTGGTATGTCGATACTCGGAGCTTGCGTCACTAAACAGTTGCCAACCTATGTACATGGTACTCTTGACGCTTCTGGTATGTCGATACTCGGAGCTTGCGTCACTAAACAGTTGCCAACCTATGTACATGGTACTCTTGACGCTTCTGGTATGTCAATACTCGGAGCTTGCGTCACTAAACAGTTGCCAACTTATGTACATGGTACTCTTGACGCTTCTGGTATGTCGATACTCGAAGTTTGCGTCACTAAACAGTTGCCAACCTATGTACATGGTACACTTGACGCTTCTCGCTTGTTCTCATGATTGAAAATATGTCAACCTCTGTCACCACTCCTAGCGCGGTCGTCATAGGACATGGATCAAATTGAGCATATGTTAAGTGAGAAAGGAAATGATTTAATTGTAGTGAACGGGTTTAAGTTTAGAAAAGAGGGAGACAGCGTGGAGTGGCTCGGAAATGCACTGTTAAAATATAAGTTTTTGCTCTCTGACGAGTGTCAGTTTATTGGTATGATACTTAAACAGCCTTTTAACCATACCCGTTGAAATAACCTAGGACTCTGCAACATGGGAAGGGAATGCTGAAGTGCAAAACCTGGCCGCAAGCGCAACTAACGAATACCCTACCTGGGGTAGTCTAACCGCCGAGCGCAACTGACGAATACCCTACCTGGGGTAGTCTAACCGCCGAGCGCAACTGACGAATACCCTACATGGGGTACTCTAACCGCCGAGCGCAACTGACGAATACCGTACCTGGGGTAATCTAACCGCCGAGCGCAACTGACGAATACCGTACCTGGGTTAGTCTAACCGCCGAGCGCAACTGATGGATTTGAAGCAGGTATAAACTGACCGCGAGCGCAACTGACGAATACCCTACCTGGGGTACTCTAACCGCCGAGCGCAACTGACGAATACCCTACCTGGGGTACTCTAACCGCCGAGCGCAACTGACGAATACCGTACCTGGGGTAATCTAACCGCCGAGCGCAACTGACGAATACCGTACCTGGGGTAATCTAACCGCCGAGCGCAACTGACGAATACCCTACATGGGGTACTCTAACCGCCGAGCGCAACTGACGAATACCGTACCTGGGGTAATCTAACCGCCGAGCGCAACTGACGAATACCCTACCTGGGGTAATCTAACCGCCGAGCGCAACTGACGAATACCGTACCTGGGGTAGTCTAACCGCGAGCGCAACTGATGGATTTGAAGCAGGTATAAACTGACCGCGAGCGCAACTGATGGATTTGAAGCAGGTATAAACTGACCGCGAGCGCAACTGATGGATTTGAAGCAGGTATAAACTGACCGCGAGCGCAACTGATGGATTTGAAGCAGGTATAAACTGACCGCGAGCGCAACTGGTGGATTTGAAGCAGGTATAAACTGACCGCGAGCGCAACTGATGGATTTGAAGCAGGTATAAACTGACCGCGAGTGCAACTGATGGATTTGAAGCAGGTATAAACTGACCGCGAGCGCAACTGGTGGATTTGAAGCAGGTATAAACTGACCGCTAGCGCAACTGATGGATTTGAAGCAGGTATAAACTGACCGCGAGCGCAACTGGTGGATTTGAAGCAGGTATAAACTGACCGCGAGCGCAACTGATGGATTTGAAGCAGGTATAAACTGACCGCTAGCGCAACTGATGGATTTGAAGCAGGTATAAACTGACCGCGAGCGCAACTGGTGGATTTGAAGCAGGTATAAACTGACCGCGAGCGCAACTGATGGATTTGAAGCAGGTATAAACTGACCGCGAGCGCAACTGATGGATTTGAAGCAGGTATAAACTGACCGCGAGCGCAACTGGTGGATTTGAAGCAGGTATAAACTGACCGCGAGCGCAACTGGTGGATTTGAAGCAGGTATAAACTGACCGCGAGCGCAACTGATGGATTTGAAGCAGGTATAAACTGACCGCGAGCGCAACTGATGGATTTGAAGCAGGTATAAACTGACCGCTAGCGCAACTGATGGATTTGAAGCAGGTATAAACTGACCGCGAGCGCAACTGATGGATTTGAAGCAGGTATAAACTGACCGCGAGCGCAACTGGTGGATTTGAAGCAGGTATAAACTGACCGCGAGCGCAACTGATGGATTTGAAGCAGGTATAAACTGACCGCGAGCGCAACTGGTGGATTTGAAGCAGGTATAAACTAACCGCCGAGCGCAACTGATGGATTTGAAGCAGGTATAAACTGACCGCGAGCGCAACTGATGTACTCCGCTAAATTTGTTTTTATTCAAGGAACCTCAAAACCAGTATTTCCACGAGATCTCGGTATCCAATTTTTGGGTGGAATGCAATACCTTTTTTGCCTACTGTTCTCTGCCAAACAGTAATGTGGTAGACAGTTTTACATGTGCCTTTTCACTTTCTGAGTACTTTAAATATCGTTTTCAAAATAATTCAGGAATATGCGTCGGAAACTGCCGCCCACAATACAACATGCATGTTATCACCTAAAGTCGGGATACCACGACATTTAAAAGAGAAGCATCCAAAATTAGCATTCGACAATATAACATGATATACTATATTGTATTTTTGAGTATCATGTCTAGAAAAAGCGGTTATGCACATTCTAATATGGAATTTGGAATAACTATTACTACTACTGGTATTGCGGTTCTTCCTCCAGAAAATACTGTAAAACCAAAACTTACTCTTGCTGGCATTTGGCAGTCTATACATGCACGCAGTACAAAACGAAATACCAACGTGGTCTGCCATAAATACCTAAACTAATTTTCACCAAAACACTGTGTATATTTTATGGTTGACTGCTGTTTATTTATCATATCTTCTCACTGTGGGAATAAACGAAGGCTTGTGTTTTCATTAACGTATTAAGTAGGTATATTAAATCATTTCAGAAATACGCCACAAATATTTTGCACATTCTAGAAATGTCAAACGCCTAGAGGTAAAGTACGTAAAGTGGAGCAATGCAAGAAGCGCTGCCAATTTAAAGCTTCAACAAAAGTAATTTAACACAGACTGATTCAATTAATCCATTTTTTCAATCATGTGAACAGCTATATCATTTATATAAAATACCAAATATGAGATTGATGGCAATGTTGAATTTTATGCGAAGTAGGAAAACTTCATTCCTTGACAATTCTTTCCCACAAATTTCTGAATCAATCTGCCAGTCAGAATGTATATTAGACGATTTCTTGTGACATTTCAACGATATGCATCGCAGGCTGGCAGATTGTTGACGCAGAAATTATATTGTGGGATGTAATTTTCAGGAAATTATTTTTCAGTGTTGCATAATATGACACATTATTAACATTCAACTCATGTTATTACATAATTGTTTACTACACTAATGTAAACCTGGTTTCCTTGAATCACGCTGTACATACAATGTTCAGGGAATATTTGTATAGTTAAAAATTGTTGAAAAAATGTTCTGTATATGCAAAGTTTACGAAGCTTTGTGAACATTGAAACACAATTTTTCTGATCATCCTAAATGCTCAATGTTTGTTGCCAGTACTGTGCGATCATGTGCGTAGGTAAAATACGAAACGTCATATTTTTGTGCTGTGTAGTTGTGAATACGTACGTATGTTGCGTGCAGTTGTTGGTTGGCAGGATGTTTGGTTTCCAGAGGCTTGCATCATGCCGCCTACAGGATTTAGGAGGACGAGCCAAAAGCATTAAGACATAGTTACAGAAAGCTCTACGTGGGAAGAGGCACAACTCTGCTTTGATTTGGCAAAACCTCTGGAGGGAGACGAAAAATCTATGGAATTCCGCGCAGTGACCATAACATGTTGTTCGTTGCCGTTCCAGAAGTATGTGTAAGTGAAATATTAGTTGGAGCTTGGCCAGCTTCCCCTTGGTAGTTCCTGAAGCAACACAGGCTGCTCAGTATGGTGTACACGAATTTTAATGTTCTGTTAAGGGGCAGTTTGGAGAGACTTGCAGCCTGAGATTAATATTTATTTTATCATGAATAAAGTAAACCACAAATGATTCAAGTCTGAAATAAACTTGCTAACTTCCCCAAAAATTCGATGTTCAAAATAAGAAAAAAAGAGAAAACTTAATATGCTTATGCTTTTCTGTGCTTGGGATCGAGATATAACTTAGAGTTCCATGTGCCTGTTATTTAGAAATATTACTTTGAACGTATGGTTGACGCTGGAAAAACAAAAAGAAAAACACTATATGCCTGTAACAGAGTCGCATAACTTTCTTTATCCATCCAAGTTTGCATACATACGTGCTATATTATAACATTCATTTAAAGGTGGTAGTTTTGTTCCGGTTACGTTATTCATAATAAATTGTCTAAAATAACTTCAAATTCAGGAGTAAGAACTTGCGGAAACAATATCCAGATGTTTATCATAGGCACGAAGGAATCAATTCAGAAATCAATAACTTTCGAGCATCTTCCATTAAATAACGCATGAAATAGTTACAAAAATGCTGACGAAGAAAATCGGGAATTGCTTTGAAACTACCATTGGCGCTTATTTCTTCTATACATTGTTACGATACGCTGTCTTTGAAATTCTACTCCTTGCGTGACATCACTAGAAACCAAAAATACTACTTTACCACCTCAAAAAATTATATAGTGTTAGACAACTCAATTCAAAAAGAACTATTTTAGAAATAGTTTATCACAAATATCTTTGATATTAACTGTGTGTTTTAATGAGATGTGCATTTTTTGTATAGTGAGATTTTGTTACATCCCATGGTTTATTAGTTATTCAATCACAATGAAGTGGATTGAACATTCAAGACATTACAGTGTTTTATTAGTCTTTCAAATACTCGCAATTTGAACATTTGTTGTTTTAAACAAACTCGTTCGTCATTTTTCACAAAATAATTGTTCCATATAAAAGGTAGGGTAGTTTGGCTTCTTAAACAGTGCCTGACTCAAATATGGAACTTGGCGTTTTTCAGATTTTCCTTTTTGTGTTATGCTGGCCACAGAGAAACGCATGCACGGGCACCTTTTCCTATTGTTTAGGGGGTAGTTAGTGGACCGCAAAGCGTGCATTTCTGGTATAAGCCCGATATCGAATTTTTGTGTGGAATACATTGCTTCCTCTACCTACTAATATGTAGAATAGAAAAAAAGCACTAGTCTGTGACAATTGAAAGTAATTATAATTTGAACATATTTTATTACTGTTTGGGAAAGTGTGTAAAGCTAGGTGTGCTTTTCAACAGAGACCACCTGTCCGTGATAATTTGGATCTTACGCCAAGCTATAGTTTATAGGCCACCTCCAAAGTCAGCTCCAGTTTCCATCCAATATTAACGGAAAAACGAGTAGTATACCTACTTGAACTATAAAGGGAGAAATGATCATTAGCATGTATTTAAGCAGTCTTAACATACCAAGGGACTCCAAAGTGACCAAAATACTACTCGGAATATGGGTATCAGTAGATAAATGCTAGGACAGGAACTCTTTTAGAGTAGATCGGGGGAAGAGGCCCAACTTAAGGTTTGGAGGATCAAAGAGTACGTTAAACTTTAAAGTTTGGGTTCGGCACTAAACCAGTGTTCACTGAGAAGTCTCTTCTGTATAAAGGCTAATTTGTATTGCCCTATGTGTTTTGAATGTTATGAACAGCGTAGTTAAGACATTTCGCCCCGAGCTTCGGGGTGAGATGGCAATTTATCGTATAGACTGAAAGGAGGTTCAAGTTCTAGTTTTGTGCATTTAGGGTACAATTTAGCTAAATGTCTATATAGTTCAATAAGTACCTGCATTGAATCTGTTTATAAAGAATAAACATGCAAATGTATGTGGAATTAACAAATGAAATGTTTACTTCGACATAAAGTCGGTTCTTATGCACAGTTTTTGAACATGTTTTCTTCCTCCGTGCAGGCTTTTGCAACCTTTCATTGCAAATGATGCATCTTACATCGGTATCTTATCCCAGAAAATAACGACATTTGTCCCGATAATCGGGATGAGGTGCATGCCACTTAACATCACCGCTGCACAGCAACTCCAGATGGCAAACTATTCGTGCTCAACGCGTGTAATATGTGTCTCTTCTACGTTATTAATAAGCACATGTGCACTTAAAAATAACTGTGCGCTATTGACCCGGCGTCACTTTTGTTCTTACTTTGTGTTTGTTGATTTGAAAGCGCAGAAACAGTTAACACAATGACATAGATATTTGCCTTTACTTCACTCTACAGCCAGTGGGTACGGTACTGGAGTCTGTTGCTACAGGACGGAGCTGCAAAACTTGGGCATCTTCCCTATTGTAAACTGCCCTACATCTCGCAGCAGCTAAGCAGATAAATAGCTCAGTTCAGAGGCTAAAGCGCGTTGCAGATTCGAACCCTCCATAGTGTTGCTTTTTAAACATATCTTTAGAAACCGTTAGGCATGCATGTTTAGAGTCTGAGCGTTTACTTCTTCATTTATTTCCTTTTGCATCTTTTTCTATGCTAACAGTAAAGTGAACATTTGATTAGAGCAACAATAATCTAACCCAACGTATGGAACCACATATTGATTTGGACGCGACTGAAACACGAACTATTGCGTACTGTGTCAGGTTCATGCGGCATACACTACGAATCCAACCACTTTTCAGTGGTTAAAAATATACAGTGCATTAGCATATACATGAAAGAAAAAGTATGCATTTCCTCAATCATTTTAGGTCAAGTTGAAGAACCAGATTTTCTTGTAACAGTTGACAGTCTTGTCACGTTTTTGGAATGGGCGCAGTTAATGTAGTTTAAAGTCTGCTTTCGTTTAAACATTCACTGCCTCTATGGTTTGGTGGTTACCATGTTGGCCTATAGTTTCGATTCTCGGCTAGAGGGTGGACAATGTGCTTTAGCCATGTTTACGAGTATTCTCCATCCTCCGTAAAGTCTGGAACTACGAGTAAGAGTGTACTACGAGTAAATCTGTGCATGAATTTAGTAGTTGTA
Organism: Tenodera sinensis; assembly: GCA_030765045.1. Lineage (NCBI taxonomy): Eukaryota > Metazoa > Arthropoda > Insecta > Mantodea > Mantidae > Tenodera > Tenodera sinensis. Next base: position 187,458,772 of record CM060964.1, read on the forward strand.
ACCCAATGTAAACAAACCCAAAGATCAACGCAATAGTAAACGAGTGAACGCAATAGTAAACGAGTGAAGGTTATTGGCGATGAGCAATAGTTTGAAAGGCAAAGCCGCCGATATGAGCTTAGATATTAGCGAGCATATAAATGGGTAGGGGGAGGGAGAGGGGGTAATCACAATGTGGTTTTTACATGGCTATCAAACAGTGGCAAACGCGGCAACACCCACATTGCACATTGCATCACTACATATCAGATACTGAGGGATCACATGACACAGCATGAGCCTGCAAGCCATACATAATTAAAATCAATGTTCGATACTTCGTAACAGCCAAAAACTCAGTTTGGATGATCACGTGCTGCCGCCTACCTCACAAATGTAAAAGTGTATAATTGTAGAACTATCTGCTTTTAAACATATGTATCGATGAAAACCTTGCGAATTTCTAAACAAATTAAATTTTTAACTAAAATAATCAAACGTTTCAGCTCTCAAAAAGTATCTTGGGTATAAGGACCATGTTAGAAATTCTATGACAAACGTTGTGGGACAATCATGTAGAAATGTGCAACGCATCTATAGCAAACAGAATTTGGAAAATCTATACCAGTTTTAAACACAATCCATTCAACAGCTTTAACATAGAGAATTCAGAAATAATAGCATGGTGCACCAGTTTGGAGATGCTGGTTCAGAATTTAAGTCAGCAGAACATTCAATGTTTCACTGAACATTTTGCTTTAAAGTAGTTTTCTTCTTTTTCATTTATATCCCACATTTAACTGAGCGGTCTGCGGTCTTTTACCTTTCGAACATACTGCCATATTGGCAATGTTAACTTGTATACATTTGACATTGGGTTTTTCTGGGTTTTATACATTAAAACACACACACACACACACACACACACACACACACACACACACACACACACACACACACACACACACACACACACATATTTCAGATTCTGGAGAGGATAGGGAATCTCGATAGAGAAAAATCCCCACTCTCCCAGCCAGGAATCGAATTTGGGACCCCGCGCCCAGCAGGCAGGTGATCTACCGATTGAGCCATGGGACCAGCCTAAAGTAATTCTTATGTCTCCAAAATAGAAGCATTTTTTTGCTGATATAATATCAGTAGTTTATTTTAGACCTTAAGTACCTAGTTGGCATTTTCCATCGTCCTTTTCAAAATAACGGAACAGCTAGGTTTTGAAGCATTGTGAGAATTGACTGCCGTTTTCTCTCAGCTGTAGTAAAATATGAATTTTTATCATAGTTTCTCCCAGCTATGTACCTAATAAGGCATTTATGGAATTATGGACGAGTAGTTCAAAAGAATATTTGCAATAATATAGGCAGCATGAATTAATGTTATCTTCTAGGAAGTGGCCGCGCCGTGATCGAGCGGTTAGACCGCTTGACTCTTACCAAAGGGACCCGGGTTCGATCCCAAGCGTCCACATGTGGGATGTGTGGTGGACACATCGGCGCAGGGGCGGGTTTTCTCCGGGTTTCCCCCCATTATTCCACCATTTACTCCATCATCATATCTCCTATCATCTTTCATCATTTCTTATCCTCCACTCTCACACCAAGCTTCGGGCTGATCACCCATCCTGGTTCCTCTGTATGATCAACTCCGGTTACGAAAACTGCATACACTGGCCGGGAGGGCTCGGGGCGCTGACCACGTCCCACTCTCCACTGCTGCACCCCGCTCATTACGCTTCTGTTGGGCAGAGGTGGGGTATCCGGCTGCCGGGCGGTGCCCTATGTTCCACAAAAGGAATAATAGGAACTCAGTCAGTTTAGGAGTGTGGTGCTTTTCTGAGTTTCACTGGAATGTCTCACTGTTGTGCAAAGCTAGTAGATGAGTTTTGCTCTTAGTAAACTTTTTCCACAATAACATTATTTTCTAAACATACGAGCTGAAATTTGTGATTCCAATTCAGCAGTGCGTTCTTAGACCGACCAGACCGCCACGTGGCGTCAAGGGACCGGGCGAGGACCGGCGCGCTCTCCGCCAGAATTACGCGTAAAGAACCGGCAAGTCACGGGTACAGAACACTAACTACTGTACTAACTTACATTAGTCTTATCTGCTTCACAACACATGTTGAAATTGATGACCTTCAACACGAACACGACCCCTCTATCTCCGAAAACGATTCTGGTTCACTCGCAGAAGTTCCCGTTGACTAATTGCCTGTATTTCTCTCGTGATGTTGTCCTTCAATTCTTGTAACGTGTGCGGATTTGATGCGTTCACTTTGTTCTTTAATAAAAAACCGCATGGAGATCAAGTCAAGGGAACAAGGTAGCCACAATCCTCGATTAATTGTTCTATCACCATATACACTTCCCAATTCATGCATAGAATTCGCAGCAGTTTATGATGTAGGTGAATCCTGATTAAGCGAACCAGTTAGTTACGAAAAAGAAAAATTAAAATAGAATTTACATAAACGTGTGAATCAACTGTTATGTAGTAAAATATTGGACCGATATTTCTACACGCATTCACTGTGCACCAAACCTCAACTTTTGCAGCATAGTGAGAAACTCCATGAATAATATGGCGATTTTCGGTAGCCGAGTATCTATTGCTGTGAGTAGGAACTGACCTTGAAGATAAAACCATGCTTTATCAGTGAAGAACGTTAAAAGTGGGTCCACGTCGTCATTATGAACGGACTGCAAAAACCAATTGCAATAATTAAACCAACTTACAGTATCTTGTGATTGGAAAGCATGAACTACAGTAATGCTGTGATGCAGGTAAGCCTATGTGTCTGGGGGATATTTGGTCCCTAGGATTTGTCTGGCTGCTTATAAATAGTATTAAAATAGTTCCCCTAAGTGTCATATATAAAACTCAAGACTCAGACTGTAAGTAAACTTGCGAACTTTTTTCGTGTACCTTAAAGCGTCTGGCGGAAATTACCGTGGACGAAAACTGTCTGGCACTATTGATTATTGATTTTTAATGATATTGTGCAAAGCATATATAAAAATTAGTGACCAATGATTTTATGTACCTTAGCAGCTGATACCTATAAATTGGCCACTGGCTCACCTTCAGAGTATATACTACCTAGTACTACTGTTTACGAAACATTTTGTTACTCAGAAAATAAGTAATTTCTGGCGGCTCTGGGATCTTGGAATATTATATCCTCGCGCTGGGGTAGGATTGGACCATTATTTTAAGAGAGAAAAAATAGAGTTTTGGTCAATTTTTGGATAAAGTCTCCCCATAAGCCTGTTCTGCATGATGCAGGATGAGAAATAAATGAGTGGATGCAAGACCGGATGGCGTGGTTATAACGGAAGCGTGTTTTCTCATTACGGTTCATATCACAGTGAAATGGAATTCCAGGAGCAAACAACCGCTACTTCATTGTTTTCATTCCAAATTTCCATTTCTCATCTGTTCGTATAGGACAAAGCCGCCTGTGTGTAACTAATTAAATGATGTGTGGTGACAAGACTTTTTGATTTCACTTTGCAGATGTGTTCATATTCAGAGAAAATATGATTGACCCTACAAAGAGCGGCATTTGAATAATATCTTGTGACCACGAAGCGCATATTCTACTACTAGTTGCTCAACTTGACTTTTGCGGTTAAGAGTCAGTGACGTAATTAAACCGGATGCTCTTCTGCAGTAACACAATACTTTAAAGGCCGGTTTGCAATGAAAACGTCAGAATTGTGTAACATAGGTATCTGACTCTTCCAGTAAACAGGACCATTTAAACATCCTTGAACTATTTGTTGCCGCACACAAATTAGAACGCCGAAACTATTTTTTAAGACAGACAGAGAGAGAGAGAGAGAGAGAGAGAGGGAGGGAGAGAGAGAGAGAGGATGTGGGTGGTGTGTGCGCGTGCCAGTTCATTAACATGTTCCATTACGTGAATTGTAATACTACATGCTTGGTTTTCCGTGATACCTACATAGAGTATATAATTATAGTTAATGAACAAACTATATGTAGTGTATGCATTGTTTATCCTCTTTTACACTTAACTATGGCACCTGACCTATGCCTATGTTTGTTGTACATCCTAAATTTGGTCAAATTGAACAGAGTTTACAAATTCTAAAAACTCCCTTTCAAAGTTTTTAAGTATATCTCTCTTTTGAATTGGCCATTGGTAGCCTTCTTTTAATGCACTATCTTTAAACTTTTGTATCTTCTTATTTATTCTGTTACAATGGTAAGGCAGATAGATGGTCTACAGTTTGTTCTCTTGAGTTGCATGGACACATTGGATTTATCTATAATTTTGAAGAGGTAGTGGTACGCTGTCTCCATCGCAGTGAAATTTTGTGTGCATTTAATTTCAGTTTTAATCTCTCGTGAATTGTGGGGAAAAAGGGTGTGCACGTGTGTTGGTGTGGGTGTGCACGTGTGTTGGTATGGGTGTGCACATGTGTGGGTGTGCACGTGTGTTGGTGTGGGTGTGCACATGTGCGGGTGTGCACGTATGTGGGTGTGCACCTGCGTTGGTGTGTGTGCACATGTGTGGGTGTGCACGTGTGTGTGTGCACCTGCGTTGGAGTGGGTGTGCACGTGTGTTGGAGTGGGTGTGCACGTATGTGGGTGTGGGTGTGCACGTGTGTTGGTATGGGTGTGCACATGTGTGGGTGTGCACATGTGTTGGTGTGGGTGTGCACGTATGTGGGTGTGCACCTGCGTTGGTGTGTGTGCACATGTGTGGGTGTGCACGTGTGTAGATGTGGGCGTGCACATGTGTGGGTGTGCACGTGTGGGTGTGCACCTGCGTTGGTGTGGGTGTACACGGGTGTTGATGTGGGTGTGCACGTGTGTTGATGTTGGTGTGCACGGGTGTGGGTGTGCACGTATGTGGGTGTGGGTGTGCACCTGCGTTGGTGTGTGTGTTCACGTGTGTTGATGTGGGTGTGCGCGTATGTGGGTGTGCACCTGCGTTGGTGTGGGTGTGCACGTGTAGATGTGGGTGTGCACGTATGTGGGTGTGCACCTGCGATGGTGTGGGTGTGCACGTGTGTTGGTGTGGGTGTTCACATGTGTGGGTGTGCACGTATGTGGGTGTGCAAGTGTGTTGGTGTGGGTGTGCACGTATGTGGGTGTGCACATGTGTGGGTGTGCACGTATGTGGGTGTGGGTGTGCACGGGTGTTGGTGTGCACGTATGTGGGTGTGGGTGTGCTCCTGCGTTGGTGTGGGTGCACACGTGTGTAGATGTGGGTGTGCACATGTGTGGGTGTGCACGTATGTGGGTGTGGTTGTGCACCTGCGTTGGTGTGGGTGTGCGCGTGTGTAGATGTGGGCGTGCACATGTGTGGGTGTGCACGGGTGTTGATGTGGGTGTGCACGTATGTGGGTGTGGGTGTGCACGTGTGTTGATGTGGGTGTGCGCGTGTGTGGGTGTGCACCTGCGTTGGTGTGGGTGTGCACGTGTGTAGATGTGGGTGTGCACATGTGTGGGTGTGCACGTATGTGGGTGTAGGTGTGCACGTGTGTGGGTGTAGGTGTGCACGTGTGTGGGTGTACACCTGCGTTGGTGTGGGTGTGTGTTCCTTTTATTAAGAGCACTGAAATTCCCACACCATTAGTAAACAATTCTGTTGTGATGATTTCTCACACGACGAACGTGAAGTAACCCGGAAATAGTTTAATTCACTATAGTTATGAATTTTATGAGAGCAGCATAAGTATCCCAATCGTTTTACAAAAAATTTTCATTACTTTTGCTATTTACTAAAGTAGTCTTAAACAGACATAATGTGTAGTAAGATCATAAGTAACAAGTTTAGATTCGATTTTTAATTTAAGCGGATTGAAGCTTGTAGTTCTTAAGTGTAACGCATGGTAACAGTATTAGGTTATTTGTAGCGATGTGGTGTTAAATTCTGTACACGTGATGGTGTTACCAAACAATGGACAGGGATTATTCAAAATGCGAAATATATTAGGAAAGACAAGTATTGTGTGGGTTATATGTTTCGAGTGAATTTTTCGCTTAACTTCATGCTTATAAATCACGAAAACATAATTTAATGATTGACAAATTGAACGGGTGCTTGCAAAAGGAGACATCATTATTTTACCAGAACGTAGAAAAGTCAACCTTTGCAAATGCCAATAAAATAGAGTCTAGCATACATATGAGTAAAATAGCAGCACCGCCATCTGCGCGACTTCCTATCTAAAGTTCGAAGTAAGCCTGATTGTGATGTAAAAAATGTTTTCAATAAACGGTCGGTGATAAACTTAAAAGCTTTGCCTCATCATACAGATCTTGAGGTTAGCAGAACTCGGAGGATACATTCCAGTTTGTACACTAGATCAAAACATATATTTTTTTTTTTTTTTAATTTGATCGTTAGTGCGTTTTGCGAGCACCGGTTTAGTTGCAACTTTACGACGTGTACTTGGTTTGACAAGAATACTAGTTATTTTTTTTTTTTTTTTGTGTGAACCATGCATGCATGCATATAGGTTACACAGTATGTTAAAGACCAACGAACGGCCATCTTAAAATAAACATTACACTAGATGCATTTTTCTCCCCTCCCCTTCACCATTTGTCCTTTAACTTTAATGGTCATATCGGCAGCCTTTTACTTTTGGAGCATACTGCCTGTCGGTAATGATGTAAACTCTTTTACAGTTGATTTTCTTTGATTTATGAGATCACGCACGCACATGCACACGCCACGCGCGTACACACGCGTGCATACACACACACACGCACGCGCGTACACACACATAAACACACATGCGCGTTCTACCGGCTTGTCACTTGATCGGAGGTCAACTGGCATTATTCTGTGAATGTGACGGAGAGAGAGAGAGGGTTAAGGCCATAAATTCAGACATTTGCTGGAGAATACACTAACATTTATATGATCTAGTTTTATCATTTCAATCAATGGGATCATGCATCATCTGTAATTCTGTTTGAAGTACGGCTTAGGACGAAATTGCGGTATTAGTCTCATGTCCACAGGTTACAAGTCATTGGAACATCTACCGTCCATTGGAGATTAACTCAAGTGTGTCTAACATCCCCTAAGGATTTGAGGGAAGCTGTGTGTTCACAGAGCAACACACCAAAGCATTTATGTGGTTGAAGAGAGAACCGCCGTGTTTTACTTGTAGTTAGTTATTGGAAGGAAAACCAGAATATCTCACAAATAGGTAAACCAATATCGTACAGTGTTTTGGTAAGCAGTTTATTGAATTAATGAAAATTCCAATCTTACATTAACTTCAAAAATTCGTGGACATTAGTGATATTGAATTTACGAGTAATCTAGTTTTAGTTAATATTTCAGCTTTATAGAACTTAACACTTTGATAATAAATAACTTAAGTGAGAAACTAATCCTAATCCTGCATCCCTCTCTTTTATCTCATCAAGGGGAATTTACAACAATGGACATATTTTTCGCTCAGATTGCGGAAGCATAATCTAGGCCAGAAAGATAGCGATATTTTTTGTCATTTATTCATGTGTTGTTTGTTTTAATTGTGTCATTTGTATATTCCCATTTAACGTCTATGATAATACCGACGCTAGTGACTCAGAAATAACTCGTTAACTGTAGGTCAAACATTTCTTACTACGTATTTTAACTAAATACACTCACATTCACTCGCACATGCATGGATCCCCAGCATTTGGGCACGTGGATCAAGCAACTAGCAAATCCGGTTTCAGGGAGGCATAACAGGTTAATTGCTCACAATCATGTTCATTATTTTGTTTAAAAATCCTTTTTAAGAGACCCTTAGCCAACTAAGCGAATTTAAAGCATAGTGTTTCCGGAACATACCAGGTGGAGGTGATCTCTTATTGCAGCTCAGAATTTAAATAATAATAATAATAATAATAATAATAATAATAATAATAATAATAATAATAATAATAATAATAGTAATAGTAATAATAGTAATAGTAATAATAGTAATAGTAATAATAGTAATAATAGTAATAATAGTAATAATAGTAATAATAGTAATAATAGTAATAATAGTAATAATAGTAATAATAGTAATAATAGTAATAATAGTAATAATAGTAATAATAGTAATAATAGTAATAATAGTAATAATAGTACTAATAGTACTAATAGTACTAATAGTACTAATAGTACTAATAGTACTAACAGTAATAACAGTAATAACAGTAATAATAGTAATAGTAGTAATAATAACAGTAATAATAGTAATAATAGTAATAGTAGTAATAATAATAGTAATAATAGTAATAATAGTAATAATAGTAATAGTAATAACCATCATCACCATAACAACGCATAGGCAACATATCCTTGCACCGTAGCTTACAACAACCAATGGAACGGCCATTGCTTCGTACAACAATAAATATGACCGGAGGTACAGTGAGATTTTCTTTGGCGCTCTTTGTACAATGTAAATGCGTCCCTACTAAGTGCACTAATCCACTACGTTCCAAGCTCCAAAATTTAGCAAATTTGTCATTGGCTGGGATAGGGCTTTTAATTTCCCTTTAAAGCTGAATTTTTAATGGGTTGGAGTCCTGATGCTCTGTGCAGCATAATTTCTGTGACCTTTTAGTGGATTTTATGTTTTTATAGTTGGATCCATTGTTTTCCGACAAGCATAGAAGAAAAACTTGACAAGGAAAAGTTAAATTGCAGCCAGGAATGTAAAATGCGCTTACTAGTGCCTAGGTATAATGGAAAGCGTTACTTAGGGGTAATGCAATGCTCTAATTATGAGTGCACCTGCCGTGCTGTTACGCTCAACAACACACTCTCCTCACCTACATGGAAGTATCTTTTGATACACGTCCACTCCACTTGGCTGCACTCTGCTAGCCCACTTCATTACTGAGCACTACCGCCAAGTCCATTACAACTTTTTAAGCTTAATTGATTCGAAACAGCAAGGCTCCTTGTAGCCAATGAAATGCAATTTAGCGTAGGTACCTCAACTTCCGTTAACAGCTGCTTCTCAGTTAGGCTTCCTTGCAAGCCCATCTTTCTAAAAGCATGCCTCGTGATGAATTCAACCAAGCGGACTGAAAGATTCCTGAATTTTGCCTCAGGTCTTGTCTGTTTATCGACTCTACCCTTCGCTGTTTTTACTCGCCATCCATCTCCCAGGGGAGCAGTAGCATTTTCGATTCAAAAATTCGATATCGAGAATTTCAATGAAAATAATGTTATGCGGTTGCCTCTGAATAAGATGGAAGAAGGCTTTGTTAAAACAAATTACTTGTGAATTGTGTGAGCTGCATTACTTGGTATTAAACTCGTACATATCTTTCGATGTTGCTCGGAAAGATTACAAATTAATGTCGCGGTGAAACTACTACTTTAAATGAGAAACAATCTGATGTTTCCTGGTTTGTTTATTTACATTCTCAAAGATGATTCAGTTTGATTGTATCACAAGTTTAAGTAAGGAACCTATAAAGTCGACAAATAAAGTGTATATGCTGAATCTTTCACAAAATACTTGTGAAGTGCTTTTCATTCTCTTTCAACCACATAGATACATTAGTTACATTTCAAGTCTTTCTAGGCTAAACTGCTTAAAATTTAATTAAAAATGGTATACACATTTAAATGTTGAGGGGAAGTTTAATACGAGCCAGCGTTATTTTCATTTTAAACTTCTTCCAGTCACGCTCCTACTTCAGAAATGTCATTAGTGTGTTTAGATTTGAAAACACTACCTCTGTGACCCATTGCTCAGCATTGTGGCTGGCTTCTCAAGCCAGAGGTCGGAGACGATTCCATCCAGCATCCGAGAGCAGGTCGTACAGGTACTCCTGTACGGTGTGTTTATCTGCACAGCACCTAGCCGCTTAGTGCAGTATAGAAGGGGAATTTAGTCTATACAAGCTTTTGTGTCTACGGCCAGGGTTTCTTCCTGCATACCTAGGGCGGGATGGACCGCGCGTTGGATGCAGGAAGGGGACAGGAGTGGGTGTTGGGTTGTGTATATGCGGTAAAAGATGGGAATGGCATTACCGCTTACCGGGGAGGTCCAAGGGCATCATTAGGCAGGCGGTAACTCTTTCTTCTGCGGGGGGGCTCTGTGGTCATATTGACCAAGTGCCCGTGCTAGTTGGTTGGTGTGGGAGCTCAGTTTAGTGTTCATGGTTCGGGATCGCTCCCTCGCCAAGTCCACGATGTAGGGGAGTCCAGAGTGGTTGTGAAGTATGTATGAAGGGAATCTACGCCAGGTACCACAGATAATCCTTAACCCCCTGTTCTGCACAGTCTGCAGCCGACGAATGGTGGTAGGTGCCGCCGAACCCCAGGCTCCGCAGCCAGATCAGAGGCGGAATGATCGCCCGGTAGAGGCGTAGTTTCAGATATGTGGAGACGATTCCCGGCTGAGGCAAGGGAATTTTCCTTCAGCTAGAATCTTTCCTACCTTCCGCGGAGCGTGCCAACGTAAATGTGAGTATGTAAAAGAGTATAAAACTAACACCCAGCGAGTAACAGCTACATCAGTTGTTATGCAACTATAGCCCGTGATGTGAGTACAATGGCTAAGATGACTACAAATTAAACAATGATGTGTAATTGTCCGCTCCTCCTTTCCACTCTCCTATTCCGACTGCTGCTTTCTTGATGTCTTCTGCTCCGGTTGCTCTGGCATGTAATCTTAACATCAGGGTATGCGTGAGTGTTTGCGAATAAAACCAGAGCTTCGTTGAAACACTTATTCTCACCAAAATAAGAAAGCGTAAGATTTGCCGATCGTTATTAAATTAGTTGAGTCGTTACCGTGTCTTTACTAAGACAGAAGATTGTTAATATTAACTATAATGTGTCCTCACACTTTAGGATCTGGAATATAAGTCCCGTAGCTGAGATGCTCGCTCGGCGGTATGGGCGGCACGTGTACTGCCCTGTCGGATTCTGGAGGGCAACTCTAAACGACCCTTTCTCTCCGGGTTCTCGCAGGCAAGTCCCCCGTTATGACGCTCTCTTTACCTTTCACTTCCTAATTAGCAACAGGGTTTCGAAGAAACGACCATCCCTTGTTTTCCGGCTCAACACCGGCGCTGAGCGATTTCCAGGAAAACTGGTCTTACCAGGTCTCGCTGGACTACCTGAAGCTCGCCCCCTAATGACTTGTCTGTATCTTTTCGTGCCTTTTGACAATTTTAGTCACAACTAATACTCCAGATTCTGTAGCTTGATATATCTAACAATTTTAACCTTTTCTGATTATTTAATTCCGCCATGTGATGCAGTATTATATCCATAATTATGGCGTTCACAATTTCGGCTTCAACAACTTACTAAATTGGAAACTATCTGTACATCCAATTAATTTGTATTTCTCACGCCTATTTCCTGTTGTAGCCCGGTAATGTCGAACCTTGTGAATATGAACAAATAAAGGATATATCAGTATGATACCTATGCAGGATTGGATTATCTGCTTCATATTCCGAAGGTTTTAAGAAAAATTTGTGCAGCTTTAAACTCTGTGAGCTTGGGCTCATTTGAGGATCATTCCAAACATTTCATTTGCCTTCTCATAGGGGCGGCTGCCAAAGGGATCATCAAACAATTTAGTTTGTGTAGTTACTGAGCTTTAATTAAATTCAAGAAATTAAATCCTCAAAGTACGGGCTAGAAGAAGTGTGGCCTGTTTTTGAACTTCATAAATCTTGTAGACGTTGGAGTAGCATTCACGTTACTTAAAATAATGCAAGAAGTCAACCTGAATTGGACCTGGAGATTTTGCCGGCCATTTTGGAATTGGTTTTTTACCAATCCAGAAACCAATCCCATTTCCAGAAAATTTTCTGTGAACCATTTTTGCTATTTCTTTTAAAAATGCTTCGTCCAACACGTTCCCTCCACTGACTTGCTTTTTAGCACCAGTGTGAGAAGTGTACCTTATATTTTCTGCTAAGTTATAGAGTTCTTCAGTCAATTTTTATTCCAAATGACCCAATAATAACATCGCCAAGAATACAGCTCGCACGTTGAACTTCTGAGTAGAATGTGGCACGCACTTCTCAGAAAATCACCGACATTTAGGTTTTTTAACAATCCATTCAAGAAAATATTCGATTCTCACTGAAGCACAATATTTTGTGTCAATTTGGTCAATTTCAATTATCTTAGAAATTTATTCACAACATTCTGCGTTTCAGTTAAAATCAACTTTGTCCAGCTGTTTGCGACCTTACATTTGGTAAGGGAAAAATTTCAGCACTTCATGAAATGTTACTGTTGAGGATTCTTCAACGAACACTTCTAGTGTGTCTGCTTGTTAAGTTTCACTAAGAATTCTAGGTTCTTATTCGTTGTGTTCTTGAAATTTCTGCAGCTTCACGAGCGCAGCTATTTGCAGCCACATAAGTAGATATAGGCACTTTGTTTACTTTTTAAACATTTTAAATACATTAATTGGCAAAAACAACCAGTGCGCAAATACTCGGTTGTTTTAGTGTTTTTGCATTCAGCTGTAATAAAGGTAATCCTGGTTGCCAAAAATTTGTAGATTCTGAATATACTCAGTTCTCAGTATTCTAAAAGCATTGTTTGGTAATAAAGTTCTCGAGTTTTACGCTACCGAGAGTACTGCACGTGAATTCTAAGGTCCCCGCCTGCCTCTCTCTCTCTCTCCCTCTCTCTCTCTCTCTCTCTCTCTCTCTCTCTCTCTCTCTCTCTCTCTCTCTCTCTCTCTCTCTCCTCCCCCCTTTTGACATCTCTTTTGCTGACTGCTGGTTTCGGGAGTGAAGTTCATGCATGGTTTTCTTTTGAACCGGGGCCTTGCGCCTTTCTGAATGCTGTGTCAGCTACATGCTCCGGAAACAACCAAATGAGCGCTTCCGCCTTTGAGAAGAGCACAGCATGGAGTAAACTTCAAGGTTTGTCCCGCCTCGGGCATGGGTGTTTGTGTTTATATACAGTGTAAGGAAATATGGAAAAACAACCAAGAAAACAACAGAAAAACAGTAAGGAGCAAAAAAAGACAGGCATGCAGTATATGCGTACACTGGTATCTTAATGCCACTTATATCAATTTCTTGCTTGAAGAACCTCTACGCAATGGGTGATTATATAAGCAGTCTTATGTTTGCACAAAATATCCTCTGCAGCCAAGGTCCTACTTCCATACCTTTCATGGATTTTTCCAATAATTTTAAATCGTTTACCTATCCTTTGGGTATGTAAACCTGCCAGGAACTGTCAGAAGTGAAATTTAATATCCGGTTAAGGACTACGTCTTCTCTACAGCTATGTGAGATTTTAAGTGCTCTAGCATTCGCTGAATTAGCAGCAGCTTACTGGTAATAAATGCTTCTTGACAGTTGGCTATTTCGACACTCTGAAATCCAAATGAACTCGAACTGTGTCGATCCTCCTATCCCTTCATATTTCACGTACCCGTAACAACTGAAGTCTGGGTTTGAACTTCGTAAACAATCCTCGCTTTACACTAAAGCGCGTCTCACCCTTAAAAGACAGTACACGTTAAATGGAGCGCAGTGTTGCAACATGTACTAGTTGCGAATCTTTCTCCGCGAGCGACTCGAGGTGGCCTGAGTCCTGTACTTAGTCCTTCAATTGCTGCTTGACGAGACAGACACTTAACTTTGGTATCCTTCCACGCCTTTGTTACTGTATGACCTAAATTTACAAATGACTCGTCTGTATAAACAATTGATTTCCCCTGGTCCCTAAACCTTTTACGTCTTTTAGATATTTATGTCGCCATCTGATGATATCGATATCGTCTCTTTCTATTAATATGCACTTGTTACCCTTTCTTTCATATTCGAACCCCAAATCAGAGTGGCCCTTGAGAAATTTGGTAGGGTCTCATCACTGTTGAACTGTGACAAAATTATATTCAGCGTGGGTGGAATATTTGCAAACAGTAAAGAATGAACAATTCGCCGCACTCCACCTTGCACTATTCAATCATATTGCGTTAACCTAGCGTTTTGTGTAGTCCCGCTCTTTTTGCTTTCTTTTTCGATGGCGTTCTTAGAGGTCCTTTCATTAGTTCCTTTTTAATCATACACACTACTGCTTCTGAACACCCGATAGCCTTAGCTGTTTCTTTTACTGCCCTACACGCATTTTGCTTCAAAAATAATCTAACACATTCATAATTATTTGGCGTTCCTTACTTCTTTATTTACCAACATATCGTCCCTTCCTAGCTTCCCCCTCCATAACTACAAATATTTACAAAAATATTAAACAAATAACGCAATAACAGCTCACAGTTACACACACGGCTTCATTCGAACTAATGTTAGTGCTGCTCCTTATACTATCTTCTGTGTCAGGCCTGGCGCTGAATAGATGAATACCTTTTGTTTGCCCTACTGGATAAAAGAAAGAGGTTACTGCCTTTTGGTTTATTTTAAAAACTTTCTCCAACCTTCCTCAGCATTTGTTCTCGCTGGTTCCCTAATGTAAACTCAATAAGAAAAAAGTTTCACACTGCGTAACTTTTGGAGTGCACAGATATAAAATTTTCCGAAAACATTTAATTTAAAAAATTATAACACTTAACTGGGTAAACATAGAGAATTCAAAGTAGGCAGGTAGTAGCACTATAGTTTACCTAAGAAAAAAATATACATGCATTCTAGCGGTTAGTTTGTTAGTTAGTGCGTGATGAGTGTAGAAACAGCAAATATCGGACTTCTATTGAAAAAACGTTTTCTGAAGAAATTTGGACCTATAGAAATGTATAATGACTCTGAAAAGGATATAACCTGATAGAGAAAAAAATTCTGCATAGGATAATGTGTTCAAACCTGAAATTTATAACAAATGAATATTTATACCATGCTATTAGGAATCTGGCAACAGAGCGACGGTAGAAAAGGACGCGGCTAATGGCAACTTGTATGCGCTAGATAGAGACAGAGATGTCCCATTTAAATCCATACTGTCTTCTAAGAGTGAAACGCTATTTTTTATAGATTCTCACAATCCCGCTTGGGCCCGCAGATGCAGTATCTGGCGAACTTCACCTTTACCGAAGCTAGCGAGTTTTTCTTCCAATTGCTCAAACCATTGGCCCTGGAACTCTTACAGGGGAAAAGAATCACATGTAATGAAAACTCGTAGAAACACGTTGAACTAATTGCTTCCGGTTTTCTTTCTCTGTTTATCAGTTTGGAAGTTTTTTGTTCAATTCTGTACTTTCTAGTGCGGTTGTATCGATTTTGAAGATGAAACGTGCATGAATAGTCTCTAGTTATCAAGATTGCTTCGAGTGTAGTTGATAAAACACTGTTTACCGCTTCTGGCTGCACCATATAATCACGGCCCATATAGAAATTATTTTATTTAGCAATAAGCTTTACACATTTGATTGTTCCTCCACAATCGCATGCAAGAACAATTAATTACATTGGTTAACCTTACAGTTGGTTAAACTAGAAGCCCGAGACTTGAGTGCTTAAGAGCATTGTAAGTTACCGTTAAGCTATGTTATCTCATAAGAGTTAGAGATATCCTTGTGTGGTTTACTGGGGAAAATGTCATGTCGTGTCGGCACGTTAGCCACGGTAGCTGAGTGGTTAAAGCGCCCGGGCGGAAACCGGAAGATTCGTGATTCAAATCCCGGTCATGTCATTGAAGTTTTCAGTCCTATTCTACCCTTTTCAATAAGATTTATAGTTTACATAACCTGTAAAGTGTGATGAAATCTACAGTTTTCGTACCGACACACCTGTGAAATTCATTACTGTTAAATAAATAAAAATAGTGTAGGCTTAACAGATTAAAATGTTTGCTGCCTTAAACTTTTGTGTCAAATTGTTTCTAGGGCTTAGCTCTTAAATTTATAAAAAATATGCACCAGTGATACTTTTTAACTGTAAAGAATGATGTATCCAAAACAGGGATTTTAGCTTTGCATGGCATTTTAAGTGTGTAGTAAAATGCTGGAATAAACTCATGGTACTTTTTGAAAAGCTATTGAAGAGTGTTATCCTAATCTGTAAACAAATATAGCGTGTTCCGTTTAAAATAAAGTTCCAGTCAGTTCCGGTTAAACCGGAAGTAGCAAAACCTCGTTAATGTAGGTAATTTTTGAGTTCCCTGTACAAGACTCCTCGTACACCGAGTTTCGTGTTAATCAGCCACGTGCTTCAGATGCTACTTAGTGGAGCGAGGTATTCAACTAACACTATACAACTCACGTCAACGTTGGTGCAATGCATCGGGCAGCAACGGAGAAGGACTGTTGCATTCGGTTGCAGTGTCATTGAAAACTTGATTTCATTTTCTTTTTTCCATGTGAATCCGCTAATTGTTTAAAATTGGCATGTAGGTTATTGGCAAGGCATGTACGTAAACTATCGTATTACGCAGATTATCGTCGCTGTCCGAGATCTACATATGCTTCATCATGGGAAATGCCCACTCGCACATGTAAGTGCTGCAGGAACATAGCTATTATTTTCGCAGCATTGTCAATAAGATTTGGAAAGTGTGAATCAAGAAGGCCTAGATGTAGAATTGTACAGCACTGAGAATGTAAGTCCACGGTCACATCTCAACTCGATTAGCTCCATTTGAATTGCTGCATCTTATATCTCGTTAACGTTTGCTGAAAGGGACGTGTCAAAATACAAAACATTTTTTTCTAATTTTTGCATGTCGATATAACGAGTGTAAAATGGAATCTTGCTCTTCCCAAGCCGAATAAAGATATTTAATATTGGAAACAAAGACATGGTAGATTTTGACAGAGCCATGGCTACGTATACAGTAGGCACAGCTTATTGAGGTACCCCAAAAAACAACCTTGACATTTTCCCCCCATTATGGTGCAGTCTGGTTCTATTTGGTGATATTGCATCCTTCAGGTTGCATTAGTGCCGCCAACTGTTCGTAACATATAACCATGGTAAAGCTACGGCTATAGCTGGTGTTATTACGTCTGTTATGTTGCCATAGAAGTGTTGTTTATGAACGCGTTGCAGAGAGGCCAACCGATAGATTTTAAAGCAACATTCTGTTTAGACGCCGTATTAATTACTCAATCTGTGGACATACTGTTTGTGTTTGCGTGATTTTGTATTGAATTCTTTTAGTGCAGTATATGCACTTACAGTTACTGTTGTTATTTTTGTGTCCGCTATACAGTAATGCATTAAATATATATTACGATATTTAGCGCTCGGAAGTGATTTTATCCAAAATATGATTGCAGAACAAGATTTGCCGAAGATGAAAGTCGAAGAGCGTGCTACCATTGCATTCGGAGCGCTCTCGCCACCAGTAGGGTCTGTTGACATGATTGCTCTATATACCTAAAACAATTACAAAGCTATTCTTTTCGCTTAGAAAATGTTACATTTAGGATTATGTTTATGAAAGTGTTCTTGCCCTCTCCACCACCTTCCTATGGTAACCAGGAGTGTATTATATTTCACACAAAAATCCGACAAGGAGATTTGATCGAAAATATGTTGATGTCCACTGAGCTGAAAAATACGCAATTTTAGAATAAGGTGTGTATGTGTGTGTGCATGCGCACGCGTGTGTATGGTGCGTGGGTGTGCGTTGTGTTTGTCCGTGTTTTACACAGTGGTAGTTGAGAGTTTCAAGGAGCGAACGCTACTCATGAATAGTTGCATGCAAAATCCACTATTTGCTAAGAGACTTGTGTTGCATATAACATGTTGATATAGTCGAAGTGAATGTAAAATATGGGAGGAGCTGAAGATAACTTGAGAAACTCAGCCCTCAGGAATGCTCTATCACACTTTCTGCATTAAAATGGCGTGGGGTTGTAGAGCTCTGTTGACGAGATTGAAGCCTATGCACCATACCAGTAAATTGAATATACCTACCTACTCTATACAAGGGGCCACTCAGATGATACGTGCCTGCCTGCAAGAACAGATAGCGTGCAATTCTCAAGTTCGTACTCAATAACATGAGCGTGGTGCCTTCTAACTGCTCCATCGCATGTCAACAAAGGCGCAGAGCACACAGCATACACCCCCGGCTCGGTATAAAGCTTCTAATTCAAGTGTTTGTTTGCTCCAGTATCAGCGTCAACATTTCCGAACAGAAAGTACGCTCCAATTTCCGTAATATAAATAGAACTTATGTACGTATGGACTGTATTATAAGTAGGTACAGTAATGAAGAGTTTTTATTAATTCCAATGCTTCTTTCATTTCACATTTTACGGCCATTATTGTGTTACCTTTTTAGCATTGCTAAACATGAAACAGAACTGCAAGTCATTTTATGGGGTTTCAACTTTGAACCAATTGATGTTGTTAGTGTGAAGACGTACACTTCCCGAGATTATTTGGGGGTAGGAACAAAATGCAATCATTCACCGAAGCACTGCTTTAAGCATTATGCATATTACCCAGCAACAGCTAAACAAATGGAAATCTGCTGGCCAAAAGGAAGTGGCAAATCTGAGCGTCAATCGTTAGTCTTTTATAGTCCCTTATGTATAGTGTAGCTCAGGAAACTGAAATTCTTAAAAACAAAAAAGAACGCGCGCGCGCGCACTTACACGCACACACACGAGACGCATAATCAGAATTGATTTGTTTCCCTTGTTTTGCTTTTCAAATTTAGCATAAATTTGAAACAAAAGAAACTTTTACGGTATTTCAGAAAAAAATGAGTACAGTATCGGGTTTAAGTGCCATAAGTTTTTTGTTCTGCTTAGTGACATATTGAATGTATAGATTAGTAGTTTATATTTATTTAATAATTTGTCCCTGAATTACTCCCGGTTTCACATAGTGCGAATAAACGAGGTTCTTCTGTACGGCTTTCAATATTCCCTCAGTCATCTTCAACGAAATCGGCTAAAATCTACCTTCGGCGAGAGTTACACTTCCAGACGATGTCGAAACTAAAAAAATTGTATGCAATACACGTGTGTTAAGTGTTTTCACTAATCCTCGGGAATTGAAAAGACTCGACTGCGTTTCGTCTTTTCGAACTTTTCCTCGGTCCAGTAAAAATCACTTATCATCCTTATATCGTAATATGCCTACTATAACGTCCTCCAACGTAGTATGTCGTATCGAACGACGAATAAATGAAATTAGTGAAATGATGTTCAAATAAACCCGAGGTCAATAGAGGTTAAAGTTACCCGACATTTGTCTTCTCACAAGAAGGGATAACTTCAGGATAACTTGCCCTAACCGAGATCCGAACTCGGGACCTCTTGAATGTGAGGCAGAGTCGCTACCACTACACCACAAAGGTGGGCTGCGGGCGGAATTCGTTATCTCTGATGGTAGAGTGGTGATGATGAGGATAGCGGTGGAATGAGACGACCTACAGCAGTTACCATGGACATCGAACCCCGTTGTATTAGGGTTGGTTTCTTACTGTTTAGTTTCTTACTTTCAAAATGCAGAGCCTTATAATGCTGATAGTTTTACTTAACTAAACCTCTAATCCTTGTTAATCCTAAATAAAAACTAACAAAAATATACTTGACATGAGCTTGTCAGAGGTGAAGGCCAACTTAAAGTTATTATGAAGGAGCTTTGTGGCCGTGGTCTGTTTAGATTGATACCTGGCAATTCATCATCCTGTATGGCGTCAGAGGAAGTGTTGTGCCACATACGAGTACTTTCATTTCTCAACACTCCCTTCGATGATGTGCACTGTGACGAAACGCCACTATACATAACAAATAAACGCAATATATGGACCACGGCCACCAAGTCTAAATTTCTTAGTGTTAGTAGCCTTTGCAACTTTGCAAGTACATAATTTAAGGGGTTTTATATGGAGAAATTTAGCACCTTTTAAGCTTAATTCTCAAAGTACAACCATTATAAACGTTGCCAAGACTATCACCCTACTTCGGCTTAAAACAAAGGAACCTGAAACTCTTTTCTCTGTAATTCCTAATTATCTGTATAGCGCTGCAACGCTGATCGATAATAAAGGAAATTTAAAAAGAAATTGAAATTTAACACTACGAGAACATTTACAGTTTTGTTCCAGTTTATTCAACATATTTCTTAAGCTTCTGTAATGTGAACTTTTAAGTTAGTTTGGGGAATTATTGTCTCCTTGGCTGCGTCTATTTTATCTTCAAATGTTCCTGACTAATGGATGCAGTTAAGCTTTTAGAGATGTCGTTACCCTCAAAAGCGAATGTGGGACAACTAGCGCCAGCGTATTCCATGCTTACTTGGTTCACTTATTACTTTAATCGTCTGGAAGCCATGGCAGTAAATAAAGACATCTCAAGAGTTGTTCTTCTGTCGGACTTCAATAACGACCACAGAAGATTTGCAGTAAAGCCTTAGATTGCTCTCAACTTTTTGTGACTTTATTAGTAGTATTTGATGCTTTCATATCGGAATTATTGACTAGTAAGATAAAGAATTTTATAAAGAAGTGATAGCGAGATAGATAAGTAACTACTATAAACAGTTTTGTACATTAAAATTAATGCTTAATGTAAGGAACATGAATTATAATTCTGCCAGTGGATTAGAAGTCATTAGTCAAGCAACTTACGTGTTCAGGCAAAGCAAGTAGAAGTCAGAGTAGCCAAGACAATTAGGCGCTTTTGCGAACTCGTTCGACAAGGAAAACATTAGCTCAAGGTTCATGTAATAAGAACTCTGTACGTTCAGGAGCAGAGAGGTACAAGAAAACGCACGTACCTATACTACTTTTGACAATTGGAAAGGTAAAGAATTTTAGACTTCAGCAAGTCAAAGAGTTAACAGTTGTGCTTTTAAATGCCAATAAGAACCTTCAGATTTGACAACGTGTAACGTAGGAACTTTAGTAGGGTAGTCGCACATCATGGGAACTTCGTTAAAAAGTAGGTCGATAATTATTACATACTATCTGCGATATTACGTAATCTTGGCAACAGCTCATGAGAAAAAAAAAGGACGATCGTTATACGTTTGAAAATGTCTTTACTTAAGCTGAAAAATTCAGTATTTCATAAGTGATGTGGTATAAAGGCTGCATACGTTGAATGCGATAGTGAAATATACACCTTTTACTTTCCCTACCGTGTACTTTCACTAAGTAGAGGCAGTATTGCATTCCACCCTAAATTTCGTCGGAAATAAAATTCTATTCGAAGAGTGCGTCGGATTTTAGCCCCCCTGAGTACACCAAAAGTATTTTTAAACAAAGGTCTAGGTGTGTGTGTGTGTGTGTGTGTGTGTGTGTGTGTGTGTGTGTGTGTGTGTGTGTGTGTGTGTGTGTGTGTGTGTGTGTGTGTGTGTGTGTGTGTGTGTGTGTGTGTGTGTGTGTGTGTGTGTGTGTGTGTGTGTGTGTGTGTGTGTGTGTGTGTGTGTGTGTGTGTGTGTGTGTGTGTGTGTGTGTGTGTGTGTGTGTGTGTGTGTGTGTGTGTGTGTGTGTGTGTGTGTGTGTGTGTGTGTGTGTGTGTGTGTGTGTGTGTGTGTGTGTGTGTGTGTGTGTGTGTGTGTGTGTGTGTGTGTGTGTGTGTGTGTGTGTGTGTGTGTGTGTGTGTGTGTGTGTGTGTGTGTGTGTGTGTGTGTGTGTGTGTGTGTGTGTGTGTGTGTGTGTGTGTGTGTGTGTGTGTGTGTGTGTGTGTGTGTGTGTGTGTGTGTGTGTGTGTGTGTGTGTGTGTGTGTGTGTGTGTGTGTGTGTGTGTGTGTGTGTGTGTGTGTGTGTGTGTGTGTGTGTGTGTGTGTGTGTGTGTGTGTGTGTGTGTGTGTGTGTGTGTGTGTGTGTGTGTGTGTGTGTGTGTGTGTGTGTGTGTGTGTGTGTGTGTGTGTGTGTGTGTGTGTGTGTGTGTGTGTGTGTGTGTGTGTGTGTGTGTGTGTGTGTGTGTGTGTGTGTGTGTGTGTGTGTGTGTGTGTGTGTGTGTGTGTGTGTGTGTGTGTGTGTGTGTGTGTGTGTGTGTGTGTGTGTGTGTGTGTGTGTGTGTGTGTGTGTGTGTGTGTGTGTGTGTGTGTGTGTGTGTGTGTGTGTGTGTGTGTGTGTGTGTGTGTGTGTGTGTGTGTGTGTGTGTGTGTGTGTGTGTGTGTGTGTGTGTGTGTGTGTGTGTGTGTGTGTGTGTGTGTGTGTGTGTGTGTGTGTGTGTGTGTGTGTGTGTGTGTGTGTGTGTGTGTGTGTGTGTGTGTGTGTGTGTGTGTGTGTGTGTGTGTGTGTGTGTGTGTGTGTGTGTGTGTGTGTGTGTGTGTGTGTGTGTGTGTGTGTGTGTGTGTGTGTGTGTGTGTGTGTGTGTGTGTGTGTGTGTGTGTGTGTGTGTGTGTGTGTGTGTGTGTGTGTGTGTGTGTGTGTGTGTGTGTGTGTGTGTGTGTGTGTGTGTGTGTGTGTGTGTGTGTGTGTGTGTGTGTGTGTGTGTGTGTGTGTGTGTGTGTGTGTGTGTGTGTGTGTGTGTGTGTGTGTGTGTGTGTGTGTGTGTGTGTGTGTGTGTGTGTGTGTGTGTGTGTGTGTGTGTGTGTGTGTGTGTGTGTGTGTGTGTGTGTGTGTGTGTGTGTGTGTGTGTGTGTGTGTAAACAGCTTAACTCGGAAACGAAAAGTCCGATAAATGCCAAACTTGGTATTCCAAAGATGTAAGTCCCAAGGCTTTTAACACATGGAACATTTTTTAATGTTATTTTCTTAAAAATGACTAATGATTTTGATAAAATGCCCTATGTTTAAGGTATTTACGTGACAAAATGTGTCTCTTGAATTTTCTGGAAATAGCCGTGAGAGTCCTCATCATTCTGAATGACTTTTTATAGCTGCTAAACCATAAGACAGAAGTCAAAAGTTCACAAAAATGTAGATCTCATTAAAGCACACAGTTTATGCCAAATAATTTGATTCTTCTAGTTTCCCTTATGATGGGACTTTAGTACTAAGATAACGAACTACGCCCCCATTCTCCATATGGAAAGCTCTGTTTGCACTTGGCATGCTGCAATGGATTTTGTAAGTACCGTTGTGTGTTACACATGCACGGCTTGGAAAAATAGTAGACTTTTACGATTATTAATAACTTGCCAGAATATCTGCACCTGTTCACTCTGGGTCACCTCTCATTTCTCTCGAAATGTCAACGAAGGTGCGAGGACGATAGTTAGCCGTGTCTCGTACAAATCTCCAACATTTACTGTCACGAGGAAGCGTTATTTGTACTACCATTTATATTCTTTGGAAAAGTAACGAGGACAGATTATTCAGCTAATGCAACTGACGACCTTCAACATTTTCAGCTCTCAAAGTGCATTTTGACAGTAAACTTGTCAACAGATGAGCACCAGCCACACAGCGTTATAAGCTCACATGTATTTCATTGTGTTTGTGTAATACGTGACGTAAGTTGAGGCGTTTGCCATTCAGGAAGGTCAGCTTTATACTACTTGACAAAGCCATAAGGTGTATCGGAAAGAATGTGAAACTGCTTAGCTGTTTATAGGCAGGCTCACACTTCGACGCGCAGAAGCGAAGCGCGGCGCGCCGATAAATATCTTTTCCACGTTAATAAATGGAACGGCTCTCACCTAAGCGCGGCGCGACGCGTAGAATTTCAGCTTTCCACTGGCTTCTGCTCGCAGAGAATACTTCTTCTTCTTCTTCCGCGGATGTGGTTTCACAATCGGTATCAATCGTGTGTCTGTCGGGAGTCTTCGTGCCGATCAAGGTCGTGTCTAATGCTGTGTGGCTGTCACATTTGTATTCAGTAGAAGTAAATCATTCATTGCGCGTGATATATCTGCAGCAATAGATGAGGAAAACTTGTCACTTTGGTTCAACAATAGAAATACCTTTTTGTTCGATAAATGCCACAAATTATACAGTAATAACAATGCCTGGGATAAGCTTGGGAACAAATACCTGCGGAAATTGGAAATATTCTAGGAAAATTAATATAAACGCTATAATTTAAGGAAGAGGTGCATGGAATTACTACATATTTGATGTTATATTGCACGTTCTTATTAAGGAGTAATACAAGAAAAACTATAATCATACCAGAACAAGGTGTAAGACTTGAAGCTATCACGGCGATGATTATTGATTAGAACTTCTCGGGTTACCAGCCGTGTGATGTTGATGAAGTTACTCGAGCTTTCGGCCATCTCAACTCTGTGGCCTTCATTAGGAAGTGAAGTAAAGTTTTTTTTTTTTTTTTTTTTTCTCAAGTGGAGGAAAAATCCATTTACGGAGCCCCATGCGCTGGGATGTTACAGAGGGGGACTGTGGGCCTCACTCGAAGGTACTACCCACTAAAAAACCTCCACCGGTGAGAATTAAGGGAGGAAAGGTAAGGCAGTACCGCTATTGTACCTGCGGATTCATGGAGCGGGTTTATTGACTTGGCCACAAGAGCCGAAGCCAGGACGTAAACATGGCCGAGGCCCTGAGTACGCCCTTGGGAAGTCAGGAGTGATAGTAAGGGAGAATTAGGTGCAGGAAGTTGAAGGAATTGGGTGGTGATTCTTAATACCGCCGACGTCCACGGGGGGTTGCGTCGGAGGTGCTGCAGTAGCCCCATAAGGCGCGACGTCTGTTGAATATCGCTCCTCCAGCATCGTCTGAAAAGCTGAAACCTCTTCCTTGACGAGCCTTCGGAGCGATAGGAGTAATTCGTTGAGCTTTGACTCCAGGGTCCTCTGGTTACCACTAACCTCGAGCCTGGTAGGCATCAGAGCCTCCGTACGCGAGTTGTAGTATTCCATGGTGTCCCTGAAGTCATTGAAGTTCTGTTCGGTGTTGTCGGGTTTTGTGTGTAGATTGGCGATCTCTGCTTGGAGGTCTTCCAGCTTCTGGAGGATCACCGTAACACAGGTTGTGGAGAACTCCTTCAGCGTGGCGTCGGCTGTCTTGCTCTGGTCACCACTGTCTGGCGGCAGGCTGGCCCGGCGCTGACCGGTGGTAACCGCGGCTTTCGGCTGCGACGGTGTTGGTTGCTTCCTAGACGGGCAGCAAGCTTGCCCGGTGTAATGATCCTGCCCCCAGCAGGAAGCGCAGAAGCGGCGGCGTCGTGTGAGGTCGTGCTGGGTGCAGGAAGCCGTTGTGTTGGGTGCCCCGCAGTAGTGGCACCGGGGAGGTGCGGTGCATCCAGCTTCATTGTGGCCGTAGAGGCAACAGCGTCGGCAGGGTGGAGTGAATTCGGCCCGGCTCGGTTCGATCCGTAGGGACTCCCCGAGTAGTTCCAGGCCGGTGTCGATTGCTGCGTCATAGTGCTCCTTTTCTGTGAAGAAAAGGCGCACAAGTGCAGTTGGGCCTCTCTTGGACTGAATGCGAGTGGCTCTCGAAATTGAAGGCCACAATTTCGCAGCATAGCCTCGGAGAAGCTGCGTCGGTAGGTGGTGCGGGACGCCCACTAACACGGCACTGTAAGTGCTGCGGCGCAGTGTGCGCGATCCCGGTGAAGCTGTGGTTTTGTCGGCGGAGGTCTGTGGTGTCTCTTCCGGTATCGTCTGGCTGGACTGGCCGGCCGAGGCGGTGTTAACTGGTCCATGCGCATGACTGGACTGGCCAGGCGAAGCGGTGTGGCGAGGCTCGTCGTCTGCGGCTGCAGTTGGCGAAACCGGCGTAGTTCTGGTTTTCCTATGGCGTTTTCCCATTTTCGGCAGGAGATATTGCCAGCTCGAAGTCTCGAGGCGAAGTGTGGGGGAGTAAAGAACCAGAACCGTAATCAGGTCGTACAGGTTCTCCTGTACGGTGTGTCTTTTCGCACAGCACCTAGCCGCTAATGCGACTTTATCTGTGCGATATGGGAGGTTGTCCGTGTATTGTCGTGCGTTTGTGTTCTGGGCAAAGGTTTCTTTCTGTATGCCTAATTCAGGATACAGAAAGGGGGCAGGAATAGGTGATGGGTAATGATGTGTTGGAGGAAGGGAGTGGCATTACCCTTATCCAAGGACGTCCTTGGGTAAGCGGTAACTTTTCTTTCTTCTAGGTGCTCTGTGGTCATATTGACCTAATACCCGTGCCAGCTGATTGGTGTGGGAGTTAAGTCAAAGACGGGCAGGTATATATACTGTCCATGCGGTGGGCGGGGCTACGTGGCGCGGCCAATGGGAGCGCTGTGTCTTGTGATTGGTCCGACGGACTACGTGGCGCGGGCCAATGGGAGCGCTGTGTCTTGTGATTGGTCCGACAGAGAGATGGAAGGTCTATTGTTTTTTATTGTCCCAGTCGAGCCATAGGCCATTGTCTCTATTAAAATTATTTGGTTCCAATTTGATCTCAATCGCCGCTTTTACCAGTCTGTAATAAAAACGGTTACTACGGTGCAAAACCGTGATCTCGTCAAACAAAATTCTATGATCATAAACAAGACTGTGCTGAGCCACCGCTGATTTCTCAGGTTGAAGCAGTCTCAGATTACGCTTGTGTTCCGCGCATCTTTCTTCTACCGCACGGCCTGTTTGTCCTATATAAACTTTCCCGCATTGGCATGGGATTTTGTATACGCCGGGGTTTTTTAACTCCAGGTTGTCCTTCACGGGCCTCACATATTGCCTCAATTTCTTTGGTGGCAAAAATATCGTCTTAATGTGATGTCTTTTAAGAATACGTGCAATTTTGTTTGAGACTGTACTATAAAATGGAATAAAAGCCTTACCTTTGGGTTTTTCTTCTGTGTTGTTTCTGTCCTTGGTGTGGTCCATATGGTTCTTAACTTTCCGGTGTGCCTGGTGAATCTCCCTGCTTGTGTACCCATTTTTTTAAACGTGTCTATTAGGTGGCTTAATTCTTGAGGTCTGTGTTCTTCGTCTGCAATGTCGTAAGCACGATGAAATAAGGTGGTGAGGACGGTACTCTTCTGGCCCGGATGGTGATGGCTGTGTGCGTCCAGATAGCGATCTGTGTGTGTGGCTTTTCTGTAGACACTATGTCCCAATGTACCATCCTCTCTACGGGGAGGAAATATACACCGGCCTTCGCCGGATTGAACGTCTACAGAAAAAGAGGGCAAGTAGTCTCTCCACATTAACCTTTCTTCTGAGATGCCGAGATCAAGCCATTATTCCGAATTTTGTCAGAATTCACCTTCATATCAGCACCGGCCGAGCACAACGCATCCTGAGACGCGCCAGCCTTGCGCTGGTAAGGGAAAGAATTCATAACATCTATGTACTTTTAGACTCCGTGTCCAGGGAGCTTCTTAGTTTGCATCTTAAAATCTATAGGCAGCTACGTCCATTCGGTTTGGAGTGGATAGATAACTCGATTGTTGCCCAATACTCTGAACAGAAGCATAGAACGTCCACCAGACAGCTTCAGAAATTCCAAAGACTATCGGCAACACCGCAACACCATTCAACCTTGGACGCCTCCAGGCTAGTGGTCAATCTATCCAATCATGAACTGGACGAAGCTACGATGTCCATCCTTTGTAAAGGACTGAATTTTGCCCCAGTACCCAAATCACTGCCGGTTAACGATATCATCAGCGGTGTTGAACAAGTCATCCTAGGTCTACCTCCAGATATTAGGAAGTGCGCCATGAGGTAAATAGGTCCATCACCAAGTCAAAGAAGCCCAGGAACAACCTTTCTATGGCGGAATACAGTTCACTCTGCACATTGAAGCAGAACCATAAATTAACAGTACTCCCAGCAGACAAAGGCAATATCACTGTAGTTTTGGAAGCGATCGATTACCATGAGAAGATCCTCGCCGTACTTGCTGACCCTACATACAGAAAAATCAATAAGAACCCCACTAACAAGATCACACGGACTACATAACAACTTATTAAGGCATCCAGCCTACCTCCTGAAGTCAAGAAGACTGCTACCTCATGCTACACTGTGCCACCAAGACTATACGGACTGCCCAAGGTGCATAAGGCAGGGGTTCCGCTCCGTTCTATAGTGAGCGCGATTGGTGCATCAACATACTATCTTGCCAAACAACTGACGGCCATGCTTGCCCCACTGGTGGGTACTTCTGAACATCATGTGAAGAACTCTGTGGAGTTCGTAAAAATCATCAAAAATCTACAAATGGACCCATCGGACCTACTAGTCAGCTTCGACGTAGTTTCACTTTCACTAGGGTCCCCCTAGACGAAATGTTAAACCTACTATCTGAACATTTCTCCTCGGATATAGTAAGACTCTTCGAACATGTACTAAAGTCCACGTATTTCACGTACCATGGTGAATTTTATGAACAGACAGATGGAGTGGCGATGGGTTCACCGTTGTCTCCCGCCGTAGCTAACTTTTATATGGAACATTTCGAGCATAAAGCCCTGCAATCGGCCCTACTCAAGCCCAAGGCATTTTTCCGATACGTGGATGACACATTCGCAGTTTGGCAGCACGGTGAAGAAGCTCTACAAGTTATTCTTTCGCACATCAACAGTATTCACAAAAACATCAAATTTACTATGGAGGTTGAGAATCAGGGATCTCTTCCTTTTCTGGACATCAAAATTCACAAAATCAAGATGGTGCATTGGAACATAGTGTCTACAGAAAAGCCACACACACAGATCGCTATCTGGATGCACACAGCCATCACCATCCGGGCCAGAAGAGTACCGTCCTCACCACCTTATTTCATCGTGCTTACGGCATTGCAGACGAAGAACACAGACCTCAAGAATTAAGCCACCTAATAGACACGTTTAAAAAAAATGGGTACACAAGCAGGGAGATTCACCAGGCACACCGAAAAGTTAGGAACCATATGGACCATACCAAGGACAGAAACAGCACAGAAGAAAAACCAAAAGGGAAGGCTTTTATTCCATTTTATAGTACGGTATCAAACAAAATTGCACGTTTTCTTAAAAGACATCACATTAAGACGATATTTTTGCCACCAAAGAAATTGAGGCAATATATGAGGCCCGTGAAGGACAACCTGGAGTTAAAAACACCCGGCGTATACAAAATCCCATGCCAATGCGGGAAAGTTTATATAGGACAAACAGGCCGTACGGTAGAAGAGAGATGCGCGGAACACAAGCGTAATCTGAGACTGCTTCAACCTGAGAAATCAGCGGTGGCTCAGCACAGCCTTGATTATGATCATAGAATTTTGTTTGACGAGATCACGGTTTTGCACCGTAGTAACCGTTTTTATTACAGACTGGTAAAAGCGGCGATTGAGATCAAATTGGAACCAAATAATTTTAATAGAGACAATGGCCTATGGCTCGACTGGGACAATAAAAAACAATAGACCATCCATCTCTCCGTCGGACCAATCACAAGACACAGCGCTCCCATTGGCCCACGCCACGTAGTCCGTCGGACCAATCACAAGTCACAGCGCTGCCATTGGCCACGCCACGTAGCCCCGCCCACCGCATGGACAGTAAATATACCTGCCCGTCTTTGACTTTACTTCACTAGTGGTCACGCAGCCGTTGTGAGAAGAGGATCGTTTGTTGGTGCGCGCGAGAAACGGTCACGTGAAACGGTTTGGCGGGATCATTGTCAACTGTCATAATTTTGGCGGGAAATATCAAGTGGCTGTGGCGCTCAGTGTTTATTTACGAAAATATACAGTGATTTAACACGCTTTTGCAAGTGAAGCGTGGGAAAGGTTTGTACATAGTAAATGTGTAAATAACCTTCGTTTTTTGTGTATATATCTTCTTAGTTAACTAGTGTTTATTAATATATGCACAGTGACAGTGACACAATACTTAGTGTAAGTTTTAGTTCTGTGTTTCGCGTGGGGCGCGCTTAGCGAACCCCCGCACAGCATAAAGTGGAAGTGAAAGTGCGACTATGGCATCAGGCGGAATACAAGATGCAGCCACCACAGCAGCAGCAGCAGCAGCGCAAATCCAGCCATCTCCATGCACATTGGCGGACGACCAAGATCAACAGACAAAGGAGGAAGAGCGAAAGGCACGTTCCCTCGAGAAACTAAGGAAAGAAGTAGAAGACATCCAAAACGAGATTAACTACTACACAAACATTTTAACAAACCTAGACGCAGATTCCACAAAATTCACCAATATCACACAGGACCTCGCGTTCTGCTACAGGGACTACGCGATGAAAAAGAGGGAGCTTGTAAAACAGAGTGAGGGGTGGAAGATAGCCGCCCCGAAGAAGAAACGGACGCGGGACAACGGAAGTGATTCCGAAAGTGAACATCCCGGCCAGCCCACAAACAGCAAAAGAAAACCACGGCAGTTGACACCACCCTACTCCCTCACTCTACGCAACTCCTTCGCGCCACTATAAGCAGCGCGACTATGGCATCAGGCGGAATACAAGATGCAGCCACCACAGCAGCAGCAGCGCAAATCCAGCCATCTCCATGCACATTGGCGGACGACCAAGATCAACAGACAAAGGAGGAAGAGCGAAAGGCACGTTCCCTCGAGAAACTAAGGAAAGAAGTAGAAGACATCCAAAACGAGATTAACTACTACACAAACATTTTAACAAACCTAGACGCAGATTCCACAAAATTCACCAATATCACACAGGACCTCGCGTTCTGCTACAGGGACTACGCGATGAAAAAGAGGGAGCTTGTAAAACAGAGTGAGGGGTGGAAGATAGCCGCCCCGAAGAAGAAACGGATGCGGGACAACGGAAGTGATTCCGAAAGTGAACATCCCGGCCAGCCCACAAACAGCAAAAGAAAACCACGGCAGTCGACACCACCCTACCCCCTCACTCTACGCAACTCCTTCGCGCCACTATAAGCAGCAGAACGCGAGGAGACAGAATACCCGGCTTTACCTACACCCACACAGAATCCCATCCCACAATTCCAAAAACCAAGAATCCCACAACACCAAAAGACACCTACAAAAACCCGCCCCACTCCCCACCCACACCCAACAATGCCAGGTACCTCCTCAGCAGCAACAACAACAACAGCAACACCCAGCATACAAAATACAGAAAATCAAAAGCCGCCGAGGATCATCATCCCGGATGTCCGCCAGGCCGTGAAAGTGCTACAGACACTAAAGAACTCTCTTCCGAACGGGTCCTACAAGCTTCAAACAACGAGGGACTGCCTAAAACTCTTCCTCCAGAGAAAACAAGATGCCATCCCCACCATGCAGCTCCTGACATACGCCGGTGTGGAAAGCTTCAGTTTTACACCCAGAAGTGATCAGCCTCTGCGGTACGTGATTAAACGCCTGCCTGCAGATCTGCAAGTAGACTACGTCAAAGAGGACTTAGAACTGAAGGGCTACACCGGCGTGCAAGTTCGACAGATGGTTTCCCGCGGCAGGCCTCCACCAAACTTTCAGGTAAGCTTGTCTAGAACCAC
Organism: Tenodera sinensis; assembly: GCA_030765045.1. Classification (NCBI taxonomy): domain Eukaryota; kingdom Metazoa; phylum Arthropoda; class Insecta; order Mantodea; family Mantidae; genus Tenodera; species Tenodera sinensis. The sequence continues at coordinate 187,489,988 of CM060964.1, forward strand.
TGAAAATCAAAAGCTTTTGCAGGAAAGAGAGGTGTGCCACATGATGGTCACCGTGGAGGTCCTCAAAACCTCCCAAAATATCACCCAATGCTACAATTGCCAACAATTAGGACATACATTCAAAATGTGCAACATGACCTCCCGGTGTGTTCTTTGCGGTGACCTCCACCGCCTAGCTGACTGCCCAAGAAAGGCCAAGGAAGACGTTGTACCCCACTGTGCCAACTGTGGGGAGGCGCATCCTGCCAAGCTATAGGGGGTGCGAGACATTTAAGATGGAACGCCACCACCGTCAACTGGCCGCTGTAGCCAGGAACTCTCCTGGTACTCAACCAGGGCCACGCCCCATCCTTCACCCTGCCCTGGTCCAAAACGGCACCTCTTTTGCAGGAGCCGCCGGAGGGCGAAATGCACCCGTGCAACCGCCAAATGGTCCCCCTCCATAACCCCAGACCTCAGAGGCACCCACCAGCGACCTGGGAGGTTTGAAAGAAATTTTCAGCCTCTTCAAGGATTTAAACCTCCCAGTACTACTAACAAAGTTGCGGCCCATAATCGCAAGATTAAAAAGCTGCAACAGTACCATGGAGAAGCTGGAAGCCATCATATGCTTGGTTACCACTCTCATCGAGTAAATGGCCACTTCAAGGGGAGGCATAACTTTAACTCGCGCACTTCTGTGGAATGCAGATGGCATCCACAGGAAGCAACACGAACTTGAAAACTACCTGCGGCGTAACAAAATTGATGTCGCATTTATTTGCGAAACAAAATTACAGCAAGAGCACACTTTTAAGCTCCAGGGGTACCAAATCTTTCGGAATGACAGAATTGGCAGATAGGGGGGGAGGGACTGCTATTTTGCTCAGAAACACTGTTGCTCATGCTTCTGTTACGCTACCTGCAATGGCAGCGTTAGAGTGCACAGCACTTAAAACACGTGTAAATAATCAAACGGTGATGCTGGTAGCGCTCTATCGGCCCTCCAACTCCTTAAATTTCATACATGACCTCCAACAAATCCTCGCTTTAGAGGAGCACGTTATAATTGCAGGAGATTTCAACGCTCGGCACCCCTGGTGGTTTTTATGCCGGGCAAATGCGGCTGGAAATCTCCTGGTTGAATTTATAACAGATAATGACGACTTAGAGGTACACCTTCCCCCAGATCCCACATTTTGGCACAAATCGGGGCACTTTGACCCCGAAATTTTGGACTTCGTACTAACAAAAACTGCGACACCTTTAATTAACTTTACAGTGTATCACAGCCTGGACTCTGACCACCTTCCCGTGCATTTCGATATACAGGGTGGCATTCCAGCCGGTGCCTCTGGGCCTCGAAGGAGGGCTGAGACCGACTGGAATAAGTTCACCACGGAAATGCACGGGATGGCGCAACCCCGGCTGTCATACTACAGCGAGGTAGACATAGCTGTCGCCATTGAAAACTTCACTGCCTCGCTACACACGGCCAAGAGAAGCGCTACCACTTACACCACAAGACCACCCGGTTTTTGCACGTACCCCGAGGTAGAGCAACTCATTGCGCGGAGACGACGCTTGACAAGACTGTGGCGGTACACCCGTCAGCCTGAATATAAGGTGTTAGCAAAATGGCTACGCAACATCATTCGGCATCAAATTAAAATCAACAAAACTGAACAGTGGGAAAACAAAATGCTGAGTACCACCCATTCGGACTCCTCTTTGTGGAAATTATTAAAGGCATTTAAAGTCTCCACGAACGTCAACTCCGCAACTGAGGCGCTGCACACTCATGGCGGCCTGCACTTCTCCGAAGAGGAGAAAGCCGAGGTCTTCGCTGACTGTCTTGAAGACAGATTCAGCGAGAACCCAGTTACCAACCGCGATATAGAGCGGGAGGTACAGATATGGGTATAAACCTGGGTGGCGCAGAAGCAAGAGCAACACCTACCCATCATAACACCGCAGGAAGTTTACAAGCTCATTAGGAAATTACCTAATGGGAAAGCTCCCGGCCCAGACAAAGTGACTAATGAGGAACTTAAGCATCTCCCGAGAAAAGCCCTGGTGCAACTGACTAAAATATTTAACGCCTGTCTGCAGCAAGGCTATTTCCCCTCTACCTGGAAGCGAGCCAAGGTAATTATGCTCCCAAAGCAAGGGAAAAGCACCAGGCAACCGCAAAACTACCGCCCCATTAGTCTTTTGTCTACTATTGGTAAATTGCTCGAAAAACTTATACTTTTTCGACTTCAAAAACAAGTTTCGGAATCTCATGAACTTTCAAATTCACAGTTTGGTTTTCGAAAAGGGCATTCTACTGATTTACAGCTTCTCAGACTAACTGATGACATAACAGAGCAATTTAACAATGGGGCTTCAACGTTGGCGCTATTTCTGGACGTAGAAGCCGCATTTGACCGGTGCTGGCACAATGGCCTTATTTACAAACTGCACCACAATTTCCCGGCTCTTCAAAATTATCTGTATTTGCTGCACAATTTTTTAGAAAAACGGAAGTTTTACGTCCAAGTGGGCCGCTCCTCCTCACGGGAGAGAGTGATGCGGGCTGGCGTCCCACAAGGGGCAATCATGTCACCCTTTTTGTACATATTATTCACCAAAGATTTCCCAGTGGACGCCAGATGTAAGGTAGCCATGTACGCCGACGACACTGCAATATACAACCACCATAGAAATCCCCGTTTCGGCCTTGCAGAAATGCAACGTTATGTTAACAACTTCCTTTCATGGCAACATGACTGGAAAATCAAAATTAATCCCAACAAATGCCAGCTGATTCATTTCTCTAAGCGGCATCACACTTTGGCAATGGACCTAACGGTCGGTGGTCACGTATTGCGTTGCCGTTGGCAAGTTAAATACTTAGGGGTTACCTTGGACCGCACAATGTGCTGGTCCACCCACATAAAAAATAGCGCCAACAAAGGCAGACAGCGGCTAAAGTTATGCTCCCCCATCTTCCGCAGCAAACAGCTGCAATTGAAGTCCAAACTCGTCCTGTATAATGCTTTCATCCTGTCAGTGGTTCTTTACGCGTGTGTGGCCTGGGCAAACGCCTCAAAAACCGCCTTGAAAACCATCCAAACCCTCCAAAACCTCTCCTTCCGGAAAATCCTCTCTGCTCCCATCCTAACCACTAACCGAACCCTTCACCAGGAAACCCAGATCCCTTCCATACCCGAGGGAATAACAAAAAGAGCCACTGTCGCGTGGGCGCGCATCAGGAATCACCAAAATGACGTGATTGCCAATATTGGCAAGGGCGAGCCAAAGCATCAGAAACACACTAGAATTAAGATGTTTTAGATGTCGTTCGGCTCACCGACTGGTGTGCGTCCACACAAAGAAGGGCCCTAGGCCGCACACACGCTACCTCAGAGGCCTGCATCCCAGGGAACCAGTCAGGAGCTGCAACCTGGTCCGCAGAGGAAAACTGCGGAAAAAATTGTACATAGTAAAGTGTATATAGTGCAGTGTGTGTAAATATGTATATACGAGTGTGTGTGTGTGTGTGTGTGTGTGTGTGTGTGTGTGTGTGTGTGTGTGTGTGTGTGCGTGTGATGGGACATATGTGTGGTATGCCCAGGAGTGAGTGCGTGTATATATCCGTGTATATAAATTTAAAAAACTATCAAAAACTGACAAAAAAACTGAGCATTCTCCAAAAAACTGTTCTCGGTGGGCTAAGGCTGCCCACTGTATGGGTTTTTTAAAAGATAAAGCAAACTTGAATTCATTGTAAATACTGTAAAAATTATAATTAATGTTAATTTTTGGCCTGTAAGCCGGGCCCCTCTGTACCGGCACCAGGCAAATGCTTCTTTAATAAAATAAGTTGAAGTTGAAGTTTACTTCACTTCCTGATGAAGGCCACAGAGTTGAGATGGTCGAAAGCTCGAGCAACTTCATCAACATCACACGGCTGGTAACCCGAGAAGTTCTAATCGATACCAGAACAAGCTTCGTAAGGGCTTGTGCAGTGTCTTGGTCATACACTCACACGTGTGAAAATTATTATACTCAAATTCATTTCTTATGGTAAAATGGATGCGAGATCTGAACTTGAAAATAGTTTACAACTCTCTAAGGTAAAATACACTTTCTGTGAGTGTGCATTCACTGTTGCTCACTGTAAATATTTATTTTCCTCCATTAACAACTCCGAGCGATACTTTTTGCTATGGATAGCTTTTCCTAGGCTTAAAGTCCTATAAAAGAAATGGATTCCCATGATGAACAAATATTATATATAATTTAATTTTCATACATGGCGTGGTCTGGATTATTTACAGATAATACTGAGTTGATGCATGACTGACAATGGTCATCAAAAGTATACTTTTGAGCCTGTTTTACAGGGAGAGGAAATTAGTGTCTATTTCCTGATGCCTAGGACTAAAAGTCAAAATTTGACAGTCTGTAGCGTTACTTTATTTTTTAATATAGACAACAACCTCTGAATCGTCGAAAATGCTGTAAGATTTTTATTATAGTAACCACTAATGTTTAAAACATAATCCTCGATCAATATGTAATATTACATAAATAAAACCTTACTTTGAGTCTAATAATTTTTACACCTCTGTAATTCTAAATTACTTTATAATGAATGAACAAAACGTTTAAAAAGCATCTAAGTATGTTTAATTGGGCATCCAGTTAAAAAATAAGAATAGCTAATTTATCTACTATGGTTTAAAATAGCGTTATTGTTTCAAATCATCATAATATATTAAATGCCAAATAAGCATAATAATAATAATAATAATAATAATAATAATAATAATAATAATAATAATAATAATAATAATAATAATAATAATAATAATAATAATAATAATAATAATAATAATAATAATAATAATAATAATAATAATAATAATAATAATAATAATAATAATAATAATAATAATAATAATAATAATAATAATAATAATAATAATAATAATAATAATAATAATAATAATAATAATAATAATAATAATAATAATAATAATAATAATAATAATAATAATAATAATTTATTTATCAACAGGTTTACAATGTGAGATCACATCTTCCTGTATCCAAAGTGTTTAAGTACGTATCCTCTTCCTTCATTCTTCTCTTATTTCCCAATCCTGCTCTTCTAAATTCTTCTCCTTCATACTACTCCTTATATCATCTATCCAGGTTTTCCGCGGTCTTCCCCTCTTTCCTCTCCCTGGTGGAATCCATTCCAAAACTTGTCTCGGCAATCTTGTTTCCATCATTCTACGTGTATGACCATACCATTCCAATTGTTTGTATTTTACAAAATCTAATAATGTATCATTAACATTCATTTTTTGTCTTAATAGTTGTATTTCTAATTTTTTCTAATTTAGAATGCCTAGTGGATCTTCTAAAACAATCCATTTCAGTAGAAAGTAATTTTAATTTCAGGTTTGTGTTTAGGTGCCATGTTTCCACTCCATAAGTTATAGTGCTTCTTATTATAGATTTGCAGACCAAAACTAGCAGCTGCTGCCTTGCAGTGAGGCGTTGGTTCGTCAAAGGCTAGAGGAAGAACACCTCAATAAAAAATTCCTGGTCCTCCAGGTTGGGGGTTGATGCATTAGGCCAGCTCCCTATTCATTGTAAAAAAAATCAATGCTAAAAAGTCCAAAGTGATTAATAATAATAATAATAATAATAATAATAATAATAATAATAATAATAATAATAATAATAATAATAATAATAATAATAATAATAATAATAATAATAATAATAATTAGTGGTGGTAGTGGGGGTGGTACAAAATATCTTGTGAGGGAAACAATAGTTAACCTTTCTAACAATACGAGTGATACACGCATACTTGAATTTGGAAAATTGCCATGTAAAATAGTAGTTTAACATGAAATGTATTGTATTGTAATGCAGTAAGATGAAATATCTGCTGAAACTTCGTTACGCTCATTCTAAAGTACACTTTCAATTTTGTTTTGTTTTGTTGTTTCAACGACGCTGTCGATTGCCAGGATCACATCAGCGTCACCGGTGTGCTGGAATTTTGTCCCGCAGGAGTTCTTTTACATGCCAGTAAATCTACTGACATGGAGCTGTCGTTTTTAAGCATACCTAAAAAACATCGGTCTGGGCCGGATTTGAACCCGCGACTTTGGGATCAGCACACTTTGAACTTATCTTCACGCAACAGACAATCAAACAGTGTAAAAAAATCATGCTTTATATTCCTGGATAAGTTTATATCATGCACCAAGAATCTTCTGTTTTACCTAAGCTCCTCTTTTTCTGCTTCTTCGCAAATTAGCGCTAGTACAGCCAAGCGATCCATTGTGCTGACTGACAATGACTGACCTTGGCACATCAACTCTTCGGCGCGTCTTGCTTCCGATAGGTGTGAGCGAGCTGGTTCTGCTTATCGCACAAATACGGCGAGACAGTGTATGTACACTCTGTTCAGATGTAATTACATCTTCAAGACAGCAACGTCTTATATATCGACAGGCGCGAGAGATCACCTATTTGTGTTTTATTACTGACTATACGCCAGGTTACTATTATTTCGCTGTTCTAATAAACAAGATAAGAAGCGATCGCAGCGCTCGGCTACCAAGGTCAATACGCCACTTCATTCTTTTTGTAGCTCACCTACTAAGCTTAATAGTGAGTTATTTACGCTGGCCCCGGTAGCCTTGATTGTTGGCCCGTTTGGCATTGAGGTATACTGACGTGCGGAAAAAGAAAAGAATAAGTGGCCCGTTCTCCCATGTCCTAACATGGATAATGGATCACCTTTTTGCACGTCAGTATATCATGAAAGAGTCGCGGCTTCGACTCTCGTTAAGGGCACACCTACATATTTTTTACCCACCCATACTGTTTTCAAGGTTGGATTCACGTAACCGACGTAAAACATGCCGCTTACGTACTAACAATCGGCCCTGTGGAAGTCCGCTGACACGCCTTACACCAGAATTTCACGTAATCAGGTGATGCACATATATCCAAGTTGGTGGCAGTTATTTGAGCACCTTCAGAGGTTGATTGAAATATCATCTACTTTTTGTTACTACTACTTTCCTTCTTTTATGGTCCGTACTACCAAACTCCGCCTCACTATTTCAGAGACCAAACGTTTTGGGCATGTTTTTAAAAATACGATCACATAGTACGCATCTACCAGCGAACTTTGCAATATTTGTTTGTTTCTAATCTCTATTCGTTAGCTTGAACTCCTAGGAAATAAGCTGAATTGTACAATAGCAGATATTTTGCAAATTATTAGTGCCACTAGATATTTATGTTTAAGCGAGATGTAAAGTTTCGTAGTATAGGTGTCTTCTTGGCGCTGTGTGCATTCGTGTTTGGCAGGAATGCAGCGAGTCACTACGTCAGTGAACAATGCCAGGTACACAGTAATATCTGAAGCTTGACTTGTGCTTCTGGTCACACTTACTATACTAGTGCCAACCTTGGAATGTGTATTCATGTTGCATTAAAGAAAAGAAGTCGCTCAATAAGCGAAACTTAAATGTTATTTTCAGTCCATGCAATATCTTTAGCTTATAAAACGTAAACGATATTTTCAACTACTTTGTCTTTTTCCCACTGATCATTTTCTTTCTTTTTTATGCTTTTCAAAAATCTTGTCAGTCTGTTTCGGTCGCGAGTGATATACCCTAAACGTTATATCGTGCAATTCCTTTAAGGGTAAGTCACTGATTACATTTGTTTAAGTATTCATTTTACCTTGGCCTAAACTAGTTCTATGGGATTGATATCTCACATGTATGGGGGCAAACAAACGATAGTGTTGCCCAATGAAACCATAAATGCGTCCGCTTTAAGAACATCTTTGGCTTTGTTACGATAGTTTTATATAGTTATTGCTACAGATAAGCAGTTGGTTTTTTTACATTTTGTGTAGTGTAAATAATGACTGAAACTAGAGGTTTTCGTATGTATGTTTTTAATGTAAATGCAAAACCAAGTCCTTCACACCGTCATGAAATACTTATACACGCATGTTAATCCTAGTGGGTCAGCCGTCCTTTACCATAGGCTTGATAGCAGCGTAAGTAACTTCCGAAAAGAAATCCTGTCCACTCCGTTAACCAAATGAGCTAAGCAATCAAGATCAGAGAGCGTGTAACGACGATGTGCCAACATTGTTCCGGAATGATGAATTTGACGAATAGGTGTGAAAATAAATTATAGCGGCTAGAGAATGTAGGGTTACTGCAACATATAAACTCTTTTATGATTTATGATGACCCTTTAAAAGACTTGCTGAGTTGGTAAATATATACTAGGTTGGAATGATACTCAAATGAGACCACGATCCATAGGGCTGAAATTTAACCAACATTTTTTTAAAGAGGCTTAGGGGAAAATCTCGGCAAAATCCGTATCCACACCGCTCCTACAGCTAGGATTGGAACCTTCGTCCCCCAGATCGATGATGATTTTGATTATGATAATGGCAGGGCAAGTTGCTCGGAGGTAGTATGCACAGTCTCCAACAATAATTGCTCTGTTACTCCAACTGTCAGTATTAAACAAAAAGTTTGGCATTTTTTACAGCGTTGTAAAACTGTGAATTTTCTGTGGGTTACGGGGAAGTTTTTAAATGTCGAGAATGCGGTTTGGCGCTAAGCTGCAGGCGACTGTAACATGTTCTGGAGTCCTGCATTATTTCCTAGATTGCTCATTCCCCTCAGGGTTCGCCGAAGCGATTCACCTTGGAAACTCCTCTTCACCTCTATTCACACTCTCGCACAAGTTCTTGCTTTGGACGAATCTAGTTTTAGTGATGCTCAGCTTCACGTTAACATAAAAAAACGGAAATTGCTCCGAGGGGTGGCGCGCGACTCAGATTCAAGATTTTGTTCCTTCTCTCCAAGAGAAATCTGTGGCTCACAAATAATACTAACGCGTACATCTAGTTGCAATAGCCAAATATTCCAGAAATTGGGCGGTACTGAGTTTAATTTTTTAGATGATGAGATATGTACAGTGATGTGCATATTACCCTTAATCGCAATAGTGTTTTTTTCCCTCCGTGAGTTATCCACCTCCAGGTAACCAATATTTGAATCCAATCAGCCAATATCAGTTCAATTTCCTATGTGACTGGCTTTAAAAACAGTTCAGGAACATAAAAACGAATCAATGAACGAAGTTACAATCGATCCGAAATGAAGCGGTGATTCGGATACCACTTGTATGAAAGTTTCGCTACGACTGGTACACAAGGAAAGGCTAAGTCAGCGATGCCCAACGTTGTTTCTTATGTGCACAGGATGTCACATGTCGCTCCATCCCAGCTCGTTTGTTTTGTGCATGAAGCATGTCTCCTTTACTCATTCAGGTAACTAAGCATTAGAGAGGTATATTTTTGAGTCCCATGAATGGGTCTTAGCTCGGCAAATATTAGACGGAGGCAAATCGGCCCTCCGCTTTTTTTGCATAAGCTTGGGCATCACTGGCTAAACCAATACAATTTAATTCGACATTCTAGAGGAGTGAAGTCCAACGTTGTCTCATATACTAGTGACGTAACCTTGCCACTGTGCTCCAGCTCGGCGCTTGCCGACCTATGTTTCCTTACCTGAAAGAGTGAAGGGGAAATGCTTCATGCACAAAACGAGGGAAGTGCGGTAAATCGAAAAGATGACGTCATTATTTCTATTTGTCGTTAAACTGGACGACAGCTACGAAATATGATATATGAGAATTTTCATCGTCGATATGGAGAAGGTTGTTACCAGTATATAACGGCAATAACCGTTTTCTTACAGTTCTTACTAAATTTAAGAATTAACACAATTCAGCTTTTGATGATATGTAGTTGCCCGCTTTAGATGTTATGCCAATAACACCTGTAATTCTTCATTGAGTGTGTTCATTTAATAGTATAATGTTAAGCAAACCGTTTACTGATATGTGATTCTTTACAATAACTCGGTTATATTAATTCGCTACTATAAAAATTCATTAATAATTTGATTGCATTTTCATTTGCTTAATCTGTTTTGTTCATGATCTTCGGATGAGAATTAGTTTCTTTTTGGGAGGGGCAATGTAACGAAAATCGTCAAATTTATGTATAACGTATAAATCGAAGATAATCCAGGAAGTGACTACTTTTAGCTTCAATAAACTGAAGGAATAAGAGTTAAAAAAGCACGCCACTTACAAAGTTGAACTTCCTTTACTTCTCCACGTGATCTCAGTTATTTAAACATTTGTCACACCTGCCCACGAGCTTTAAACTCCTGTGTTGAGGTTGCCCTCAGTCAATTAAGCCAATATATCCAGACACAATTTCACCATGTAAAGAACGAGAAAAGTTTGGGAAAGAAATCTTAACCCTTCTAGGGTTCGCATCTACATATATGGCACGATTTTGTTGTTCTCTTGATTCTTCAAATCATGTGTTCAGATGAGTGACGGACGTTCGGATCGTTTCGTCACACACATTTGCCCATGCATTGTTGAAAATTTCACGCTAGTTTCTCACATGCCTTTAATTTATTACTGTATCATAACAAACGTCGTTTAGTTGACGGCAAATTTCTGCAGATTTTAACTTTCGAGGATTCAAATTTCAAACACCACCTCCCACCTCAGAGTCGGATGTTTGTGATTATTATGATGATAAATATTTCATTAAGACAGACTGTTGAACATGGTTCAAGCGTCCCATAGCAAATGTGTTGCCATCGAATAATTGGCTATCAAACAAGCATAGCCCATACAAATATACTAGCATCCCCACGCCGAACTCTGGACGTATGGAGGGAGGGACCGTATTTATCGAAGAACATTTTCTCGAACACGGGACGCTTGGAACAACAGACAGGTTCTACCAAGTAAGCCGTGAAACAGTCTGTTTCTTGTCCTCATCATACGAAAAAAAAGAGTGATCGGCTAAGTAATCCTCTGGAATTTGCTATGTGTTACTTTCTAACCTTCTCCAGGAGCCTTGCTTCTTTGGTATTTACTACTTTTTGGCAGAGGAATCATGACAGTCAATTTTGTATCGTAGGAAAGTAATGCTGAACTTTTCTACGCTTGCAGTTAATTTCATTTCGTTTGACACAAGAAAGAACGTATATATTAGCCCAGACTCACGTGCCGAATCTCAACTCTTAGTTTTGGCACTTAGTCTCTTTGACATGAGTTATATAATTGAAAATAGTTTTACTGTAAGTAAGCAGTAGTATTGGGCTAACCCAAGAACTAACGCTTCTCCGTTTCTACTACGAATTAAAATATTGGTATATGCACTGGAGGAGACATGCAGCAGATGTTTGTTCAAGTACAACTTTACGAGCAACAAGAAGTGAATTTATCACAGTATTATACCGGCCCAGCAACGGATGCTGAGTTGCCAGGTTTTCATGTGCAGCATTAAAATTTTGAATGAGGTGTGCCACACATGTCTAATACGTATGCTTTGAAACTATTTGAAAAGTGTTGTGAAGATCAATCTAAAGTCTAATGCCGGCATCACTTTGTAAATTAAGTGAATACTGCACTGAAAGTTTGATAAAATCTACAAAACATTACTTTTTTAGACAGTTGATAGTAAAAGTGGGACTTTTAGCAGTTCACGATTGTGTTAAAAGTAGAAAATTCTACCACTCAGTGCTCAAAAGCTTTTAACACGCCGATAATGCCAACTTTGTTTTCCTGTGAAATATGACCATCGCCTCATTCCAGTACGCCGTGAATCTGAGTTACACAATGCTTGTTTAAAATGGCGGTTCATTTGAATTTGGATATCCACTGCGCTAAACCCGTTGAAATTTAATTTTTCGGTTTTCTCAAAACATGAGTAAGTTTAGAAAAAATTGTAATATTAATTAAATTTCGTTACATTATTTTCATCGTTTTATTATTTCCACTGCCTCCCTTATGTAGTATATTATGGTTTTGTAAAAATCATGTTGCCAACACTGATGCTACACAAGGCAAATGAACATCGCAACCCGAAGACTATCGTGACCATGAGAAAGGTAAAACAATACCATATATTTATATATAATCTATAATATATCTATAAATATTCAGGACTGTTTATTTTGCTCGTTAGTTTCCTCAACTCCTCGGCGTGGGGCCTCGTTTCGGAATCACACCTACTCACAAAATAAAATCTTCCTTTTAACCCTTGTATCATAAATATTTCCTCCTTTTGCGGCGGAACACTATACTTCTTAACTTCATAAAGCATTTGCGTGTCATTTTAATCTCTTACATATTTAAATGGTCTTCAGTCGGCCATAAATTGTCAATACCCTGGTAAGTTTACGAGTTAATTCCGCTATAGGTACTCGCAAACTTTTTTTTTCCATCTTCCAGAATTTTTCTCCGTAAGTATGGGCTATACGATTGAGCCATCCATTTTGTTGGAAATCTCGAGCTTAAGACCTTGTAAGGTCAGCAAAGAATTTTATGGATACTCAAAATAGTTTCGCGGCCGTGGATTTGTTTTCAAGCACGTATTTGTTGCTTAAAGGAGGATCTTTTCCGGAAACCATGGGTACATGAAAGATATCTACATTTGTCTAATTCCATAGTTCTTCCCAAAATATTACAGTTCTTCGAAATTAATACTTTGAAAAATTAAAAGTACATTGACTTAATGTAAAGACTCCGTAAATCTACATCCCATAGTTTTTTGACTGGCCAGAACAGGGATGTCCTACCTTGTCCTTTTGGAAAACGCTTACATAATGAATAGCCATTCCCCACTCCCCTCCTTCAGTCGGAGGGACAGACAGTCAGTATCCAGTGACGGACAGAAGCAGGCGATTCCGTGGCAATTTCCAAGTCATAACTTGAATTTTCTGGGAATGTCCTCAGAAGACCTCTTCATTCTGAATTATTTTTGCATAAATGGTAAACAGTAAGAGAGAGACAAAGGCTTGCTAAACGAAAAATGTGGATCTCTTTAAAACACACAATTTATGCCAAATACTTCGTGTTTTTCTTTTGAGTGAAACATTTGCAAAATATTCTTTATTATTTGTTTGAATATGCCAGTACTTATACTTTTTTACAAAGTAGTCGGTTTTTTATATCTTGGCCTTGCAAAGAGAACGGGATTCCAAGGCATCCATAGCAATCAGCTCTTGAAACATTTCACTGTCGCTTAAAGCCATATATTCCATATTCCCCTTGCACGTACAAGAAAATTAACAAGATACCTTCTGAAAATGCTTATGTCAATTAAAATATAGTAGATAGAGAAATAAGCATGTGCAAGAATAGTGTGTATAAGAGTGAGTATAGCTCTACATGTGTATAAGAGTGAGTATAGCTCTACATATATTTGCGAACAGAGTTTTTTTCCAAATTGAACATACCTACTAAAAGTCTGTATCGCAATATGTTACGCGACGATCACTTGGTGTATCTTCTAAGACTGTGCACTTCGACTTCGTCGCCAGATATTGATAGATTTATCAAACGTAAGCAGTACCAAACAAGTCACTAATGAACAAGATGTTCAGCACATAATATTAAGAAGGGCTTTCGTAAAGCAAACACAATGTACATGTAACCAAACCGCCACTGCAACACAATGCACGTCTGAATGGCACAGTCCGCATCAAATGGAAGGAGGTAAATCCAATCTTCCCTCTTTCCCTAATGTTGGACATCGCTGGTCCAGAAGATTCGAGCGCTGAGTGCGCCTAATTACAGGACCACCTGGTTGAAGAGCATGTGCCACAGTTATTTTATATGGTTTTAACTTCAGCAATTTAGTAGCTCTTTGCAAAGAGTCAAAAGAAATGTGTGCCTGTTGTGAAAGCCTAAACCATTTTGGAGGGGAATTCTTCAAACGATGACCGATGTCGCCTAATGTTTCTTCGGTAAGAACCGTGCGCCGTGTTTTAGATTTCCGAGCTTGAGCACTTCCTGTGGCCTGAAATTGATTATGAAGTTAATGGATTGTTGTACGGCCTGGAACTTTTACACCTGGAAATCTTTCTGCAAAACGCACTTTCACTTGATGAGCTGACTGAGTTAACACATACGAATCACAAATAAATACACGCTGTGCAGTAGAAAACAAATGCTGAGCCATAATACACTTTGACTAAGTACAGAACAAAATAATAAAGCACACTGGTAATAATGCAGCCGCACGATATCGCGTCAACTCAATACTGATTGTGGGCAGTGCAGAGAAAAACTAGTAAACCGCATGACCTAGCGGAAAAGCACCGCGCAGCGGTTCTTATGTTTTTGGATCTCTCTGTAGTAGGAGCAGCAAGTGTTAAAAGCTCTAATTTTAGTGCTAACTGTCCAAAAAGCTTTTTTTCAGCTATCGTATCATGATCAATAAGTTTAGTGACGCTGTTAATGGCAAATGTTGCATACAATCATTACACTGATAGGTATACATTTATGTTTGTTGCTGTAGTAGTAATATTTTGCTGTTATGCTGATTATTTCAAACCATTGTTTTTGTGATGAACATTCTAAGAATGTTTTATTGCGATTCTGAGCGTCTAGTGTCTGCCTTTTAAGTTACACCGCCTAGCATTTTTGTGTATCCAAACATCTGGAAGACCTGCGAGTTGAAACGTCAGCTTTTTATGCACTATTTCACTGAACACAGTAACATTGATGGGATTGCAGCATACGCAGAAACACATGAACGTCAGGATAAACAAAGAATAGCATAAGAGCGTACATACACAATTTCCCGTTGAGGCAAACAATAATAAAATGGAGCTATGCAGTGGCTCCCCGGGGAGAGGAAAACTGGTTATAGAGAGTATAATCGAATGGGAAAGTTCTCTTTACTTACATAGTCGCCGCGTTTGTGCTTCCCTCCACACACGTTGACGTCACCACGCCTGAGCCAGAGGTCACCTTTATGATGTCTAGTACACCTGTATCTGCTCCTTACTGTCAATTTCAGGCGCTGTTAAATTCCATCCAAAAAGATTGCACAGTGGATTTAGGGGTGTGTCACAGATCTTTTTACTTTATTTGCCGTTCTCTTATTGTAAGTATTGTATTCCACTAAAAAATTCGATAGCAAATTCAGACCTTTTTTTCTTTCTTTTCTTTATCAGCATGCTCCATTACATTAGTAATATTACATGCATAATATAGTCTAATTACACAGCCTATATACACTATATTACATAAATTTGTACATGTTACATAATTTTGCATAGTATCCATTGGTCAAGTTATTTTTCTTGTCCTTAAACCTTCTCGTATACTACTATTGTTCATAGTATTTGTTAAAATGTGTTAAATGCTTTTATATCAGGTCTTTCTCTGTCTCTGGCCATGTTCCCCCAATTTTGCAAATTTCCTCCTTGATGGTGTTTCTTGCTTGTTGCTGCATTTTACATTAGTAAATAAGATGGTTCACAGTCTGTGCTGCTTTCTGGCAGGGACACGATGATTCGTTTATAATTCCTATTCTGTGGAGATGTGATTTGTTTTTGCAATGTCCCGTTACTATTGCAATGTTTAATGTAAGTTTTATCTGTGTCTAACTGACAGGGAGAACTTCTTATCCGTCTTCTTCTTACTCATTCTGCCATTTAGTAGTTCCTTCTTCTTTTATCATGGTAATAACTGAATATTTAGGTGGTTTTTTCATATTCTAAAGTTCCTTTCTTTCCTGTTGCAGCTTTCTTCGCCAATTTATGTCATTTCATTGTCATAATTTCCAACATGCGCTTTTATCCAGCCAAAGTGAACTATCCAGTTCTGTTCTCGGAGCTTACCTATTGTGTGTCTTATTTCCGATATTATACGTATACCCTTGAATAAAAAGAAGTTTAGAAAGAAGTTCGCGCGTGTGAGTGTATGCGAGAGCGAGGGACCGGGGGGGGGGAGGGGGGGGGACCAGCATAACTTTAAAACGTAACTTCGGGTAAACACCGATTTGAAATATAAGTTCACAATCTTACAGGGATGGGACACGACTGTTTTCAAGAAAATCCCCCCACCCCAAACTACCTTTTATATGGAAAGAATATTCTATATTTTTTATTTTCGCTAAAATGATTATTTACGATTTGTATTAAAATGCCATATATTTAAGATGTTTGCATTAGAAATAAAGTATATCTTGAATTTTCTGCGTGAAGTCATTTTCATTTTTGAGACTTCTGTATAATTGGTAAACCATAAGAGATATTGTTCGTTATTGTTTCGAATTTTCAAATAGCCACTTTTTCAGCTGTAAGTCGCCATTTATCTCTCTCTCTCTCTCTCGTATCCAAAGAGAACGGAATTTCCAAAGCTGTCATTTAGCCACCTAGTGGCCGCACCGTAGCCGAGTGGTTAGACCATTCGTCCCTCACCAAAGCGACCCCGGTTCGATCCCAGGCGACCGCATGTGAGATTTTTGGTGGACGAAGCGGTGCAGGACGGATTTCCTCCGGGTTCTCCGGTTTTCCGGTTTTCCGGTTTTCCCCGTCATCTCATTCTCTCTCCTGGTGCTCCATCTTCATTCCATGTATCACAAGTGTCACCGCCTGCGGTGCCGTATGTAATAAAAGCGAGTGTTAAACACTATTCACTTCTCATACCTACAAGGAAATGTGTAAATGTATAATGATCCCGATTAACATGAAGTAGATACAAGATAAGCTTTTGTAAGAATAGTGTGTAGAAGAGTAAGTAGAGAAATTCATGTGAATGAAAGGTTGTTCAATCAAATCCGTGGTAGGCTATGAAGAATCGGGAAGTGTTATAGCATCTACACTTTGAGCCATAGTTATTGTACACGGGCTGTGTCAAGTTGACATAATGTCTATTTGTTTTATTGCCATTTCATTGGTGTCCGAGTACAAAAGGTACACCAGGAAATGCTGTAGCTTTTTACTTTCTCTACTGGTAAGTAGGGGAAGTATTGTATTCCACCCAAAAATTCGATGTCGAGATTTCACCGGAAATATATGTTATGAGGCCCCCTGAATCCAAAAAACGCATTTTTAGAAAAAGGTCCGTGTGTGTGTCTGTCGGTCTGTGGACAGCATAACTCAAAAACGAAAAGTCGGTTAAAAGCCAAACTTGGTATTTAAGTTTAATGTCTTTCAAGGATGCGACACGAAGATCTTGAAGAAAATAGCCCCACCCTACACTACCCTTTACATGGAAGATTTTTCGAAAATTTTGATTTTCTTGAAAATGGCTCTAATGATTTTGGTTAAAATGTCATATGTTTGAGATATTTTTATGACAAATGAAATGTATATCTTGAATTTTCTGGCTATAGCTCCTGTAGTCGTATTTACTCTGGACGACTTTTGCATAACTAGTAAACCGTTAGAGATCAAATTATACTAGACAAAAAATGTAAATCTTGCTAAAATACACAATTTATTTCTCAATAAATTTTCTTGTAGGGTGAACCATTTCGGAGATATTCCTTGTTATGTGTGTGAGTTTCGGAAAACTTAGAACTTTAGCGAAATGCAGCAACGTTGTTCATTTTTTTATATGTTAACGTGCAAAGAGAACGGAATCTCAAAGGTAAAAAAGATTTGACTGTCGCACAAAGCCTTCTGTATTCTAGTATTCCCCTTGCACCTACAAGGACATAGGCAGTAAGATAATTTGTACGAATGTTTATCTTAACTAACATGGAGATATAGGAATAAGAGCTTGTTGGAATGGTTAGTACAAGAGTAGAGAAAGTCATGTGAGTGCAACACATCAGATTTTTATTATATACAAAGGTGAATTAAATATTGCAATACCATTTTAGTCCGTGAACGCTTTTTTCAGTAGAAAAGTGTTTTCTCCACTTTTCGACGCGTTATATTACAGGGGAATATTTAAGCAAGCTTTTTTTTTTTTTTTTTTTTTTTTTTTTTTTTTTTTTTTTTTTTTTTTAAGAAATAGCATGCCCCATACCGTAGGAATACTACATGCTTCCACTTATTTATTTACATACAATTTACATTTTATATACATGTATATATTGTTGGTGATGTTCTATTCGAACATTCACACTTTTATTTACCTCTAATTTTTTATCTACCTTAGTCTAATTGAATACTTCTCTATTGTGTAGATTTACAGTTTTTTATTTGATGTTTGTTGTTTAATGCTATTTTATTTTGTTTGACTTTATTTCTTTAACCTAATGCTATTTTACAAATCATAAATCTAGTACTTATCATATAGTGAAAGGCAAATATAATTATACTCGTAACAGCACTAGAGTATTGAAATGTGTTTGGGTAATGATACTGGTTGCAATCTTGGTAAGGAGTAGAAATTATATTGTATATTTGGACTTAAGTCATTCTATTTCTGTGAATTTTATAGCATTAATAAAGTTAACGAAAGGTTGTATGAAATTGTTTCCAAGTTCTTCTTTGTTTATGGGCCAAGTAGCACCTTTACTTTGTATTTTCCTAATCATGGCGTTTCTCTGGTTGTTTAGTATTTTGCATCGAAATATAATGTGGTTTACTGTTTGGTCCTCCTCTTCACATTTGCACATTGGCTTATCTAAAAATCCAAATCTGTGGCGATCTGATCTTAGCTTTCCATGTCCTGTTATCATTGCTGTGAACTCCGGAGGTATTGGTCACCGTTGCTTCAATCTTCTTCTCACGGATGGGAAATATTCTTTGGTTACTGCTCCTTTCCTTTCCTTAGGCAAGCCTTGTTGAATTATATTATAGCGCAACAATACCTAATGTGCAGTCTTTCTATCCTTACTTTTTACTTTCTCTACTTTTCTCAGCTACAGTAAGGAGAGGAAGTATTGGATTCCGTTAAAAAAAAGGGTATTTTATGAAAAGGTCCGTGTGTGTGTGTGTGTGTGTGTGTGTGTGTGTGTGTGTGTGTGTGTGTGTGTGTGTGTGTGTGTGCGCGCGTGCGCGCGCGCACTTCAAAACTCTATTTTACCTTATACCCTGTAACGAAATGTATAAACGTGAATTCAAAGTTTATCCTAGAGCTTCCCCTAAAACGAATGTCGGGTAACTTAAGCTCTGTGTACCATGGGCTTATTTTAGAATCCCTTCGCTTATTTTGTTCATTCGTCGTCCCATGAAGCTACCAAGCTGAAGGACGTTAAACTTCAAGCCATCCCTGCCAGCAAAAAATGAATCCAATATTACTTGCCCGGATTCGACAAGAAGAAATTTCAAACTTAACCAGGGGCTCTAATGACCTAGCTATCGACGGGCCCTTAAACCCTAATCACTCACTCACTCACTCACTCACTCACTCACTCACTCACTCACTCACTCACTCACTCACTCACTCACTCACTCACTCACTCAAACTTAACCAAGTCTTCTTTTTCGTTCCCGGGAAAACTCATTGCTTGTGAACGCTCATATTGAAGTACATGTATTTTAACTTTGTCGTTCTGGTTACTGTTCCGGGTTGTGTTGAGCCGCTGTGTAAGCACCCCAAGACCATAGAGTGAACCTGTCTGATAGATTACCCATGCGCTACGTGGTGATGAAGATGAGGTGGATGATGAGGTAGGAGGGTCACTATTCTTCTTTGCCCTGTGGCTATTGCAGTAACGAAGATAGGAATTGAAAATTATTTAGTAATAAAACATATTAGTAAAAAAGCACGTGTCTTTGTAAATGAACCCGTTTAATGCCTTGAAACTACGTTTAGATGAACCTTTTTCTCTGTAATGAAATTATTTGCATGTACGTAACTAATATCCTCCGTATTTCATTGTTACATGAAAAAGGCGGAAATGGTTAAAAGAAAACTTAAATGACGTAAAACCGAAGCATAAAGTGAAAATGAAGTAGGAGTAGCATGAAATAGTGGAGCCACACATGATGCCAGAGTGGTGGAATTCCATATGAAGAAACAATGAGAACACGGCCATGCATTCGAGCCAGCTTTAAATGAAAATGTAATGTGTAGCAAGAACATGTCCAGATGCTTAAGTACAGAATGCCATATTAAGTTACTGAGCTTTAAAAGGTAAGTGATATATAGGACGTCTAGAGAAGAGGCGGCGAGACCACAAGTTTAATCATTGCCGATCGATTGTGTGGCATGGTTTCCTTTTAGGTCTCTAGGATACTGATGTAAGCACATACTGTTATTTAAATCTATTTTAGGAACTCAATGCTGCAATGATAGTTTTATATTAGAATGGCCACATGGAGAATTGAATTTTTAATGATCGTGAAAGAACTAGAAGTCTTGCGATTAATCAGTTGTGTGCGATATGAAGCTAGATCTGAATCCTCACTACAAAAGCACTGCTAAAAGAGGGGAGTATTTAATTAACATGCTTCTCCTCCACTTCTCTCATTAGTTCCTATGGAAGCAAAGGGAGTATTATATTCCACCCACATTTGCGATATTACGTAATGTTTAACCCGAAATAAGCATTTGGAGGTCCCTTGAACTCCGGAAAAGGTTTTAGAAAGAAGTCTTAATGTGTTCAAAACTGAAATTCTCTTGTGGGTATACCATATTTGGTGGGTATAGCGTCTTTCTAGGATACAACACTCAGATTTTCGGAATATTCCATCCACTTCAACTACATTTTACGGTAAAACAGTTTCGCTTTAGGCGTATTTCTATTTTTTTACATTATTATATGTTTGACATGTCCTCACATGAGGAATATGGAATTCTTGTAACTTTTGAATTGTCATTCATTATAGCTGAATTTTGTATAACCGGAGAACTACATGTAGGTGATGGAAGAAAGGTCACTGAAGGAAAAACATGGATGTTGTTGAAATGCACAATTTATGCCAAACAAATACCTATATATCTTAGCCTTGGCCGTTATTTTCGAAATATTCCATGATGTATGTTTGCATTTTCCCAATGGTATCTGAGCTGTTGTGATCCGAATCAGGAAAAAGAGCATTGCAGCATTGACAGGCTGTCAGGTATAGGAGACACACAGAATGTTAATGAACTACACTTAAATATATTGTGAGATTGTAGATATGACTAGTAAAAGTAATTTGAGATAGGCAATGTATGGTCCGCGACTAAACATAACGCACTATATGGTGTTAAACATATTAATATCAGAGCCGATAACTCGGTGTTAAAACAAAGCCTGGTGAAATATTGTTTTAGAATGTCTTAAACTGCTGCCCTAGTATAGAAATGTCAATTTCAGCAGATCGTTATCAGTAGAGCTGGGATTTTTATGTAGTATCACTTAGCAAAATATATACATAAATATGCAGTGAAAAACAGTGAAATATGTAGTAAAATATGTAGAATGGGGAAAATATGTAATATGAAATATTTAATTTCAACTTATCATTTTCTGGGACAAATTTTAGGAAAAGAATTTTTCCTGGAGAAATGTCCACGGATGGATTAACTTCATCTCCATTTAGAATTTGGCATACACTATGAAATGTTGGAACCTAGGATTTCTCTTTAACACATTTTGCAATTTACTTAGTACACTTCCTAACACAGTTCCTCCATCCACGGCACTTAACTTGTAGACGAGAACTTGTGGAGATTTCAGAAAACCCTTTTTGTTGCTGAAATTGTCCTATTCACTTGCGGCAACTTAGCTCTAATATATTCGGCAACATGTTGCAGTCCATGAGCCAAGCAGGTAAAATGGAGTATATTGGGATAAACACTTTCAGAGCAGTTGCAGCTTTAAGCATATATGTTGCAGCATCTGAGTACATCACTAATACCTTCCATTTGACCTCAGAGCTGTTAATCCATCATTGACAAATCTTGCGGTAGTTGAGTGAGTTGTGAAGTCCAGCTCGTTACAGTGGATTAAACATGCTTCCAATATATATAGAAAATATGGTCTTAACGCTGTGAAGACGGACAACCAAAAAGCCCTAATCCCTGCAAGGTGAAAAAGAAAATATATTTCATGAATAAATTACTTTATTTGAACATCTTACACGTGAGTGTAAATGAAATACGTAATGGTAGAGAGCCTTTTGATTTTTAGCTTTTAACAACTCGAGTCTTTGTCTTTGTGGCGGTAAATGAAATGGTTGCAAGGAAGCTTAATGCACTGATCCAATGAACTAAATGTTACCCGACAGTTAATTTTAATCTTATGAGAGAGGGAAACCTTATCCAGTTAACCCGTTCCACGAGGTATTGTATACAATGAATTAATGCAATTATCTGTACAACTTCCTTTACATAGCTTTTTACTCATTTATCTAATCTGAACTATGAGCAGATTGTTGACTGCCTTTTTGCTACCTCGGCTTACATGATACCCAGGCCTTTCACTCCGCCCGGTAGCTCTTGTCGTCCCTTCCTCTTTATCTTAATTATTCCCTTCGTTCCTTCTGTCTTTGGTTCTTGTATTTCTTCTCTTGTCCATTTTACTTTTGCTAATGTAAACACTCCTCTATACTTCTAATCTTCCCGTCCTGTTTACATGTGTATAGCTACAATTACCCCTTCTATTTTTCTCCCAGACCCCCCCCCCCCCCCCCCCATAATGCTAACTCGTTACATTCTGTCACGCCGCAATGTACTACACTTTCTTTCTCACTGCACATTTCATGTGTTCCTCCTTCCCTGCCTCTTATCCCACTTAAGAATATTGTTCCTGTTCACATCCAAAGCAGCGCTTCTTTTTCTTGTCTGTGATAATCTACATATGGTTGTCGTGCCCAGGTTCTTTATATTTGTTTATGCAATTGTAATGGTCTTTTTTATTTTCTAAACTTCTCCGTATCTCCTCCCATTCTGTGTCTTCTATTATGCTTTTTACTGATTCACCTACATCACTTACGTTCCTTTCTTCTAACTTCAATAAGTCTCCCATTCCTATTTTTTCGCACAAATCTTCCTATCCGTGCCAACCACCTATCTGTGCCCTCTAAACGTTTTGCTGCTTCATACATAACTATATGCCCTTCGTCTTTGACCAAACATTTATACCAACACATTATTCTCTCCATTAGTATTCCTTTCCTTCTTGATTTTCCATGTTCTGCTAAAGCTACTTCCTTTCGGTATTCATCTTTGTAAGTCTAATAGTTCTTTACAAAACATGCTGTACATATGCTCCACCTTTTTGTCTACGTCTGTGGCCCCAAATCTCAATTGCATAATGCAGTCTTCATTCCATTAGTGTCTCGTACATTCTTTCCATCCACTTGCTTGTCATTTCTATGTTGTATTTACATATACGCATTCCTGTCATTGCAGCCCCTCCTTTTGCCTCTATTTTCTTAATGTGTGCCTCCCATTTCCCATTGTTATTGAATCTCATACCTAAGTCTAAATTCTTCTACCACTTCTACTCCTTTCCCATTTAGTACCCACTTTTTTCTTTTCTTTCTTTTTTACTTTTTTTTTCTGATTTTCCATTGTTCACATTTCGGAGCTTCTTTTACTGCCCCTGTAACCCAACTACCTTATAGATCCTACCATTAAATCATCTGCATGTCCAGGAATGTCTTCATTTACTTTATACAAAGGAGCTGGGCATAGTAATTAACTGGTTGATCCAGATTCACATGAAACAGCTTATAATTGCTTCTCATCTTGTTTAAACACCTCAATCCACCGTGTACGGTTTTGGGTTTGCTTTTGTTGTCACTCGCTTTCCAAGGCAAGACGACGATCGAGCAGAGTCTGCCCACATAATAACAGAGACCACTGACCTACTCTTTCTCTCGAGTCGCCCACCTGGCCTTCCTCAAGAATGACCAACACTCAAATAGAACAAAGCCTTACTTTGTTTCACCTTCAGTTCCCTGTCCCTTTTCTCTTGCTTAATACTTCTTGGACCATCTCATAGTTTTCTGCGTCATAAAACTTCGCAGCCGCTCCTATAAGAGAGAATGACCTTGCCTTACAAGGAGGTACATATGTCACACCTGATTTCTTGTGATGTCACTTGCCATTTCCGAAACGTTTTAGTACGTTTAGAACTGTCTCAGATCTTCAGCAGAGCAGTCCGATTTCTTTTTCCAATCTTTTGTTCATGTCAATCATGCTAGATGACCTAATGTTACAGGCCATAATTCTTAATTGGTCCTATGAAATAAAATGGCGTCCTTTTTAAAGCTTATTTTATAGTGGTGGCATGACAAGAAGTTCTGAATGCAAACATGGAGCCATTTTTAGATATTTCGGTACTATTCAACAAATCAAGCTAACTTTGCTGTAGAGATACGGAGGAATGGAGGAAAAATATTTACAGCGTATCAAATGGAGAGTTAAGGGCATGTTAGATGGTACTAGTAGTCAGGGAGGACGTGGCGGGGACAGGTAAATTTGTACTTAGGTGAAACAGATGAGGTCTGAGAAGGATGATAGTACAATTTCTTTTAAACAAGAAGCGACTACTGACAGTTACTGGAGTGACATGCTTCCGTAGAATTTCCATGGCAACTTCCCCTCTGTTATTGTTCCAGCCAGTAAGTTTCCACCACCCTCCCTTCTCTTCGCCTTCAAGCTTAACTTTGAGGGGTAGCATGTTACGTAGCACGTGCCTGCTTCTAGCTTTCTAATACAAGAAAGAACAAGTAGAACGCTCTGCTACTTCTCTGCCATAGGGAAGTAAATTGTCACATGTCGTTTCTTGTTCAAATGCTCTAGTAGGGAGTGGGTTGTAGGCATAGCTCAAGTACCCACCGCTGTTGGTGCTTTTTTTGTGATATATTATGAGGTTTGTCACTTATTGTTACTGTGTTTTTATCTTTCTTAACTGCTCTAGGAATAATGTAATAGGGCATAACAACGCATCGTAATACGGTTTGCCATTGATTTGCGGGTTATTTATATTTAAGATCCTATATTTTAATGTTTATCCAACTTTTTTCAAGTAATTTTTTCCGTATTTTTTGTTGGCTTTTTATCTTGCTTTATTATTCTGCATGTTATAAAGGCGCGTATGGTAGTTGTACCCTTGAGATTGATCGCGATCAATATATGTCTATTTTTAGGTATTTAAATATATACACTTTTTGTAAGTGTAAATGTTTTCTTGGTAAACACGCAGTACGGAGAATGGATATTGAAGCGAAATAGTTAGAGATCAAAAGTAAATTTTAATATAACAGCCGTTGTGAAAGTTTAATTAACAGATAAATTCAGAAAATGTTACACGGCCTGTTTACCCTAGACTAGCATGCAGAGTTGTAGCAATCTGCTATTGTGATTTGTTGATTTTGACTTTCTGTGTTTAAATTCTAGAGTACTAGCGTTGCTGATGTATTAAAACTTTAGTCCAGATACATAGGGGCCACCGACAAAGCGTGGCCATCTGAAGGTAGGGATTAAATGTGTTTCCAAACTGAACACACACTTTGCTTAAGAACGAATTAAATAAGCATGAAGTATACTTTCAACTGCTTCCAAGCATCACGCATATGGTGTTACTTATCTATATTGTACATTATCTTTCCCTATGTTCAAAGAGAACACCAATCTTACAATGTGACATTAATGAGCGGTGACTGCTTATCTCTTCTGAGCAATTGCTCCATCTACATTAGAAACAAAAGCCCGTACCTATTCACGTAACTTTTAATGGCTGTGATTCCATCAGGTAGGTATCAGTATTTTGTGGTGGCCATTGACTTCGTGAAACAGAGTTACGAAATAAACCAGTTTTCATCACTCTAACCATACTCTTAGACACACAATAACGTCTCGATAATTAGCCCCGGTGGGCGATTGCAGTGTTTATTCAGGTTAACAGACTGTTCGATAATATAATGGATGACTAAAGAGTGTGCCGATGTATATTAGATGTAAAGAGGCAGCATCTTAGAGGAAATGAGAGAGCCACATTCTAAACATTTCGTCAGGTTTAAATATGAGCGTTTTATACTTCCTCGTGTACTATGGAACTATTTACTTATGTTTTACCTTTTATTATCACCTCAGAAAAGCAGTTTTATCAGCAGTTTTCAAAGTACTGTATGACATACCTACCTTGCATAGAGAGGAAGAAGTGAAAGCCGAGAAGGGGGAGGAAGTGAGGGCAAAATCTCTATAGTTAACGCAAGTAGAGCAGTAAGTTCCCTTAATATAAATATATTTTCGGTATGTGAATTAAGGCTGGTTGACGACCAACGGGAACCATAACCAGAACGAGATACCTGAAATACATATATTCAAATGGGAGTGCTCATACCCAACGAAAGCCTTCCCTGGGTCCGGGAACGGGAAAGAAGAGTTGGCCAAGATTCAATTTTGGCGTTCCCGTTAACGAAGTGGCTGTGGCGTGCGTCGTCGTCGTACTCGACTGCTCGGTCATCGAGTCGTCCTCAGCGCCGGCCACACATACTGATGGTCGGTATAGGGATTTGGGGAAATAGATTAGGTCGATCGCAGGGTATTAATGAAGGTCACGGGGGACTTTCGTATGTCCAACAAGGAAGACGACACTATCTTCTGCACTATACTTTTACTTTATTCTCATTGTCGTAATAATGGCCTAAAATGTGGCAGAATTCACGGAGAACAATCGCCGCGAAATTAGCCGTCGAGGATTTCTTGCCCCTTGCAACCGGTATTTCTCTGATGAAACTTTAATCCCCGATTTCCCTAATTTCCGCACTGCCCATTCGCGGAGACGTCTTATTACATATGTACGTCTTGTCCGTCCACGTCACAGGGCTGAAGTCCTCAAATTCCCTTCTGGTTTTCTCAACCTCTCCTTCTGGACCACACAGACTCCTATCCTTCTATTTTCGAAAACATTCCACCCTCGTTAAAATTAACAACTTTAGGGGAGAAAGATGCCTTCGGAACACACCCTCCAAGAATCCTGGTTCTTAATGTTTTAGGATATTGTTTGCGAGAGAAGTTCCCGTTACAACGGTCACGGCATATTGGATCTATTAAGTGCATATTAAATACTTCTTCCTTCAAGGTAGAAATTCTTCAGGGTGGCCGTGACGTAAACTGCCGCTAGAGCTCTCGCTAATAGCAATTCTCGGAAAATCAAACCGGATAGAATTTTCACAAATTGGTTAGCATCGATGTTTGGCTGGCACTTTTTAAGTTTATTGCTTTTCTGCATTTTAATATATAAATTTCTGGATTGTTATTGTTTTGATTACTCATATAGTTTTCGTTTACGTTTATTCGTTCTTATATTATATTATATTATATTTTGTTTATATGCACCAATGGAGTGGGCAAAACTCGACTAGGTGCTCATTTTGATTGTGCAGGGAAATGAGCATTTGTATAACAAAAAGTATAAAATTACAAGGATGAACATATGAAGGGGAATACGTGGGAATACTCAATAGCTTCACGTTTAGATCTTCACTTTACTGCAATTTAACGTTGATTAACGTGTTTTATGTAGGCTGAATTGGAAAGCAGGTTAAAATGTTTTCATTGGTCAAAAGAAATAAATGGCATCTCAATGCGCAATATACGGTATCTATTCCCGTTGCCGTTAGCGGGCTGTTCATGCTATTCTTATTGTCGTTGTCGTTACCGTTGTGGTTGTTAACGTATTGTTGTGGAATAGGCTTAACAGTATACATGCTGCTTAAGTTGAAACTAAACCTAGTGTCTTTGAAAAGACATTAAGAAAATTTGGTGGTCTAAACGCGTTACACAATTGATGTAGGAACCTGCAAGGTCAGCTAGTGCCGTTGGCCATTATTGTTTACAGTGTAGGCATACCTGGGAAATGTAGATACAATCGTAATACGCTCTTTAGAGGTGGTTATGAACGCTCTGAAACGTTTCTCTTCAGAGAGAAGTAGGGTAATATCTAAGTTGCACTTGCATCATTCGTGCATACCACATTGTGTTTATAGCGTGCGAGTCCGGAGGATGTAGCACAAGAGTCCCAACATACGGAGTGATGACGGAAAGGGCCAAAGCACACTCGGCACGGCAGGCGTACGTCTGCAAATTCTTGAAGCAAAAGAGCAAACGAAACTGGAAAAACTTGGGGAATTGTGGATTACTGTTGTGAAGTGCGGAACTGTGAGATAAGACTGAGGTAACTGTTGGCGGCAACTTCTTATGCGATCTAAAGGCTAAGGTAAAGGATAAATACACAGAGGGGACACCTCGCTCACTTCGGCCTACCTTATGCGATCTAAGCCACAATATGATGACTGCGTGCTTTCCAATTTTCATATGTGAATGTTCCAGTCACTCTGTTTTTTACCGCATTAAGTGTAATAAGCAAGGCTAGGATTTGCATGATGGAGCACATTTTTAGTATTGATGCGATTAATGTGTAGCATCCCTTATAATAGGTTATTACGTATTAGTATACTTTATTTAAATAAAATTAGCTTTCATAGTCGTGAGCGTAGGATACAATTCAAACTCGGCATTTCGAACTCTCGTTATAGGTTTCTATTTCGAGACAATACTGAAGATGGCAGTTGCAGCACGTTTGAGTTGCAACCACAGTCTTCTTTTGCTTAAGGAAAATTGTCTATTGTTGGACATTTTCACATACTGACGTGCAAATAAGTGGCTCATTATCCTATGATAGGATATGAGGGATGGATCGCTTCTAATGCATGCCAATATATACAGGCTCTAAAGGATATAAGTGATGTTATTTTGATAATTAGTACCTTAGAATGTATCTACTTCGGTGTGCTTGTTGGTTTTTCTCTTCGTCTAATAGTTTTCCCACAAACCAATCGCAAAGTTTACTACCAGAGTTGTTTCCATGGTCGTAACTGTGCCGCAAAATAAACAACGGTTACCGCATATACTATCCGCTTGCTTCACATCTCAATGCCTGACCAAGTGACCTAGGTAGTGTCAGGTATATTGGCACTGCAGGAAGTACTGGAACTCGGTTCCTATACGTCATTCGTTATGGCGAAGCCGGCCCACTCTGCGTTATGCCTTCTGTGCCACGGCTCCTAAAGGTGCTTACCAATGTGAAAGCACACTTCTCTTAATAAGTAAAATTATAAGCTCTCGAATTAAGCAAATATTGATGTAATATTGTTGATTACACTGTCCTCAATTACCAGTAAAAATATGTGCTCTTATACCCCTAACAGCCTGTATAAGTAAGCCGAACGGCGTGTCGCATACCCCTAACAGCCTGTATAAGAATGCCGAACGGCGTGTCGCATACCCCTAACAGCCTGTATAAGAATGCCGAACGGCGTGTTGCATACCCCTAACAGCCTGTATAAGAATGCCGATCGGCGTGTCGCATCCCCTAACAGTCTGTATAAGAATGCCGAACGTCCTGTCGCATACTCCTAACAGCCTGTATAAGAATGCCGAACGGCCTGTCGCATACCCCTAACAGCCTGTATAAGAATGCCGAACGGCCTGTCGCATACCCCTAACAGCCTGTATAAGTAAGCCGAACGGCGTGTCGCATTCCCCTAACGGCCTGTATAAGAATGCCGAACGGCGTGTCGCATACCCCTAACAGCCTGTATAAGAATGCCGAACGGCCTGTCGCATACCCCTAACAGCCTGTATAAGAATGCCGAACGGCCTGTCGCATACCCCTAACAGCCTGTATAAGAATGCCGAACGGCCTGTCGCATACCCCTAACAGCCTGTATAAGTAAGCCGAACGGCGTGTCGCATTCCCCTAACGGCCTGTATAAGAATGCCGAACGGCGTGTCGCATACCCCTAACAGCCTGTATAAGAATGCCGAACGGCCTGTCGCATACCCCTAACAGCCTGTATAAGAATGCCGAACGGCGTGTCGCATACCCCTAACAGCCTGTATAAGAATGCCGAACGGCGTGTCGCATACCCCTAACAGCCTGTAGGTATAAGTAAGCCGAACGGCGTGTCGCATACCCTTAACAGCCTGTATTAGAATGCCGAACGGCCTGTCTCAGCCGTTAAGATATCAGTGGAGGACTTGCATGATGTTATCCATTGTATGGGTTTAGTATTTAATAATTATTTAACAAACTAAGTACATACGTGCTTACTAATGAGCTTTTAAGATGTAAAAGAACATACATGATTAGTTTTTAATGTGATTGTCAGAAGTATAGAGTTTCATATTTTTGAAGATCATATAAGACAATTTTAAAATGTAAAAATGATAAGATTTCAAAATGACAGCACGGTCTAGTTCACACATTCGTTAGAGTGTGTTTCGGCTACGAATTCGAAGTAAATTCTGACCACTCTGCAATTGACTGATTATTAAGTCAGCCATTTAATAAACTTTCTTTCGCCGAAAAAAGTAAAATTATTAGTGATGGACACGATTATATAAATATGTTTAAACCCAGCATTTAATTTAATAATTATCTTTGGCATAGGGAGTTTTGATAATCACTCAGTCTGCGTCAACTATTTTTCATATATTTTAATCAGCTACATCCCCTTACTAATAAGTCAGGAGTCGTCGCCACTGTAAAAAAAGAATGTTGCGCTCACATGACTTTCTCTACCCTTGAACTAACCATTCTTACAAACTCTTATTCCTACATCTTCTTCGTATTAGTTGAGATAAACTTTTGTACAAATTATCTTATTGCTTATTTTCTTGTAGGTGCAAGGGGAATATGAAAATACAAGGCTTTGAGCGATAGTCAAATCTTTTAAACCTTTAAGATTCCGTTCTGTTTGCCGGTTAACATACCCAAAAACAAAACAAAGCAAAAAATGAACAACGATGTTGCATTTGACGATAGTTTGTTTTCCGAAGCTGGTACAAATAACAAGGAATATCTCGGTAGTTCACTCTACCAAAACATTTATTCAGACATAAATTGCGTGTTTTAGCGAGATCTAAATTTTTTGTATAGTAAGATTTCGTCATCTCTTACGGCTTGCGAGTTATTGAAAAGTCATCCAGAGTAAATAGGACTACATAGGCTATAGCTAGAAAGTTCAAAATATACATTTCTTTTGAAAAAAAAAAAAAAAAAACTTAAACATGTCAATTTAATCAAAATAGCCATTTTCAAGAAAATAAAAATTTTCCATATAAAGGGTAGTTTAGGGTGGAGCAAGTTTTTTCAAAATCCTCGTGTCGCATCCTTGAAAGACATTAAACTTAAATACCAATTTTGGTTTTTAACTGACTTTTTGTTTTGAGTTATGCTGTCCACAGAATGACACACACACACACACACACACACACACACACACACACACACACACACACACACACACACACACACACACACACACACAAAGGGGGAAAGAGAGAGAGAGAGAGACGCGCGGACCTTTTTCTAAAAATGCTTTTTTGGATTTAGGGGGCCTCAAAACATGGGAAATCTGGACATCGAATTTTTGGGTGGAATACAATACTTCCTCTACTTACTAGTAGAGAACATAAAAATGAAAAAAAAGTAAATAAGAAAAAAAGCACGAGACTGCACCTTTGTAAGATTCTCGTAAGACCAGTATTAAACTACGGTAGTGAAGCTTGGACAATACGAAGAAGATGTGAATGTGGGATTACAGTTGCTGAGATGCGTTTTGTGCGCCGAAAAGTAGGCAATGCAAAGTGGGACCACAAAGGAAATAATGTGATGAAGGAGCTGGATCTAGAGCCCATTTCCGTCATATAGGTACAAAACTACCAGAATAACTGGATAGTCCACCTTCAACGGATGTCCTCTCTTGCAATTCTAAGAGCTATGCTTCATTATATATCATCCCCAAGGCAAATGTCCCAACAAACCTAGCAGGAAAACTCCTGTTAGTGACCCTAATAGGCCACATGTCGGAATACTTGCAGGATGATTATGGTGATGAAGTTGATGACGGTCTTATAGGCACATACAAGCGGAATATGGGAATACAGCTGGCTTTAAGCGATGGTCAACTGGTCGCAATGTGATGGCTTTGCAAGTCTGTTTCTCTGTATTTTACAAACTCTCTTGTTAGCGACCGCCGACTGAACTGGACGGACCCCGAAGTAAGCCGAGCTTCTTGTGCGTCTAAAACATACTGACGGAGCTCACCAGGTCATGTGTTAAGTCTCTCCTGAGTTGTGCGTTTTAAAGCACAGATTCAAGCTAAAGCTATTTCACAAAAGATGCTTCTTCTGATGCAACTTTCATAATTCTTTAGCATTTCAGGTTTATATCCCTTATTAAGCTAAAAAGTAAGTTTTCTTAGAAATATACTTTTAAATTAATTAGTTTTTAAAGGATCCTTTTTATTTAATTGTGTTTCAGCATTGTGTTTCAGTAGTATTTAGATATATTTCTCCAACTTGGTTGAGCTTGGTGGCGTAACACATGTACCTTAGCTTAATAACTGCATAGTAAGTTTTAGATGGCATATGTAGAGGAAACTATTTGCGAACTTCCACTCTGATAACTTAAGTTGCATCGTAAGGAGGATTTTAAATGCTGAAAATATCTTAACATATTACAAACGAGAAAAGAAACACCGGAAATTAAAGATGGCCTGAAATTAGACTTGTGTATTTTTTATTAAATAGTGTACAGTTGTACTTAAAATGCTAAATTTTGGAACTAATTAGTTCATTTTAATACAATTTGCAAACAAACTTGGCCTCAGAAACGTGCAAGACACCCTCCACTCAGGGTTATTTAACTCGTCACGTAACGATTATTTTCATTTCGATAACAAATTATTACGTTCCTAGAAAGTCGGAAAAAGTAATAAATTAAAAATAAAAAATTAATGTAGCGCTTGATCATGTTGACCAGTTTTCATGACACTTGGAAAAATGGATTACTATTGGTGGAATATCTGTTAGGAGTTTTATAATTACTTTACGAAATTTTGTGGGATTTATGTTTAAAGATTCCTGTATTATTATGATTGGTAGTTTGAGGGAATATTGGATTAGGTGTTGGTTTTTGGGAGATTATACTGGGATAGTTGAGGTTACCGTGCCTAATCACCCCATAACAATGCGGCCATTTTTGTGACCCATCAAAAGCAATTCTTCCGTAGCATAAAACAAAATGTTTGTATACTTCATCCAGGTCCAAGATTTCATTTCGTCTACTATAAACTTTTTTAACTAATTCTAGTAATTCATTGGGGTTGGTTGGGATATTTATAACTTTTAGTTCCATTCTATCGATAGCGTCTGGGATTGGAAAAATAATTTTATCACTTTTTTTTTTTTTATTATTATTATTTTTTTTTTTTTTTTTTTTTATTTTGTGGAGGGTTCGTATAATATGCCTTGAAGCTGCTGATAAGTTGTTTCTTTCCTCTAGACGGCTCAGCTGTAATGTTTCGTCAAATGCAGCGTAAACAGTGCTGACCGCAGCATCTGGTATCATTGAGCTTTCTCCTGTCGTGTGTCCGTGGTCTTCGCTGCCGTCATCAGAAGTTCGCATCCTCTCTTCTTCCAAGAGCGCTTCCCATCCGTTTTTAAAACCTTATGCATTTCTTTTAAATTGCGTGATCTATATTTCCATAAATTTGATAGTAAATTTTTATTGTAATGTGCTCGTCATTGGAATTAGTGTGCTACTATTTGCTATTAAATATTTCTCTTCTTTTTGTTGTTCTTCCTCTTCTTCTCCTATTTTTGAAATACTATCTATTGATTCTAAGGTTGATCCGCGCGAAACTGAACCCAGGTGACCAGTGCACAGTTATAATGTATCCTTCCGCCATTCGCGCCATTAATACTGTCACAACCATGTGGTGAGTGCGTGCATGCGATACACAACAGAAGGGATACGATCCCTTATTCCGTCAATTTAAAGAGTGACTAACATGTAACTAGAGACGATAAAGTTGATAGTCACAACAAAATAAACGATGCACATGTCATAATCATTGCTTTTCTTTGCGAGCACTGTTTATACTGGTACTCGAAAAACCGGTGAACTCAGAAGTTAATTTCGCTACTTCTTTGACGGGAACAGTTGGATATTTCTCACACAGCTTATAATACACGTTAAATACTATTGTTTTTTCACCACTAGTCAATGGTTTTCCCGCGTTATGCTTTGCTTAAGTCGACGAAGACGCAAGAGCAAATTCACCGCGGCCGTCCTCCATGATTCTAAATAGAAACTGCTGCTGTAAACAATACTCGGATATCAGGTAATTACACGAGTTGCATGTTGGGACTTGTAGTTCTGTTTCTCAGTATACATCAGCGTTAATTAACCTCTTAGGTATTTGTGTAGAATATTACATCATTTAACTATAAATACATTCTAAAACTCAGATTACTAGGATGGGACTACTTCCCTGCACGCATTGCTAACCTGTTGTACCACGGTGCACTGGTCACATGGGTTTGTTTCGACGCGGACAAACCTAAGACTGAACCTAGTATAGCGTCGTAATCTACAATTATCCTTTTTTTTATCTAAATTCTTGTGTTGTAAATCGTCTAATTTTATTAAGTTATGTTCATGTTTTACTATTAGCATGTACATTTATTACTTGTAAATAAATATTTTCTTTTAATTCTTCTTTAGTGCCCGATAAAACGTCGTATATAAACATAGGGGGATTTTCTTTTCTGGGAGGTCCAATAGTTAAATTCTTCGGTTCTAAAATTTTACTATTTATTACTTCATGCATACCCTCTTCAGTTTCCATATCCAGAATGAAATTTTTTCCTGCAGTCCTCACCTCTCTTATTTTGATTTTCTCCTGTGTAGGTTTTAGGCTTTGTGTCACAATCTTTTGTAATTCCCTGATTAGATCCCTGATTGTAGAACCCTGATTATTCTTTGATGAAATAAAAAGCGTATGTTTCTTTACATTTACCGCCATTTGATAAGTTTCTGGTTTGGTGAATGGTTTTTTCAAAGCAGGAATAGCTGGAGTTGCTACCTTCTACGCGTAACTCTTCACCTGTTAATTAATCTTACTAATACATATGTACATCCTTAGCCAATCTGGCCTCTGCTAATACAATTTCTAGTTTTGTTGTCTTGACGGTGTATAATTTGAGTTTTCTGAACATGGTATGAAATTCCTTTTTTTACTCCTCAACTGTCATTCTTTCTTTACTAATCACAATATTTAACTCAACAATAAGGAGAGCAAATTCATCCATTGTTGTCATTTCATCTACGGTTTTCGCTTGTTCGGTATTGTTGGTGTTATATATATCCTCTACCATTTCATCCATATTTTTATTCAAATTTACTGCATGGCTTTTTCTCTCAGGGGACCTTTTAAGTGATATCTTAGGCGTAAAGCCTTCCTGAAGCTCATCTTTATTACTTGCCATATTACGAGGGGGAAAGCCCCTGATGTATTAAAATTAAGCAAATAAAAATTATCTTTTTCATCTATTTTACATAAACACTATTAAGATGGACTATATAGGTCCTCCGCTTTGCACTGCGTGCAAGAGCGGAAAAATATGCTGACTTTGGCAGTTACAATCAAAACACGGCCAACTTGCGGCACTGTGATTTCCGTACGCCGAGTTTATTTCTATTTTAAAACTACAGTATCTAGCACACTACTGCTTCTAGTTACATGTCCTTTACACCACACACTGATAAAACACTACATTCACTAGTTATACTACTTTCACTATAAGAAAAACCAAAGGCGTTTTGTCCTAAGTGATGCAAAAACACGTCCGCTCCGCCGGTAACCTGAGTGATGTCACTGTATGTTGACGACTTCGCGATCTACTCTTGAACACCGCGAGCGTCAACTGCAGTTGACCGTAACATCCATCGCCGAGTGGGCACTTCGTACCGGCTTTCAGTTCTCCGCTACGAAAACACAGTGTATCCACTTTCATCGACTTCGCGGTGTACACGCTCCTCCTGATCTCCATTTGCGTGGCACACCTCAAGTTTTTGGGTCTTCACCTCGACAGTAAGCTTACATGGGAGCACCACATACGCCAACTTCGTGCTTCCTGCCATCCTTCGCTTCGAGTGCTCCGAGTTTTATCTGGAGTATCTTGGGGCGGCGATCGGACAGTCATGTTGAGGTTATATCGCTCCCTGGTGCGGTCCAAACTAGACTATGATGGCTTTATCTACGGCGCAGCGTCCGCCTCTAAACTCTGTCTTTTAGATACAATCCATCATGCTGGTATCCCTCTAACTTCCGCACTAGTCGTGTTGAGTGTCTGTATGTTGAATCCGGCGAACTTCCACTCTCTCTTCGGTGCTCGTTTTTAGTATGTTCTTACGTGGCCCGGTTAGCAGCTCACCGTGGTTACCCTTCTTTTAAATCCGTATTGCGCCCGAAACTCGCTCACCGTTATCTGCGAAATAGCACTATATCCCGTCCAAGCGGTATTCGGTTTTGCGAATTGTTCGCAGCTCATGACCTCCGGATGCCTGCTGCAGAGCGGCATACTCTCCCCCGCTATCAGGGTTGCCAATGTTTAAAAGTAAAATTATCGTACCGACCACTCAAAATTATAGATTTGGATTCAAAATTATCGTACATCATAAACCAAATGCTACAACAATAAATGAAACTTATGAAAATGTAATAGTATTCATGTTTATGATATCCACTTACAAGATTTGATGATCTTAATCAGTATTACAACTTTAGTACTTATGTTTCTTGCACTATTCATCTGAAAGTTCATCTTAGCTGTTGCAGCATTATATAAATTTGTTGTTGAGATAAACATCTCGGTGGCATGCATATTTTCGGACCCACCACATTCTTTCATAAACTGAGACGACAGAATAAGTCCATTTATCATATCTAGCGCCAATCTGTTTCTAATTTTGGTTTTTATTAAACCTAGTTTGGAAAAAACTCTTTCGCAAGAAGTGTTTCTATGGGGCAATGAAACCACTGATAATACAACCTCCGCCCGTTCTTTAAATCAGTATTTCCACCAAGGTGACGTGTTTAACAGCACTCCAGAAAATGCCAGGTTCAGGCATGTTCTTTATTCCGAGTTTTCTTCAATGATCTTCAGTTTTCTGAACAGTGCCTTCTTCATTGAGATTACCAAATCTGGGCACACTGGCAACAAGAGGATAAAGTAGAAGGATTAGTAGGGAATGAGATGGTTGCCTTAGAGGGGTGGAGAGGGCAAAAGTAATGTTGTTATTTGTAATTAATTTCATTTCGCTGGTGTGACAAACCAGTGAAAATGATATTTCGCCGGTATCGAAATTATCGTACACCCCCATAATTATCGTACGGGTTGACAACCAAGAGTACATGCATTCAAATTATCGTATGCCCCATAATTATCGTACGGGTTCGCAACCCAGCCCGCTATCCTACCTTGGCAACTCCAGCGTGTGCGGTTTGGTCTTGCGCTCTCGGGCTGTGCTAAGGTGGATACCTCTCAGTCGGTTATCACCAACTTTTCACCCAACTTCTGGGCCGTTATTGGACTTGCACTCCGGTATTTACAGATGGTTCCCAGGTGGAGGAAGCTTCGTATATAACGGTGAGGCACACAAATACCGCTGCCGGACTTCACTTCTGTTTTTACTGCCGAGCTTTTTGCCATATTTTATTTTTACTTTCTATTTCTAGCTCAGTTCCTGGACATTTTATGATTTGCTCTGATTCTCTGAGCGCTATCCAGGCTCTGCAGCAGTTTCTGGGCACCTCGGGTTTAATTGTAAAGATTCAGACGCTCGTTTCTCAATTACACTCACGCGGATACCAGTCTGTTTCTACATGAACCCCAGGCTATGTGGGTATCACCGGTAATGAGCAGGCGGATGCAGCCGCCAAGTCTGCATATTGTTTGCCGGTGTTATCCACACAAACACTGTCTCCTAAAGATGTACAGCAGCACTTCCGTTACCATCTTTTTTCGGTGTGGCAGAAATCTTGGGAGGCATTCACTGACACACAACTGCGGACGATCAAAGACACCGTAGATCCCTGGCTGACATCTTGCAGGGACTCTCGAAGGTTGGAAGTTCTTTTAACACGCTTAAGAATATGTCACACCCGCGCCACTCATGGATCTCTTTCGTGGCGACCCGGCCCCAATGTGTCCGACGTGCGACGTTCAACTGTCTGGTTCGCACGTCTTCCTAGATTTTCCACGTTACGCACAAGAGCGTCAGTCCCTTGGTCTGGTTGTTACGCTGCGTTCTGTTTTGGCGACGACCCAGTTGCTCTGGATAAGACACTGCGGCTCGTCGCAGACATAGAGTTCACGCAGCAAGTTTAACTTGTGTTTTAGCTTTTGGATATTTTAGTCTTCGGTGATGTGTTTTAGCACTATCCCGATTTTACCACTTTAGCATTTTCCATTTTAATTGTTTTAAATTTCACGTTTTTATGTTTTGCATTTTTAACTTTCATTTTTAATGCTTTACTTTTCTTAACATTCATCTTTTTAACGTTCCATTTTATCCTTAAATTTTTAAACTTGTGAGCCAGTGCTACTTTTACGTTCTCACTAGGGGCCCATTTGACCAAGTTGTCGACGGGCCCTTAAACATCACTCACTCACTCACTCACTCACTCGCTCACTCACTCACTCACTCACTCACTCACTCAGAT
Source organism: Tenodera sinensis (assembly GCA_030765045.1). Taxonomy (NCBI): domain Eukaryota; kingdom Metazoa; phylum Arthropoda; class Insecta; order Mantodea; family Mantidae; genus Tenodera; species Tenodera sinensis. Next base: position 187,528,342 of record CM060964.1, read on the forward strand.
ATTTCTGCATCTACACATCTAACAAACACAGTAAGTTGTGCTGTCTTTAATATCAGTGGTTTCGTACATGGCAAGGGAAAAATGAACTTTTTTTAATTTGTCTATTAACTGTTCCTCCAAGTAGAGAGTAGGGCGAGAGGGACGGTAAATTCACACTTCGAGTGCCTTGCTTACCACCCCTACCTTAGAAAATCCACCAAGTGGTCGTCGCGTAACATATTGCGATACAGACTTTTAATATAATCCGATTTGGAGAGACTCTGTTCACAAATATATGTAGAGTCATACTCACTCTTATACACGCCATTCTTGCAAATGCTTGTTTCTGTATCTACTTCATTTTAATGGACATAAGCATTTTCAGAAATGATCTTATTGCTAATTTTCTTGTAGGTGCAAGGGGAATACGGCAATTAAGTAGGCTTTAAGTGATAGCCAAATGTTTTAAAAGCTGGTTGCTATACGATGTCTTCGAAGCTCCGTAATCCCGTTCTCTTTGCAAGGCCAAGAAATAAAAAAACGAGCAACATATTCTTAATTATTGTTTATTAATACCAATAAACTTACAGTTGGTATTTTTAAACACACAAGCCGTGTGTGGGCAATGTTTGAGAGGTAGAATCGGAACTGAAAAGTTCAATGCCAGAGCTGGGATTTGAACTACAGATCCGCTTAGCAGGCGGATGCTCTTAACCCTTGTGGCCTGTCGGGAGAAATACGAATTAGGTTAAAGCACTCGCCTGATAAGCGGAGGTTGTGTGGTTCAAATCCCAGCTCTGGCATTGAATTTGTCAGTTCCGATTCTACCTCTCAATATATTCCTATTTGAGAAAATTATATATAAGTATTGGCAAACATAGAATATCTCAAATGGTTCACTCAAACGAAAATATAAGTGTTTGACATAAACAGTATGTTTTAGCGAGATACATATTTTTTATTTAGTAAGATTTTTTTTTGTTTCTTACTGCTTATCATGTATGCAATTCATTATGCATCCAGAATAACGAGGTATTCTGAGGACATTGCCAGAAAATTCAAGTTATGACTTAGAAACTGCCATGGAATGGTAGGTGTGTGTCCGTCACTGGATACTGACTATCTGCTTGCGAGTTGATTCACCCTCCGACTGAAAGAGAAGGTGGGGAATGGCAGCTAATTACCTGACTCCAAAGAGACAAGGCTGAACATCGCTATTAAAATTTCCCTTTAGCTCCGATTTAACACTTTCTTACTTTGTCTACTGATAAGTAGAAGGAAATATTGTATTTCACCCAAAAATTCGATGTCGAAATTTCACCAGAGATATATGTTTTGAGGCCCCCTTAATATAAAAAGCGTTTTTAGGAAAAGGTCCGCGCGCGCGCGCGCGTGCGTGCGTCTGTGTGGACAGCATAACTCAAGAACGAAAAGTCGGGTAAAAACCAAAGTTGTTATTTAAGCTTTTGAAGAAAATAGCCCCACCCTAAACTACCCTTTACATGGAAAATTTTTGAAAATTTTTATTTTCTTGAAAATAGCTCTAACGATTATGATTAAAGTGTCACATGTTTAAGATATTTGTATGACAAATGAACTGTATATTTTGAATTTTCTGGCTATAGCCTATATAGTCCTGTTTACTCTGGATGAATTTTGAATAACTCTTAAACCGTAAGAGATAGCCAAAATCTTACTGTAGAAAAACTGTAGATCTCGCTAAAACGCACAAGTTATGTCTAAATAAAATTTGTTGTAGATTGAACCATTTTTGAGATATCCCTTGTTATTTGTGTCAGATTCGGAAAACTTTCCTGAAATGGAACATCGTTATTCATTTGTTTACATGTTAAACGTGCAAAGAGAACGGGATGTCAAAGCTTTAAAAGATTTGACTATCGGTCACAGCCTACTGTATTCTAATATTCCCCTTGTACCTACAGGGACATAAGCAATAAGATAATCTGTACAAATGCTTATCTCAACTAGCACGAAGAAGATAGAGGTATAAGAGTTTGTAAGAATGGTTAGTATAAGAGTAGGGAAATTTATGTGAGTGCAACACATCAGATTTTTTGGTTTCGCGCGAGGTGTCTGTCCTCTCTGTAGTTTTAAATTTCCAACACAGTGGAATGGGAAGTGCAGCCAAGCAAAACACTAACCATACCACTGATTGTTTCATATCAGAAATCTCACTTAATATAGGATAAATCTGAACACTTAGGTATACACGGGCAATTTGTTTCCAAAATAAACCAACCTTCAGTTGAACGTTTAAGCAAGGACTTGGTTTATTTGCAGAAATTTCCGGTCATTCCAGGGCTCTGTATAAAAGAATCATTAATGGACGGTTAATAACTGTGCAAAGAGTAAGTAGATAAATGCTATAAAATTCGATAGTAATTTGACAGTATTGCAGGCCTAAATATCTCCAAAAATAGTTCATTCCGCACTCCAGCTGTACAGCGCAACTATTTTAGAAAGCCAAACGAGAAAATTGCTCAATAATGGAGTGCGGTGAATTTCAACGAGATTGCAATGAAAGCCAAATGGTAGGGAAGGAGGACTGGAATGGCAGAGACGGGGAGGCGATATTGAAAGCCATTTTATGGGAGCCGCCATATTACCGACTTGTGGGGTGGTGAACATGAAACTTGGCACAAGTATGGTTTTTATGAACTTATCAAACAGAAAATAATGTTCTGCCCATTGAGCATAAACACTTCATTAATAGCGTAGAATAAACGGGGGGAAAAGAAATGGCGAACAGAAAGGAAAGGAGAGTTTGCACTTATTTGCTGCGTTTGCGGAAATGGTTCTCTCCACAAAAAATTTTATTTGACGTAAATTGTGTTTTAACGGATCTATATTTTTTGGCTGTAAGATTTTGTCTTATCTCTTAGGGTTTGCTAGTTATGCAAGTCATCCAGAATGAAAAGGACTTCTGAGTGTCCCCACACAATTCAATATATATATTTAATTTTTCATGAAAATAAGTTAAACATGTGGTATTTTAATCAAAATCGCCATAGCCATTTATGAAATCAAAATTTTCGAAAAGTGTCGGATATAGTCTGGGGCGGGGGATTTTCTTGAATATGCTCGTGTCCCACCCTTGAAAGATGCTGAACTTAAATATCAAGTTTGGTATTTAATGACTATATAGGTCATAGTATGTAGTTCAACTTCGAAATAATTTTTGATCAGCAATGATGTTAGTTGTTTATACGTGGTTCCGGACCCAGGATATTCCAACTTTTGGTTGGAACACCCTGGCATTCACAGCATCATTCCATTATCTTGGGACAACAGGAAATAATCCCGAAGGAAAAGTACTCCATTCAGCACGCTAATCACCAAAGCGTAGAGGCAGTCCATTTATTTTCCCTTGGGGATTTTTTCGAGGAAGCAATTATTCTTTAAACTATTGCGAACAGACCTAACAAACAATTACTTTCTGTCTTTTTATAATGTTATGTGTTATAAAAAATAAAACGACACACACACACACACACACACACACACACACACACACACACACACACACACACACACACACACACACACACACACACACACACACACACACACACACACACACACACACACACACACACACACACACACACACACACACACACACACACACACACACACACACACACACACACACACACACACACACACACACACACACACACACACACACACACACACACACACACACACACACACACACACACACACACACACACACACACACACACACACACACACACACACACACACACACACACACACACACACACACACACACACACACACACACACACACACACACACACACACACACACACACACACACACACACACACACACACACACACACACACACACACACACACACACACACACACACACACACACACACACACACACACACACACACACACACACACACACACACACACACACACACACACACACACACACACACACACACACACACACACACACACACACACACACACACACACACACACACACACACACACACACACACACACACACACACACACACACACACACACACACACACACACACACACACACACACACACACACACACACACACACACACACACACACACACACACACACACACACACACACACACACACACACACAAACCACTTATTTTTATATCTTCTTTCAGTTAAATGTACAATGTGCTCAAAATCGCGCCAGTATAGCAAATACGTACGTGTTTTGGTGAATCAACATTCGTCTGTTTCAAAGTTGATAGATAAGTATATGTTTGCATTAGGTACCTACTCTTTGCATTGGATCGCTAGAAATAAAAGAACGATAATCTTAACATTTTAGCGTGTACTGTTTAAAATGTCAACAAGCAAACAGACAATGGCGGGTACCCCGGTAAGGGATATTTCTATGAAACATTTATTCAACAACGAAGACTGCTTTTAAAGCTGTTCATAGGAACCGTTAGGACCATTTTATTCAATAAAAAATATCGATTTTTTTTTTCACCTAAGTAATTTTTAGGTGTTGGAAAATACCTTGCATTCTTACAAAGCCTTGTATCAAATTATGGTTTATCTGACATTCCACATTTGAGTTTTGAGCGTTACATACACCTTCAAACGTTTATTTGTGTTGAAATCTGATTATCCACTTTGTTTTTTTTTTTTTTTTTTTTTTTTTTTTTTGTTTTTTTTGCGCGGGGGGGGGACAGCGCTTACAATAGCTGATATAGTCACAATATTGTTTGGCTCTTTTATGTCTGATACATTCAACTCGACAGCATTTATGTATATTTTGGAAGAATTGCCAGAATACTGTTTCGCTTCTCTCTGCTGCATAATCTCGCTTGAGAACCAAAGAACACCTCTTTTGTCTTTGGTGTAGTCGTATTCTGGTCTTTTCCTTCCTACACTGTTCGATTTAAGTATCTGTATAGATGCCTTGTTGTGTGGGTTATAAAAGCAGCTTTATGCTTTGAAGCAAAGAGCATTTTGTTGCTTAAAACCAAGCCATTATTTTTGTGGACTTTCGTTTGCTTCTCGACACTCTCATCTGCTGTAACCAAAGGCACATGCGATGATTCTGTCTGTTATCATTTTAACCCAAATCCAAATGACCTGTTTCATTTCAAAACGTTGAAATTTGCATATAGAGTAAAACTTTTCTAATTTGTACTTGAAGTAATGCACGGTTCTCTTCAAAGTTTGAAGCAATGGGTATTTAATTTTGTAGTTAAAGTAGTTCAGCTTTATGACATTTTCTTGAAAGTCGTGGCCTCAAAATATTTTTCACATATTTCTTTCGTTTGTGTAACTGCGCTTAGACGCCGATGGTTAATTGGTTATTTAAAACGGAGTGTCTTTTGTTTTAAACATCTACATGGCAAAACTAGATTTTTAATGTATAGTTTGCACTTTGTTACAATATTCGCAGCAGAAGAAAATAGGTTTTATTTTGATATAAATTGTCAAAGAACCGTCAAAAATCAATTACTAAAATGGCACACTTTCGGAAGCATGGTCAGGAAATGTGTAATTATGAAGTCAAAGCAGAAAAATAATGGTACAGATAGGGCAGACATTCCTGTTATAGCAGATTCTCTCTCACCTGTCCTATTCCTCTGCCTCGTTTTATTGTGGCGAAAATGCCTCTTTCCCCGATTCCCAGAAATTAGTAACTTACGCAATATCACCTCAATAGCGCATACCATACAAATGGAAATTTGAGAGAAGCGGCAGAAGGAGCACAAATATCATGAACAGACCTCAGATTTTAGGTAAAAACCTATTTTGTTCCTCATGATGTATAGAAAATGAAAGTTGTGTATATACTAATTATGAAATTATATGTTCGCAAATGGTGGTCCTATACAACCTAAAATACCTAATTTCAAGTTAGAACCTATTTTTTCCTAATTTTACATTTTTCACTTTCTTCAGTTGGTAAAATGAAAGCGCTGTGTAAGTCTGTATGCCAGTCGTGCCTTGTCAACAATCGCATGAATAATTTATAATATGGAGGATATTAAGAACATTGTTTTGACTCTGAGGAAGGATGCAGTGAGCATTACGTCAGCTAAAGAGCTTCTGCAGGACCCAGTAATTGTCCAGGATAATTGTATTCATCAAATTACATTATGTATTTCTAGTTCCCACTATTAATGCGCTAGTCTTCAGACAAACCGGTCTATATGTAACTGGGATTGATAGAAGAGGTGATAGAAAAAATCAACTTGGTTCCTGGTTATGTTGTTGAAAAAGTTTCTGAAGAGTTTGAATCAGTGCTTCAAACAACCCAGGACTAACAGTTCTCCGCACAGTTAGTTGTCTGGCAAAATACCTGAACACATGAATGTGCTTTTCCCTTGCGTCTAATACCAGCATTTAAATATGCTCCGGTGACGTCAGTTTACGGGAAACACTCATGTTTGGCTATAAGGACAGTGTTATCTGACAAGCTTTGCAGTCTCTCAATGGAAATCTTAGAAAATGTGTTAGTTATTATTTATTATGCCAACAAACTTACTGTTGGTATTTTTAAACACACAAGACGTGTGTGGGCAAAGTTTGAGAGGTAGAATCGGAACTGAAAAATTCAGTGCCACAGCTGGGATTTGAATTACAGATCCGATTAGCAGGCGAATGCTCTAACCATTACGCTACTATGACAATCTGCCAGACTGATATTGAATTCTGAAAGGTTGTCACAGTAGCTTAATGGTTAGCATACCCGCCTGCTAAGCGGAGGTTCTGTGGTTCAAATCCCAGCTGTGGCATTGAATTTTTCAATTTCTATTCTACTTCTAAAAAGTGTTCGTTGTTTACTCTAATTATGGTCATGTACAACAAAGACATTGTCAAATGTTTCGGCTAATGTGTAATGGGAAATTGTCATTTTTTGTTCACCTATTTTTGTAATTTTAGAACCTATTTTGATTTGTGATAGAACCTATTTTAGGTAGCTAATTTAAGATTTTTAGTAATTAAACGTCCGAGGTATAGTCATGAACAATCACCTTTTTGCCACCCCTGACTTATAGTAAAGACCTATTGCAGATTAGCGTACGTACGAGTATATGCGAACCCATCGAATTGTGGAAATAAATATTGCATTTTGTGTACAACTTTTATCTCCTAGTTCACCCCCGTAAATAAATGTTTACAGTGTATCAAAATCGTATGTGATCAGTAGACTTAGTAGTCCAGGTGCATTAAAGAGGATTCAAGTTACGCGCGTTCGTAGTGCATTTGACGGCACAGTGTGGGGAACCGTTTCTGTCCGTCTGCTGTACAGACAAGTGTGCATAACTTCATTCTTTTGGTAGCTCACCTACTACGCTTAGTTATCAGTGTTGGCAAGTTACCCAATCCACTATCCGCTACATCAAACAGTTTCTCAACCACTACCATGAAACTTCCAACTCTTTTGCGTGCAACCGCTTCTTCCATGTTCTTTACTGATGAACTTGCAGTTTTAGTTTGAAAGCCGGAAACAGAAACAGCTGCCAGGATAATCCGTAGATTCCTCAACTAAATCACATTTTGGTGCGTTTAGTTGTTCTTCCTGCAGGTATACTCCGGACAATTGCGAGTTTGGGTTTCTTTGAGACATTTTACAACGGCTGGCTGATAAAATTCACTTCATGTAACATTCTCACACACACTAAAAAGTTAAATACAGAGGTTGCTTCTTTAGTTTTGGCAACAATTTATTTTCTGGACACATAGCATACACACAAGGTTGTAAGTTTTAGAGGTCTTCGATGTAGTCACCAGCATTACCTACAATGTGTTCCCAGCGATGTGGTAGCCGTTAAATGCCGTAGGTACTGCCTAATCTCTGAATGGTACGTAGAGACCGATCAACTGCACTCGCATGTCGTTCACTGTTCTCAATTTCTTCCCACGCAGTGGTTCCTTCAGCCTAGGAATGGGGTCGAAGTCACAGGGGCTTATGTCCGGAGAGTACTGAGGGTGGTAGAGGACCTCCCAACCCCAGCGATGGAACAAATCACACACAGCTCCTGCAGTTCCGATCCGCTTCTACTAATGCGGAAACTGTCTGCACGTCATTCTCACTAACCGTTGGGTGACCAGATCTAGGCATATGTCCTAGACTTGAACCCACCTTGCCACTGTTCGGTACGGCAATGCATCTGCACCACAAGCCTCTCGGAATCCTTGGTGACTCTGTCGTGCGTTTTTACCTCTGCCACATTCAGTTTTCAACCAGATTCTCTGCACCTTCTTTGAAAGCATCCTACATTATATTGCGACACCTAGATCTAAACTGATGACTTTTGGCTCAGTGCGTGAAGAGGGGAGGTGGGAAAGGTACGTCCATATGCTCGGATGGAGGGGAGGTAACTAAACTACATGTGCAATAAACATAATTGCCAACCCTTGTGTTATTTGGATTCCATAATATAGTTGCCAAAACTAAAGAAACAACCCTTGTAGTATTAAGATGTACGTCTAAAATGTAACAACTCAGAAGTAATATGAAAATAATTACGGCACAAAATGTGTATGTGTGTATACATATTATATTATGTTATGTTATGTTATGTTATGTTATGTTATGTTGTGTTGTGTTGTGTTGTGTTGTGTTGTGTTGTGTTGTGTTGTGTTGTGTTGTGTTGTGTTGTGTTGTGTTGTGTTGTGTTGTGTTGTGTTGTGTTGTGTTGTGTTGTGTTGTGTTGTGTTGTGTTGTGTTGTGTTGTGTTGTGTTGTGTTGTGTTGTGTTGTGTTGTGTTGTGTTGTGTTGTGTTGTGTTGTGTTGTGTTGTGTTGTGTTGTGTTGTGTTGTGTTGTGTTGTGTTGTGTTGTGTTGTGTTGTGTTGTGTTGTGTTGTGTTGTGTTGTGTTGTGTTGTGTTGTGTTGTGTTGTGTTATGTTATACAGGTTGTAAATGAATAACACCACACGATTTTTTTTGGTAATAGAGGGTTCATAGACAGTCAGTTTTCAATGGTCTACGACATCAAGTTAATAAGTAATGCGTATTCAAAGTAATTCGAGATTGTGACCAATAAATCATAAGCAGAAAGAAATAAATCAATATTATCCACTGGAATAAAAATACTGCTTATTAGAAACTTAGTGAAGCCTGTCTGCTGTCTTTGAAGAAGCACTTTTAGATTGTAGCGCTACAAAAAGCGCTTAAATTGGACACTTAACATATGTCTGCACGCCACTGCAATGGATAATCGGTTGTGGCAAACGGCTACAGAAATATAGGGCAGCTCTAAAGCGTGTGCGTTGGCCGCGCGGTTAAGCCGACTGACTGTGGACCTCATGAAGCCGAGAAATCGAGTTCAAACCCGATAAGGTTATGAGTATTTTCCTTCTCCTTATTTTCAGAGAAATGTACGTTTGGTTTAAAATAGCAAAATACGAGCATGATATGCAACGTACAGAGTATTGTTTACTTTTACTTCTTCTTACATCTGATGACTTAGACTGAAGGGTTATGTATTGCCATTTGCCTGAAGCTGACTGTAGGCTATTTGTCCATGTCAATAACAGAAATGTTCCTTCCAACAGTTGAACTGCAGCAAACAGTTCACAAAACGTTGAACCAGTAATAGCACAAAGTACTACAACTCCCCAAACAGACGCTGAATACCTATGTGTTAGCATGACAAATGTCTAATACTGCCATTAGGTGACCTTAATAACCCTGGAAGACACTAAACGCCACCATATGGTGACTTGTTTCCTACTCGAGTCACCCACGTCTCATTTTCTATTTCCTATTTCCGTCAGCACACAGTCACTTTGCGTTAGGCTTGAACCATCTCATTTAAGGGAAAACGAAATTCTCAGTGTGTACCTACTATGTAGGCCATGCAAGTGTAAATAATAGTTAAACATACTTGAAACAAAAAGTTAAAGATTAGTTAAGCGAAAAATTACAGCGACCCATACAAATGTTTCGTGTAAATCAAATTAAATTAAGCATGCGCTTATGAAGAAGGAAAGAAAAAAGAACATAAAAATATGGGGTTATGAGTATTTGAACCTGCGCTTTTAACACGTGTGCCTTTGCGTCCGGGCACCATAACCATTGTGCTAAATAGACAGGCTACGCAATTCGTCCGCTTGTTTCCTCATCATACGTTATAACTGCAGTGGTCATGCCCAGTGGCGTGCATACCCTCAAACAATTTTAAGGCACAGTTCTGTTATTTGTAATCCTAGAGTATAGGTTTCCTATCTCAAATTGATTGCCTATGAACCGTCTATCACCAGTAAAATTCGTGCGGTATTATACATTTACACCTGTATATTATGTATGCGTATATATGTGTGTGTATCTATCTGTCTATATAATATGTTAAAGGAGCTATTTCAGGAGAAAAGGGAGAATATTTTTCATTCTGAGGATGGGGATACTTTGTTCATGTTGATTCATGGTTACATTACAGTAGTCAAACTAATAAACTCAGCTTAGAACACAACGAACTTAACACCAAATCATTCAGGAAGCTCATGCCAGTCATGAAAATATATTCTTAGAAAAGATATATATCTTATTCAGCTAGTTTGTTATCCACCATTGATAAATTGTTAAAGCCTTGCGAGTAGTTTCCAACATACTGAAGAAAAAAACTTGCTGTCCTCTTTAAATTATACTATTAGTATAGGTAATTATCCATTATCATTTGAACATCTCAAAATGTTTCACCATTCAACCTAGTAGACATGTTTTGCTTCCAAGTACATCAACTTATGAGCTGATCAGCATCATGCTAAGCGAACAGAGATACATTAGAGCTTCCGCTGCAAGATTTAACCACAGTTGCAGGATGCGTATGAGTTGTTTTTTCATCACCAGACTTTAACCTTTGTTTTCATATAGTTTTCTTTCGTGCCACTTCTTCCCTACCAGCAATGTCCTTTTAGCACGATAGGCTTCAGAAATATCTGTCTAAAGCACACCGTTTCGCTTAAGCATCTCATTTGCACAATGAACACCTTCCGCTCTGCTCATAGCTCTAGGAAGTTTACCGTGGCGCCGTAATGCTTTGATTTATGTAAATTGCAGTTTCTTTTTCAAAGCCGTGTTATAAAGCTAAGTTATGGAGGCAGACATCCAGTCCTCGTCTGCCTCTGGATTTACTGCCTGCCATGGCTGCGAACGAGGCCATAAAACCTCATGTGACGACCAAAAGGGGAGCTCAAGGATTTTCTGCTAAAAGAATCTACCAGCAAAACAAACCGGGGCCTCCAGGGACACCTTTACCACTGCCACTACCAGGTCGCTTAGCTGTTGAAGTTTACGGCATGTATTTTATTCTTGTTACTCATGAGCGTCGGCAGACTTTTTTTTTCAAGAATGGGCCGCATGTTGGAAGTTTGCAATTAATTCATTATTCTGTTGTCAAAAACTGTAAAAATTGAGTTTTAGCATTTGTTACGGATAAGCATGTTAGTTTATGCTAAATAAAAAGTGTACTTTACCTCAAAATTAAAGCAATAGTCTAACAGTAATTGATTGCACATTACATTTATTCTTTTCCAAGGGGGGGGGGGGCCGCAGCCCCCCCCCCCCTTGCCCCACTTTCGCGACGCCCATGTTGTTACTCCAACTTCCTTGGGAGGAATAAGAAAAGTAAAACTCCGTTGGGATCAGCGGTTTGGGAAAATAAACAATTTACACGCACGCGCGCGCGCACACACACATACGCACACACGCACGCACGCACCTACCGCTTCTGTTCTTGTGGTCCAAATGTTTGACGTCTTGGACTCATATCCCGCCAGCGCAGCTGAATGTTTTAGTTTATTCTTTTCTCATTCCGTCGAAGGTTTCCTCTAGTCCAATGGGTATTGTGCAGTGCGTCAATCTTAAGTGTTTCGAATAGCAACTGGTCTTCAGATTTATGTTTTTCTCGCTATAGAAAATGCTATAGGCACATTTGATATTGTATTCACCTAAATGCAAGAAAGCAAAACATAGAACTATAATTAGGATTTATAGTTAAGTGGTGGCTAATGATCAGCCTCCTATTTTCCTTCCAATTTTGAATTACACTTGTAGATTGGCGGTTTCGCTTGCGTCTCGCTTAACTCCTTTTCTCATATTTCTCCATGCACCTTTCTGCCTCACTTATCAAAGTCCCTTTCTCTACCTTATTACTCTCTCGAAACAGACAATAGCACTTTTTTCGCCCTATTTTACATCGCTTTAAATACGTAGTCATATTGCGACGGATCTATTAGGAGATACTCGAAGAACGGTGTGTGGCGGACAGTTAGCCTTGGAGGCCCCCTATCCATGTCATCCTGATTTCTCACGAGCCCACAGAGAGATCAATGCAGGGCAAATGTACCTCCACCCTTATGACGGGTAGATGACATTAGTGTGCCATCCAGTCTATCTGCAGATACATCTACAACAGGCCTGGTCGACGCGGGATACCTTGAGTGACCATTTTTACCTGCTATATGTAGTTATCACCGCAAGGCCGTGAGCAGGCTGCGCTCAATGAGCACCAGTTCACCAGCCCTGATCTACAGGTAACCTTCAAGGTCTCATTCCTACACCATACCACCTTGCTTCGTCACGAGTCCACTGAGGGACCAATTCAGGGCAACTGTACCTCAGCTTTTTTGACTCCAGATGGCATTAGGGTGCCATCTGATTATATTTTCTATAGATAAATGGCACAGTATTCACTATTGCCATCAATTTTTCATTTCATTTTTCATTTTTCATTTATATTGTCTCAGACTTAAGTTGGAACTTTCGGTCGTGGTATTAAATATCCAATCCGGTGTTTACCTTGGCGCCTGAAGGAAACCACCAGATTGTTCTGGTGGTCAGATTGTTCTACCCGCGGGATTTGAACCTCGGACCTTCCGAGTGCGAGCCTCACGCTACCGCGGAGTCATCTCGCTCGGTGGTAATGACACTTGTTCTCCTGTAAAGTAAATAATTGAAACGTAAATAACAGGTTTAATAGAGAAATTTATACCGATCATTCAAACTTTCTGTATGATACTGACTCACATGATAGCCGGTGTACGTACGCGAATAATTGTAAAGACAGTTCCTATAATCCAGTCGTTTTGATGGTAAAAACAGCAGAAACATTATGCTTATTAACTTTCGTTGGGCAACATTTTTCGAAAGTAGTTGGCGAACCTAGTTAATCCAAATAAATAAATAAAGAAAGAAGGAGAGAAGGACAGAAGGAAAGAAGGAAAGAGGGAGGAAGAGAGGACAGGAGGAAGGGAGGGAGGAAGGAAGGAAGGAAGGAAAGAAGGAAAGAAATGTTTAAATAAATAAAATGTTTTTTTTATTTATATTCTCAACTGGAAAACAAAAACCAAGCATTTTAAATTATCATTATGGTTTCCCATTTTACATGTTAGCACCACTTATTCATCCGAAATTGAAAATTAGCAGTGTGTGTACTTGTAGTAATTACATAATTCATACATACGAACGTTCAGTATATGCATGCCCACATACATACACCCCCAGGGGCCTACTACGGTAGGTATGGGTTTGACGCACCCGGGGTCCCGAGCAACTCACCATCATTTCACCCCTTCCAAGCCCATTAACTGTTGCCACGTTGTAGCTGCTTTTGTCGCTACTCTTCGTCACCCTCTTCCTCTTCTAGGATTGCTATGACAGTTTGTAAGGTTTATAACTCCTGTCTCACGAGCAGGGATCTTTCCTGTCTCCGTGGTCCTGTCCCACGGTTTCAGCGCGGCCCCCGACATGTGCGCTCTTCGGAGGTCTCGGGCGCGAAGGTTGGTCGGACCTTCCACACTGCCCCATGTGTAGCCTTAGGTGCGAAGCCCGTTCACACCGTCATGTACACCCACGGAGCTCTCTGAGCGCGCGGGCTGTGTTAATTCACCGACGACCGTGTGCCGTCGGATTAGTATCACCAGCCGGACGTGTTAGTTCCCCGACAGCCGTGTGCCGTCGGGTTAGTATCACCGCATTCGGGAGGCCGTGGGTTCGATCCCCGTCGCTGCGCACTCTGACATGGGTTTTTTTCCGTGGTTCCTCCATTTCACTTAGGCGAATGCTGGGGTGCTTTCATCTCTTCTCCACGGCTTCCTTTCCCTTCCTTTCTCATTTAATTTTATTGTCATCTTTCAGATTCCGTTGGTAGTGCGGTTGGTTCCGGCGTTAGCGGGCAGATGGCATAGCTGCTTACTCATTGGAAACTCTTTCCCTGGCCCTCATTGGAAGTCGTTGCCCCGGCCGCTAGGGTCGCCTTGTCGCCCTCTCCCTGGGTGGATGGTATGCGTTCACAATCCGCAACTGTTAGGGACTTGAATGCGTGTCTGGTGGCTTCACTGACTCCCCTCGCCAGCATGCCTTCCGGGCTCACTTCGCTTCATGCTTCCCCCTGGGGGAGTAGTAGCCCGCAATAGATCCACATCGAGATTGCAGTGGGCGAGGTGTCCACCTTCTGTTACCTCCCCCCCCCCCCCCCCCACACACACACACCCATACGTCTGTGTGACTTCCGACATAGAGAAAGGAACCGGCTGAAAGTACAGTTAGTGCAGGTGAGACAAGAGGAAATATGAAGTTGGTGATATAATAAGGAAATGGCTGGCCAGTAAAAGAGAATGCCGTCTGCACTCCTTACATAGGTGATCATAAAGCAGTGCAGCTAACCAACCTGTTCTTCTCTGCTCTCTGGACTCCTTGCCTACGATTCCCCAAATGCTATCCAAAGTCATAGGCTAAACTATGCCAAGTCTAAAGGAGTGTTGATTCTGCATTGCGTATAAATAGATGAGCGATATCCTGCCGCGAATTGCATCGCCACCAATTGAAAGAGAACAATGCACTCGTGGCGTTACTCAAGCCGAGTCTTTTCGACCCGAGCGAGTCCCGTTAGCGCGAACATCATAATATTCCTCAGCTCAGGAAAAGACGCACACAGAGCAGCATGGAAGTACATGCAATCGAGCTGTATACACGAATGCGCCAACGTTCTTTTGATGTAGGCACCAATGACGAGCATGCCTCCGTCCACTGCTTTTCTTTGCACGTGCCAAGATACTTGGATTACGTTACGGAATTCCGTTAAAAGAACAACGGCTACAGATCGCGATGGTGTTCGGCTCGCAAGTGTGTGGCCAGCTTTACATCGCACAATCATTAGCAGAGGGTGTTTTGGAATTATCTTGATGGTACATCGTATTACAAGGCCGGAAACTGTTGAACCGTTTTTGAGCTGTATATTATAGGGAATAGTTTCCCTAAATTCCTAACATACTTCCTGAAAATTAAAGTTCTTATGTAAGGGCGCCATGCTAATTTGCACCAACTGTACAATGCTGCCTGCATATTTGCCGTATGAAATGTGGAAGCACTAAATAGTACTCTAGGAACAGCGTGGACATTGAAATTAAATTATTCTCAAGCTACCAGTGTAGTATCTCCTTAAGGATTTCCAATTTACTGGTAATATAGTTACATTTGTGACAGCAGAGCGTCCCACTGCCATAAAGTGATTTTGTTTTCTGGTTTAAAGGACCTGCGTGGAAGCTGCAGAGCACATGTTGGGAAGCGGACAATAACCTCGCCGGTGGTTCCTCGAAAATCAATACTTACCCAAACTGAAGGCAAGGCAGAGTTTGCATACAAAGGTTCCTCAATCTGGCTGTTGATCATTGTGTTGAACCTTCTCGCTCTATTCTGGTGTTTCCACCATGATTCTAATCTCAGCCACAGACAAACTGCCTTGTGGAACCAAAGACTAATTTAACGTAAAAATTAACCACATCACACGAAATGTACGATATGTTAAAGCATGAGTGTGGAAACTTCAAAGCTGCGTTTGTTATCACAGGCAGCAAACATTGTGCAACGAAAAATATTTCCTTTGTGAGCACACATCTAAAAGGGTTATGGCTGAAGTTTATGTGAATTGGCCATGAAAAAATGGTAAATTATGGCGGTATCCCTCTCATGACACCTCTGGTAACGAGGTAACGAAGCTCAAAATATTAGTTTAGCGTTTTATAAACCGCAGAAGTTGCTCCACCCCTCCCTCTCATTTCCCTTTAATCTCTTACGATGTCTCCTCTCTCTTATTCTGTCTAATTTTCTCTGTTCTTCCTCCTCTCTCTTTCTCGGCTTAATATTCAGGCGACGGTTTGAAAAGTAATTTTGAAATGAGTTTCCTTCCCATCAGATTTCGTGATGAATCACAAAGCATAATACGTATATACAAGTACCTATAGGTTTTTTACAGTTAACGATAACACTACAACAAAAGTGACCTTAACATTTTTTGCTCAAAATAAATCATTTTCTATACCTATATATTCATATACTGAGTTCAGATATGACCTTTGTTTTATCTAGCACCCTCAGCTTTTTATTCTCTTTTTTTCTTTATTTTTTTCTTTTCTTAATAGTCTACTTCCATTTTTAGGCATTTACCCAAATATAAAACGTAGACTCACCGTAACATGCAGTAGTACCTCCCCTTCATAATAAAATAACCTAATTCTGATAAATTAACCAACGTCTTGAAAATAATACCAACTCGTCGTGGGGTCCATTCTCTGCTGCTATCAGTTGAATTTCTCCTGCTTGCAGCTTATTTTGTGATTTCTTGTGATTTCTATTAGGTTCCAGCAGTAACTAGCAGGCTATTGGGCTTCTCTATTGCTTAATAGCTTTTCTGCATCTCGGATATATCTTGCTGGAATCTGTAATGTAGACTGCTCGATGTTGGGTTTATTGGCGAAATGTGAACGTACACCCATCTCACAATCTCACACTTCGATGGGCTACAGCGTCCAAACCGCACATTTTCGGACAGGGGTTCCTATTTTAAAACCGATCAGTTTGACAACCCGTACAACATACTAAGCGTTGTCGGTGTTTTTTTGGGACACCCAGTATTTTTTGTGGATACGAGAGTGCTGCTGTTCGCCACTGCTACTGTTTTCAGTGCCAGAGGTTCGGACATACTAAGACCTCGTGCACTAAGCCTGCTGTTTGCGAACGTTGTGGATTATACGCCCATGAAGGCACAACTTGTATTCGGGACCCTTGTTGTGTGAAGTGTGGAGAGAGTCATCCATCTAGCTCGCGACAGTGTCCAAAGTTCATCGACGAGGAGCTACGTGTAAAGAACATCTCACCTTTCCTGAGGCGCGGCGGCGCTTTGAACAACTTAAACCCGCTAATATCTCGGATTATTTACCGCGGTCTACCGCCCTCCTGTAAACACTGTAGGCTTACAGTATGTCCCTGTTGCCAATGCTTCGTTGCAAACCGACTTGCCCGCGAGTACCTCTCCATTGTACCGAGCCACACCGTCACCGGTAACTATATCAGCCGTGCAGACGCCACCTGCCAAGCAGTCCTCAGACACTAGCCATCCTGTCGACCGTCCTCGCACGTCCTCCGCGAGCCGTAGGGCATCTTCGGACTCCTGGACATCGAAGGAGTCGCCTGAGGACGGCGAAAAGCGCATCATGGGTCCAAAGTGCACCAAGATGAATATGAAGTAAAAGCTCTTGTTTACCATGGAAATAATTCAGTGGAATGTTAATGGGTTCCGGGCACGTGCTCCGGACATAGATAATTTAGTTTCGCAACGTTCTCCGTCAATCGTCTGTTTACAAGAAACTCAACTACAGCCTAATCACGCGTTTCACCTTCGTGGCTTTTCGGCACTTAGACACGACTAAAGACACAATTCTTAGTCATCTTACCGCGTGCATGGGGCTGTTACGTTCAGCGCTGATGGCTGGCCTCTAGGTCTGGGCGAACACACTCACAGCATAACTGACACTCCTACACACGACGCGGTGCTACAAATAGTGGCTTTAGACAGACTCTGCAGCCGATCGGTAGCGGTGCGTGTACAGCTGCAGGACATGTACGTCTATTTGCCGCCGCTCAATGGCGTACACCAGAACGATCTTAAGGCTCTTGTGGCACAGATTCCGCCACCGCTCTTGTTTCTCAGTGATCTGAACCCAAAAACACTTTATGGGCCTCCGACACTGACTATGCTCGTGGTTGCCTTGTAGCAGACGTTTACGATATCTCCGGCTCTCTCTTTTAAATACCGGTGTCCCTACCTTCTTATCAACTGCCGAAGGTGTACACTCCGCCCTAGACGTGTCGTTCTCTAGTGATTAACTCAAAAACGAAAAGTCGGTTAAGCACCAAATTTGGTATTTACGTTAAGCATCTTTCAAGAATGCGACAGGAAGTTTTTCAAGAAAATCCCCTACCCCAGACTATCCTTTACATTGATCATTTTTCCAAGATTTTTATTTTCGCAAGCATGACTAAGATTTTGATTAAAATACGTGCATATGTTTAAAATGTTTTCTTTAGAAATGAAATGCATATTTCAGCTGCTCTAGACTGTGGGTAAATTCACTTGAACAGAACGTCCAAATGAAACGGGCTGCAATATCGAAGTACTTCGGTTTGGTAAGGAAAATTAACCGAAATGCGAACACTGCTAAATAAATCTGATGTGTTGCACACACATGACTTTCTCTACTCTTGTACTAACCATTCTTACAAACTCTTATTCCTATACGTTCTTCTTGTTAAGGCAAACATTTGTACATAATTATCTTATTGCTTATTTCCTTGTAGGGGCAAGGGGAATATTAGAATACAGAAGGCTTTGTGCGATAGTCAAATCTTTTAAAGGTTTGAGATTCCATTCTCTTTGCACACTTAACATATAAAAAAATGAACAACGATGTTCCATTTCACGAAAGTTGTTTTCCGAAACTCACACTCGTAACAAGGAATATCTTCGAAATGGTTCAACCTATAAGAAAATTTATTTAGACATAAATGGTGTATATTAGCAAGATCTACATTTTTTGTTTAGTATGATTTGATCTAACTCTAACGGTTTACCAGTTATGCAAAAGTCGTCCAGAGTAAATATGACTACAGGGGCTATTGCCAGAAAATTCAAAATATACATTTCAGTTTTCATAAAAATATCTCAAACATATGGCATTTTAATCAAAATCGTTAGAGCCATTTTCAACAAAATCAAAATTTTCGAAAAATTTTCCATCTAAAGGGTAGTTTAGAGTGGGACTATTTTCTTCAAAATCTTTGTGTCGCATCCTTGAAAGACATTAAACTCAAATACCAGCTTTGGTTTTTAACCTACTTTTCGTTTTTGAGTTATGCTGCCCACAGACTGACTGGCACACACTGGCACACAGACTGACACACACACATACGCGCGCGGGCGCGCGCGCGCGAACCTTTTTCTAAAAATGCTTTTTTTTTTTTTTTTGTATTCAGAAGGTCTCAAAACATACATTTCCGGTGAAAACTCGACATCGAATTTTTGGGTGGAATACAATACTTCCCCTACTTATTAGTAGAGAAAGTAAAAATCTGACGTGTTGCACTTACATAACTTTCTCTACTCTAGTACTAACCATTCTTACAAACTCTTATTCCTATATCTTCTTCGTGTTAGTTGATATAAACATTTGTACAAATTATCTTATTGTTTATCGTCTTGTAGGTACAATGGGAATATGGGAATACAGTAGATTTTGAGCGGTAGTCAAAATCTTCTAACGCTTTCAAATTTCGTTCTCTTTGCACGGTTAACAAATCAAAAAGATGAATTACAATGTTCCATTTGACAGAAGTATAAGTTCTCCAAAACTGCACAAACAACAAGGAATATCTACGAAATGGCTCACTCTACACAAAAAAAAAAAAAAAAAAAAAAAAAAAAAAAAAAAAAAAAAAAAAATTAGATATAAATTGTGTGTTTCAGCCAGAACTACATTTTTGTATAGTAAGATTTGGTGTATCTCTTACGGCTTACCATTTGTGCGAAAGTCATCCAGAGTAAATGCGACTACAGGGGCTATAGCCAGAACATTCAAGATACACATTTCATTTGTCATAAAAATATCTTAAACATATGGCATTTTAATCAAAATCGTTAGCCATTTTTAACAAAATCAAAGCTTCTAAAACTTTTCCATGTAAGGGGTATTTTAGGGTGGAGGAATTTTCATCAAAATCTTCGTGTCGCATCCTTGAAAGACATTAAACTTAAATACCAACTTTGGTTTTTAACCGGCTTTTCGTTTTAGAGTTAAAACGTCCACAGAGTGACAGACACACACACACGCACACACGCACACGCACACACGGACCTTTTTCTAAAAATGTTTTTTTTTTTTTTTAATTAAAAAACTCCAATTTGCACTCTTGAAAAACGTCATGCTTGCACATGGTTTAATTTTATGTTTGGGTTAATGCTGTTTACACACGCCCGTACAAATACCTACGTTTTACACTTCAGAGGACATCCAAAACGTGTATTTCCTGTATTACCAACTACCTGTCATTTATTTTAGGTACATAGGTGATAAAATCAAGAAATCAAATGGTGCGTCAGTAATTGAGATTAAAAAGATGGGTTAAATGTGGATAAATAAGAATCATTTAGCGCATTTACAGTGAGCATATTTTTGAGGTTTAATTGTGACCTTAGTCCTGAAAATATTAGGAGAGTGTTAGATAATTAAAAGCGTTTCTCTAATCCCCCAGCTCAGACTTTACAGAGCAACGCATTGGAGGATAATTTTATTACTGTTAACATAAGCTCATTATGCTGAAATTTAATTTGCTTACATAGGGCTTTAACAGCAATTAAGTAAGGCAGGTAATTACATGCGACGATCAATTACATTTTTGTTCTTTTCTTCTTTCAAGCCATTACTGTACGTGGGTTAGAACGGGTAGGAAGAGGTGACACTTTGTTGGGATAGAGAAGACGGCGTAATTAATGTATTTTGGTGATGCACCAAGTTTAGTGTTGTTGAGGTCCTATAGCCCTTGGTAGTGTACAAAGTACGCGCTTTTCACTTTTAGTGTCTCTACTATTTACCTGATATTTATTATTCGATACTGAGATTTCAAATAAAATTATTTCTAAGCCTCTTACAATGATGATGATAATGATGATAATGATGATAACAACAATTATTATTATTATTATTATTATTATTATTATTATTATTATTATTATTATTATTATTATTATTATTATTATTATTATTTTATTATTATTATTATTATTTTATTATTATTATTTTATTATTATTATTTTATTATTATTATTATTTTATTATTATTATTATTTTATTATTATTATTATATTATTATTATTATATTATTATTATTATATTATTATTATTATTTTATTATTATTATTTTATTATTATTATTATTATTATTATTATTATTATTATTATTATTATTATTATTATTATTTTATTATTATTATTATTTTATTATTATTTTATTATTATTTTATTATTATTTTATTATTATTATTATTATTTTATTATTATTTTATTATTATTATTATTATTATTTTATTATTATTTTATTATTATTATTATTATTTTATTATTATTATTTTATTATTATTATTTTATTATTATTATTTTATTATTATTATTTTATTATTATTATTTTATTATTATTATTTTATTATTATTATTATTATTATTATTATTATTATTATTATTATTATTATTATTATTATATTATTATTATATTATTATTATATTATTATATTATTATTATATTATTATTATTATATTATTATATTAGAAAATGGTGTGTATGTTTGTGTGCGTGGGAGTGTCCGTTCGCGCTGTGAACACCAGAACTCAAAAACGAAAAGTTATTTAAGTTATCGTCTTCCAAGGATGCAACAGGAAGATTTTCAAGAAAATCCCACCTTCTCAAGCTGGCTTTTATTCTACGAAATGTTCGCTACTTTTATATTTTCTCATAAATGGTTCTATATAGTTTGAGTAAAACACCATATGTTTAAGACCAATTTGCTGAGAATACCTCGTGAAACCGTCTTCATTCTGAATTCATTTTATATTATTAGTGAACCATTTCTCGTGGTTATCAAACCGAGCCATTATATGGTGATCCGCTTTTTAAAAAAATTACTTTCGCTTTAGCCGATTGATTCCTTCTTAAAAGCGTCAGTTTGCAGAACCGCGAGAAAGTAGTATGAATGTAAGTCCTCAATGTTCTACTATGTACTTACCGTAAGTAGAGGAAGTATTGTATTCCACCCACAAATTATATACTGATGTTACTGAAATACATGTTTTGAGGCCCCTGAACTCAAATTAGCCGTTTTAGTTCTGTATGCCTGTTAGCAGTAGGTTAACTCAAAAGCGAGTCACTTGGTATCTTCCATAGATGCGACACCGCGTTCAAGGAAATGCCCTTTACATGGAAAATGTTTACATTATGTTTTATTTTCTCAAAAATAGGTGACGATTTTGATTAAAATAGCAGATGTTGGAGATATTTTCATGACAAATAAAATGTATATCTTGAATCTTTTGGGAGTAGTCTGTTAAGTCGTCTGAATTACTTTCTATATTAATTTCATAAACTGTAAGAGATACGCATAATCTTATTCTAAAAAAATGTAGGTCTCTTTAAAGTAAACAACGTTTTTGTAGCGCACAACGTTTCTAAGATATTCTTTGTTATGGGTTTCAATTTTCAAATACTTGGGCTTTTCTGAAGACGAAAATCGTTATTCCTTTTATTTTTTATTTTCTTCCTTTTTCCCCCTGTAGTCATGCAGAATTCAAAAATTTTACACAGTGAACCGCTCTTAAGCGATATTCAAATCTTTTAAGTATACTGTATTCCCCTATTCCCATTGTACCTATAAGGGTATATGCAGTACAACCATTTCTACAAATGTTTATCTCGGTTAATTTGAAATAGAAGAATACGCTTGAAACCGTAATTTTGTTGAAGTACTATGCGATTTTTTAAATATTATGTTTTTTAAACAAATGGAGCAACTGAGGATGAAGACACAGTTATTGATCGGAGCTTGACACCGGTATTGGATCCCCGCAGATTGCACTCCAACTTGGGTTTTCGTGACTACCCCTTGTCACTTACCGCCCTCGCAGGAGAAACACATGGGGTGTAGAAACTGCAGGAGCCTATAGGCCGCAGGTCAAAGTTGAGGACCCGGTCACATCGGAGGGCTGCTGTGGAAAGGCCTCCCTGTGGGGAATCGGGAATAAGTGGACCCCAGGCCGTTCAGAGAAGGCTGTTATCTGGCAGGGCAGATTCATCTATCTGCACTATCTGCCCGACACCGACCGACACGGCACAGTCCCTAAGTCTACCGGAATCGTGATAAGGCAAGTGAAATTATACGAAATGAATGTAAGGAAATTAGGAGTGTAAAAGAAACTACCTCAGCAACCAGGGAAAACAACAAACACCCACGATCGGATTTGCCAGCCTTCGGTATCGAACCCAGGACCTCCCGAATACGATCCCCACACATTACCGCGGTGCCATCTCGCTCGGTGTGGTGTTATACGTCACCGTTCGGCATTAATACCGCGTTCTACCGTGATTCTTTGTAAAAATTTCCCCTGGAACTGCAAGTTGTCATGGGGTCTGAAGTTTCCCTCTGAACCTGAGGAAACGATTTACCTACTTTATAGCCATGTTAATCTTGTATTTGGTTTTGGTTTATTTTGCTTTACATCATGCATTTTTTTAACCTTTATTACTCGTGCTTAAAATTTTTTTCTATAAATTGATTAGCAAGCTGTGTCATTATGATTATCCTAAAATCGGATAGCTATCCAAATACTAGACTTTCGCTCTCTGTTTATTTGATGCGTAGTACTTTATTTTCACAAACTTAGAATTAAATGCAGTGTGAAAGTTTCCTTTAACTAGTATACCGACCATGAACCTTTGTTTTGCAGATTAGACGTGCATACCCTTTCTATTCGTTATATCAACTGCTCCATATCTCAAACATATTGACTCGGTGCTTGATTATTCTATTTGCTCAACTGCAGCTTCATTAATTGATTATATTTCCTGTCCGAATAGTAACTTATCATTAAAAGGAAGCAATAAAACAATTTACATTTTAATGCCTTATTCACAACGTAATACTGTTGTAAATATTTTAAAAAGGCAGGAACCTAACGAGTTGACTGTGGTAATGCATGGAACCCTCATTCAAAAGGATCTTCTAGGGTCGGTAAGCCATACAGGAATATTCTGTAGTTTTCCGTGGATAATTGTAATCA
Source organism: Tenodera sinensis (assembly GCA_030765045.1). Lineage (NCBI taxonomy): Eukaryota > Metazoa > Arthropoda > Insecta > Mantodea > Mantidae > Tenodera > Tenodera sinensis. The sequence goes on from CM060964.1 coordinate 187,552,510, forward strand.
AGAGAAATACTCGGCTACATTTTCTCTTCCATAGATTTACTTTCCGATGTCAACTTCCTCCTCGATAAGGAGGTTCTTTTTTTCTTCTTAAAAACGGTGGTGCTTTTCTATCACTTAACGTCCATAGTGACCTGTCTGGGAAGATGGTTTTCCTACATTCGTTGCAGCCAACCTAACCTTACCACCTCTTTTTGCTAGCCATAAGCTTTTAACCTTTTTATTAATTGAAAAATGAAATAGTCTCTTTTAGTTAACTTTTTACTATTTCAGTCATTCGTGTTGTCCTTACTTGTTTTATTTCTTTCTCTACCGAGCGAGGTGGCGCCGCGGCAACGTATGTGACTCACATTCGGGAGGTCTGGGTTCGATGCCCCGTGATCGCGCACTCTGAACTCGTTTGTCACTTGTCACTTAGATGAAGTCTAAGTCTGGGGTGCTTAATTTCATTCCATGGCTTCCTTCCTTTCTTTCCTTTCCTCATTTCATTTTCCTTGCAATCTTCCAAGTCCTGTTGTCAGTGAAGTGGTTTGGGCGGCTGTGGGCAGATGGTGCGGTTACTTGCGTTTGGTAAATCACTCTTCCCTGTCCCCTTTGTGGTGCTGCGTGGCCTACCCCACACGGCGTTGAAGCGACCCTTACGACCCGTAAAGCTGGGAGTAGTGGTGAGGGAGGAACTTCAGGTAGTGTGGTAGGTGACTCTGTCAACTGTTAGGGACTTCCGCACGTCTCTGTGGCTTCTCTTCACCTCATCTCTCCTTCCAAGGGGGTGGTAGCCTGCAGCAGATCCCTGCCAATTTGCTGCAGTACTTCATACCTCATTAGTTTCTCTACTCTTACCTATTAGGTAGAGGAAGAACTGTATTCTATTCTAACATTCGATATCAACATTTTACCAGAGATACACGTTTTGAGACTGCCCTCGAATAAATACATTAAAAAATTATGTTTACCAAACGGTCTTGTGTTAATGAAATATCGTACCTAACTGAAAACCTAAATTACGGATAAATACCAAACATGTTAATTAAGTTTAGTGTCTTCCAAAAATGCGACATGGAGATTTTCAAGAAATCCCCCCCCCCCTCACCTCTAATCTTCACGAGTATGTTTTGTTGTTTTTGACATTCTGAGAAATGTTCTAATGATTTCGATTAAAATACTACACATTTAAGCTATTTGCAAAGTAAATGAAATGTTTTCTAGGAATAGCTTACGGGGATCCCCCCCCCCCACACACACATACACACCCGTTTTCTATAAAACACAGTATAACTTTTTTTTTGGGGGGGGGGATCAGTCATTTACGAGTCAGTCTGGTTGCTTCAGTTGGTTAGGCGCAGTTTTGCTAATCCCGGGGTCGTGGGTTCAAACCCGGCTCACACCGATGGTTTTTAACTGTGCATAAAAGCAACAGCTCCATGCCAGTAGATTTACTGGCATGTAAAAGAATTCTAGCAGGACAGCATTAACCATTTATGAAATATCCGTTTTGGGTTTGAATTTTACAATATTATTCTTTGATGTGGGCATCATTCAGTTGTGTATCGCGTTGTCAATGAAAGAGTATGGAATTTCAAGGATTTTAAACATGTGAGTATCGTTTCATATTCCGGTTTCCAACTAGTACCTACCTACAACGAAATGCATAATGAAAGTGTTTGTGCAACATTTATCTCGGCTGGTAGGTAGAAGAAAATTCTGACGTATTACAATAACATGGTTTTCTTCATCTATTCTTCAGCAAAGCTCTTAAAAAGTATATCGTTCTATCTACTTCACGTTAAAAGGAAACATTTGTAGAAATGAGTTTGTTACATGCTTCCTTATGAGTACAATGAGAATAGGGCAATACAGTAGGCTTAAGTGATATCAAATCCTTTAACAGCTGCCAACTGTCGTGACTTTGCAATTCCTTTCCCTTTCCATGCCCAGGGAAGGGGAAGGGGAGGGGGAGGGACTAATAACGACGTCCCATTAGAGAAAAGTGTAAGTATTAAAACATTCAAACCAATAAGAGGTAATATATCAGAAATGGTTAATCCCAAAGAAGTATTTAAGTATTTGACGAATTGTGTTCTTTTAACGAGTTATATACGAGCGTACCTTCATATGAATTTATTAGTAACCAAAAAACCACATCCTGTTGACCATGCTTTTTTCAATCTCTGACTGATAAAAAGCTTTTCTACCATGATAGCAGCTTCTTTGTGTTTTCCTAATACTATAGGGGAAAGTAATTTGATATATTTCAATAAAGATTGCAATGAACTTTCGTGACTCGACTTCAATCGATGTTGCGTTAAATTGCTCATGGAAAGGAACATACATTGTATGCATAATTTTTGGGGTTGGTACCGGCCAATAGGTTTGATACTTCAAGTTGCTGTTAATATGCAGCTAACATTAGCTACGATTAATGTAATAATTTTATAGATTATCGATTACCCAAAAAATAGTTGACAATATACCTAACTCATATGTTCAAGTGCTTAACAGAATCTCGAAAATAGAAAATGCTCTACTTTATCATACTTTCAAACTGTTCTTCAATTCTGTTTTGAACCACTTACCATCCTTATGTAGCAATATATTATGTCACTGTGTTCCAGCGCACGTGCATTGGCATGTGCAAATAACATCTAAAATGTTAAAACTTGACTTTCTCATAAACTTGCTTTGTTGCCACTTATGTTCCTTATGATCGAATTTTTATTAATTTTCCTTCACATTATCAGTATACGTTCTTTGAAGTTGGACAAATCTAAGAGCCTTTTCCTGTCATCAGGTTTTGGTTTAAGCGTTTTAATAATTTAAAATGCATAATTAATTTCTAGGAAATTAAAAATAGCACATCTTTTATTGTATTTTTTATGTAGTAAGTTGAAATTGAATCTCTGATTTAAATAGTTGTATTCCAAAAAATATACAACATTGAAAAGTTTAACGTTTTCCGTTGCGTGTTTCACTACCGAATACCCCTAATAAAATACGAATTTGGATGCTATTGTTGTTCTCCTTTATACAAAGTGTTGTGAATCCTGCATAAGCGGATATATAAAAGGAATATTCAGAACTTGAAAACTAGTGTAAATATTTGTTTCACTGAAGTGGAAAGTAATATAAACATTAAAGCAAAGTTCAAGATATCTATTTGTGTTTAAATGTAATTTGAATGTATCAACAAATATGAGGTGGGGTAGATAGAAGCAAATATTTTGGATTTTTTTTTTTTTTTTTTTTTTTTAATTAACATAAGCCCATCTAAAAAAGGTAACTGGATTATAGCAATGCCATGTACAACGGTTTTCTTTCTATCTGCCCTGGCATAAGAAATATTAGAATCGTGAAATTCAATGATAATCGCAGAGAGATTTAAGCTAGTGGATTTGAGCAAAAATTGGGTACCTATATGGAAAAAATGGACTTTTCCTAAAAGGCAGTCTCTCCATTAGAACCCTGACGTTCAGTTACTACTCGTAGTGCTAGGTCGAAAGTGTTGCATACGCTTCCTCTGTAAAGAAACGGACCAAGCGTTTCTTACTTTCTATGCAACTTCTAGCTCTTCCTATTCAAGTAATTGTGGCTTGAAAACAGTATCGGCAAAGCATGTCGTAAGAATTCCAAAATCTTCCACAGAGGATGTGCTTTGTTCGCTGTTGCCTCTTTAAATGGAAAAATATCTTTCTTCCCCAAGTTTCAGAAAATATATAACTAGCATCACACCACTTACGAGTACCTGGTCCTCGTAAAATTAAAACTGAAATGAAAGGGACTGGTGTTGAGAACGAAAACGCCGAGTTGTGAGGTAATCGCAAATCATATTTTCTCGACCCCTGCCTGTAGAACATGCGATGTCAAGCTCAGTCTGTTGCCAGTAACACTGTTATCGAGGGATCAAACACAGCCACCGCATAAAAACACACGCTCGTTCATTCTAGCTCCTCTGTAAGAAACACTCCTGGTAGCCCCGTACATGCACCAACGGTATCGCTTTAAGTGTAGGTATATTTACTATTCCGTAAAATTAAGGATGAAGCGACAAAAGAAAGAAGCTGGCAATGCGGGAGAAGTTTTTAAAATTCAATAATCAAAATATTACAGGGCCTCTCGAGGAGCGTATATAAGGTTTTCAGCCAATGCTTTCTTCCTTGCCACAGAAACGTTATTGTAAGGTTGTTATCAGAAGGTAAGAAGTGGATTTTTTCATGACTCGCTTCACTTCAATGTCTTGTTTAATATCTGTTCTATTATGTCATCATTCAGTTATGATTCATATGTAGCAATTTATTCTGGAGCCCTGAACCTTAGTAGCACTAGGACACACGCACAAATCACAAAGTACAATTTATGGGTGGACGGGGATGTTTAGGGAACTGTACATTTAACGTTTTTTAACTATTTCTTTTCACTGCGACGAAGTTTCAAATATGTGTGAAGTAGAAAGCCAGAGAGGTTTTAGATCATGTTTGCAGTGCTTCATTACTGTTTCTTTTACAAATGTTAAACTTTTATACAAACCCTTACTTTCTTTTGAAAATGTGTCGTAGATAAAGGAATTATGTGACGCTGGACCTATGAGGTGAATTCTCTAGATCTGTTTTCTTGTCTGATAGCATAAAAAATCAGGTTGTCCAACAGTATAGTTTGATGTAAAAGAAAATCTCTCGCAAGCATTCACGTCGAGTTTGAAAATGAACTGACATTTAACCTCTTCGGACGCAGACTCAATTCCTTTAAGGGTGGCAGTTAAGGTATAGCCTTCAAGCAAAAGCAGGCCTTATCACTCTTAAGTTCAGTACTGTTTAAGGTCAAAGTTAGGTACATATAGGCCCCTTGTGCATAGAGAACCTTAAGATATGTGTCGTATACGACACGCGGGGTCCGAAGAGGCTAATGCCAGGTTAAATTATGCAGGTGATTATAAAACCAACTAAAAAAGGATTATTTTACTAATAATACAAATGGTAGTAAATGTCGCTTTCGAACATAGAATAGTCATATTTTAAAGACAAAGTGGAGGGTGAAACGTTATTTTGTAAAGGTTAGAAGCTTGATAGTATTGTGGTAGTGTCGCTGCATGTTGTGTGCCGGAGGTAGCGTCGAGTACACTCAGCCTCCAGCACCAACTTGCCCCAAAGCGGCCCAGAGGATGCGGCAGTTGGCTATCGCCCCTGTTAATACATACCCCTATGTAATATGTGAACGGAGGCAGAGGATGCAGCTATCATGCGTTAGGCCTCGGCCCATTAAAGTTGTCATTTAAGGATAATTAAGTAATAGTTCTCGTGCACCTTCTTCTGATGTTCAAAGTTGGGGTTTATTCTGACGCTCTCGGGTTCTTATCGACGTTGGTGTTTCCAAAGTTTGTTATAGCAGAAAGGGCCTGGCGTGAGAGTGCCTTGGAATACGTGTCTTCTCACAGGTTGTCTTATTACTTCATGAGAACTGTAGCATTTGGAAGACAATTTCTCTAACACGTGTCTCTGGTACTTCCATAGAATGCGATTCGTCACAATAGTGCCAGAAAGTGCAAATAGTTGTATAAATATTTGCAGATTTCTGACTAGAAACCGGTCTGACTATCCTATAGTTGGCAATATTGTTCAATAGTTTTCAAACCACTCTCTTTAGAATTCATACAGGCTGGCCGTTCAATTTCAAAGATCTGCATAAGGCAAAAAATGCGTTCTAGCAAACGCATGGTCTATAAAATGTAAACCAAACAGAATTTGAATATATAGGAGCATTTTTGTAAAGTAATAACAAATTATTGACGACGCTGGAGCAGTGTTAATTTGCAAAATTGTAATTCATGCTGTTAATTAAAAATGTATTATATAATCAGCATATAGGTCCGCATTATCAGCATACGGTAATGTTGCAAAGCGGCATTTAAACGTAAATCTAATTTACACAGTTTCTGAATGTCGGATGACTCGTTTTCGTACAATGCTTTTGATTCCTGTACGTAACGCGAGATCATACGAATTCCTACTTCTATCTTGATTGAACTGCGGGCCTTTGCCGTGCACTTTTGATGCCATTCCAGCAGCACGTGATGAACGGGCAAACCAGTGCACAAATAAGCATCTCTGTTCGCGTGGATGTTAGTTAATCATCACATCAGCTTATAGATGGGATAAGTTTCACAAACTTACTGACCAACGCGAAGCGTCGCATAATTCTCAGGTCTCTTGCATAGATGGCATAAGAATGAAATTTGTCATACGCTTTCCTTGCTGTACAGAGGCTAACCACCTTTGGCTACCATTGTCGGTTTAACGAGTTTAGTTATTCGTAGCGCAGACACCAGGTGTGGTTCACTACTTAATCGAGACACAATTCAGTACATGTGTACTGAAGTCGAATTTGAGATATTTGCCGGTTAGCCTTCAACGATTGCTGAAATATAGGTTTTTCAAAACTGCGAGGTAAGCCGAGGGCTACCGTATCCTCTGCACAGTAATGGAAGCATATGAGACATTTGATTCCCATCATCATCTATGCAAGAACTCCTGAGAATCACGTGACCATTCGCGCAGATCTCTCTGAACTTGGCCAGTTACTTAAGTGAAAAATAGTACATAAAAGGAACCAATGACTATTTTTTCTGGCATAAATTCTATCACTAGAGAACGGATTTTGAGATGCTGAAATACTAGTTAGCATTTTAAATTTTAGCTTTTTTAACAGCAAGGCATCACTAATTACAATGCTATCCACTGTTTCGTTGATTTTAAGCGAAATTGTTATAAAAATATTCTTTCTTTTTTCTTGTTGTTTTCTTGTTGTTGTTGTTGTTTGTTTCATCTCGGTGAATTAAAACATGTACGCTAAGTAAATAATGTAAAAAGCCAACTCTTGGAGCTGCTTTCAGAGCACCCTACACAACGTTTCTGTACTTGGACTCTAAAGAGTGTGTCGAGATACGTAGGTAGGCGCGTCAATGCTATTCTTACAAACCTTCTTAGTTACTGAATCAGTAAAGGGCTTGTTTGCCATTCCTACGCCATCCAGTCAAACTCCCATGTCTTCGAGTGCTTTAGTTATCTTTTATTGAAAAATCTTAGTATTGTTTTAAACTACTAGGATTAACGTTTAGTCCGTTAAAAATGTGAAACTATTACCAATAAACTCTTACAGGCTTGTGTTGGGCTTCGCCTTTTTAAAACACGCTTTAACAGGAATATATATTTTATCTTCTTAAGCAAAATAAAAAGTAATGCCTGTAATATCTTGTTCATCTTTAATGAGGTTACATCTCAAACATTGTTTTAAACCTATGATATTCCCCAATGTTTTAATTAGGTTTAGTGTGTAGCGGGATAAATCAAATCAATTGCTAAAGCAAATTCTTAAACAAAATATTCGCCAACCGATCATTCAGTGTGGCAGGTAGAGGCGTGTATCAGCCAGAATTTGCTCCAACTCAGGGTAAAACCATCATTAAGGTGACGATGCAGACAATGCTGAACAAAAGGCGAAAAATCCTTTTGTGCCTTTTGTTAGGCTAATAGGGACGCCATGTGCAGTGAGGCGGAATCCCCTTCTGGAACTCCCGCCACAACCAGGCATGCCTATAGGTGGAAATTCGGAAGCCGCGCGTACAATATGAATTTCCACCAATTACTGCAAACTGCGTGGACAGAAGGTAAGGGTATAGTCAGGGGAAATGGGAAAGTTATAAAACCGGCGAACACGCATTTTAAAACCCCAGTCATGTAGTACATCCCGAGCCCAGTCATACAATACACCCGAGCCCAGTCCTGTAATACACCCCGCGAGTCCTACAACACACCGAGAGCTCTACAACACACTCCGACATTATTACAACACCCCTGCAACATTAGTATCAGCGCCGTCCAGTACCGCGAGGAGAAGTCAGTGACGAAGTCGATAACAAAGGGTATATGGTAGGAAGAGTAGCATTTACTGTGGACTGGAATAAAAAAGGTTTCACAATAATAACTGTGGTTATTATTTCTTCAACACCCACGAGATAAGATCTCAGCCGAGGCAATCTGTGTGAGACCTTTAGGACGACCAGCCGCAAGTGGTAACATTTACATTGTTTTAATCTGAGAAAACAATGTAAAGGGTGTCCGGGCACACTTGAGGTACCCAGGTGCAGGCTCTTCAGTGTTTAAAGTAGCTAATAGAGACAAATATAAAATGAATGAGCATTTATGATCATCAGCCAATTTGCCGACGATTAGACGTAAGTTCGACACACCGGTTTCCCTTCTGATGATCATTGTTCATGGCAATCGCTAGACCACTGAGGATATCCGGTCAGCCATCTTCTACTAGACCTCTATAAGCAAAATTACAGTCCATTGCAATAACCCAACATTTGTGTCATGATTGCATTTCGCATTTAATGATAAAAAAGAACCTATTTAGTTCCTCCTACCAACTTGCAGCCAACATTCAACCGTTTTACTCCGCGTACCTCCAAAGACAATTTTCTAATCCCGTTGTACCCCTAGGCCTAGCCCTAGTTATCCTTAATTAAACTTATACATAACCAAATCTAAAATAGATCTAAAAATTTATAATTCATTAAATACTACAAAAAGGAGGATTATGCTACAAATATATACAATACATGCAGGTTGTTGTTGTTGTAGTGTTTAACGCCCGCTTTTACTACTACGGCACCGCAGGCGGTGACACTGATGATACATGAAGATGGAGCACCGGTGGAATGAAATGGCGGGGGAAACCGGAGTACCCGGAGAAAACCCGCCCTGACGCCGCTTCGTCCACCACAAATACCACATGCGGGTCCCTGGGATCGAACCCGGGCCACCTAGGTGGTAGGCGAGCGCGCTAACCGCTCGGCCACGGCGCCGCCAATACATGCAGGAACTACGTTGATTCCACATAGATAAAAACTATAAATTGTATATGTTTCTGACCTATTAATGAGATGGTTGAACTTGCTTGCTGGACACCACCTCCTGTATTCGGGGCTGAGTCTTGGTTATGCGAGTATTAAGCGATTTGTTTGTTTAGTTTTGGTCGCTGTCAATACAGAGAAACCGTGCTCAGACAAATAAGTAGATGGGGGTGGAAGAAGGGGTTTAATGGTAGTGCCATTAAGTCAGTGTACCCTTTGCGTGCATAACACCAGGAATCACAAACTGACGTATTTTCAGTTTTTATGTTTAGTGAACTGTCAATAGACATTTTCAAAAGACTTAATTTTATGGGAAGATCAGAGGAGCTAAACTGATTTGTAATCCATTTTTGTGCATAATCGTCTTTCTCAATTTCTGAAAAGTATTTTAAAAACTGTTACCTGACATTTTGTAGGTGGAATTTGATTATTTCCAAAAGTCCATTAGCAATACTAACTAACCGGTAGAATAAGCAAAATGGATTTTTGGACAGAGGGCAATTCAAATCTCTCTGGCTGAAATATTTTTCGTTATTTGTGACCATTCAGGACTGTATAAGTATTTTAAACGTTATTAGTTTTAGTTATTTGTGATCATTATTTTAAATTTGATGTATCCCCTAAGAAGTATTCGCGTACCCCAGGTTGAATATGACTGCTTTAAAATGTGTTATGATGGCGCTCGTAATACGGGACATTTTCATGACAAAGTGAGCTGCATCATTTTAGCTACCAGACGTACTTGTAAACTTCAAACGGCCATTCATTACTTTCTAGGTCTACAAAACAGATTTCGAAAAGTAGTGCATTCATCGAGATCTCAAGGTAATGCGCCTGTCTCCTGTGCGTGTTAGCTTCCCAGCCTACAAATTATCTCGCAGATTTTTTCTGGTTTTTCTCCGCACTGTTGGATAACCGCATTAATATGCATTATAATAGTTTCCATTGCATTCGCTGCCCGCGATGTAGCAACAAAACGAGGCGACTGGACCCAAATAGGCGTTTTACATTCTGTAGCGTGTTGTGCATATCACACCAAGCTCTCTGTGTACATCCAATGAACCACTCAACCAAATTGCAGAGGCTTGTTTTGACAGAGAAAGTTACCATTGCAGCTATTTCTGAAATGCGGGGTGCTATTATTGTTTTCATTCCTGGCCATGCGGAGATTCCAACAGTTACCGGGAAGTTTATCTTGTGTTTCCAAATGGAATAGTAATTTCATTACCGTACTGCAGTATATTAGCGTAAGTATTTAAAGAAACATTGTAATATACCTAACATTTGAAACAACATGCACACCGCTTCTATTTAATCAGTGTAGGGCTAGGAATGTAGTGTATTTTAATCTCTCGAGATTCAAATCCTTCATTTCCTTTAGTAAAGACTTGTTCTTCTTTTGATCCTTAAGAAGTACTAAAACTGTAAATAAAACGTCAGTTACGCTGGAATGGTAATGTTGATCACGATATTTCGTTAATTATTGCAACAAGAATGCCTGTTAAAAGATGTCGTAGACCATGGTAGGTAGAAATCTGAAATGGGATTTCTAAGCGAGTAAAGCCATCAAACGGAAATTATAGAGGTCATTATCTAGTTATCGTGCTGCTCAAACGGTTAACATGCGGCGGATCAAACGCGTGTCACGAAAAGCAGCGTTGTCACGTTTTCTTGAAGTAAGCATTGGCACTCCGCGCGTGGACATTTATTTCTTAGAAGACCAATGTCACGAGAAAACAGAGTGAGACAGAAAACGGGAGATGTTGCAACGCCGTGTTTCACTCCACGTGGAGTTAATGACTGTATTTGTGATTTGTTTAATTTCATTGGCTGAAGTGACACGCTCGTTGGTGCAATGTAAAACTCAGTGACTTCCGAGAACGAGAAACGCATGCGACGTGAGAGGTTTCTGATGATCAAAGGCAAAGCGCATGATAACCATTCGGGCAGCACCATAATAATAATAGGAATACTTGGACTAGAGTACTGCAGAAATACCTTTAGCTCATTAAAATGATATAATTTTATTTCCTTGTAGTAAGTACTCTTTATGCTTTTTTAAATTTTTTTTATTTTTATTTATTTATTTATTTATTTATTTATTTATTTATTTATTTATTTATTTATTTATTTATTTATTTATTTATTTATTTATTTATTTATTTATTTATTTATTTATTTATTTATTTATTTATTTATTTATTATTATTTTTTTCATTTACTGCGTTTCCATGTGGAACTGAACTCGATTTGAGTCCACTCCCATTTCCAAGTTTCGATGTTGAATTCAATCCGGAAATGAGATCGATTAGGATATGCAAAGCTCAAGCACAAATAATTCAAGCTTTTATGTTGGTCACTCGGTTTATGTTAGCAAACCTGTAAAAACGTGCTTTAAAAAGATTTTGAGGTTACTGCATGTTTTTGAGAAGAGCATATTGCCAGAGTATAGAAACAATAAAAGTGACTTTGTTGTTTTGTTTTATTACACCACTTTCGTTAAGAAAACAAAATGACGAGTGTGCAGCGTGTTAAGAGTACAGTGGAAGTTAGCATCTTTGGCGGATTCAAATCGATTTGAATCGCTAGGTGTTTCCATGTAACACAGTTTCGATCCGATCCCACTTCTAAGTGGATCATATCGAGTGAGTTATTTCGATTTGAATCCGCGTTTCCATGAGGTATTCAATCCGGAATGAGAACTCAAATCGACTTGAGTTCGCCATGGAAACGTAGTAATTCTCGGTGTGTAGGGTAAGATTGGAAGTCGAAACAGGTTTGAACAGTAGAGTAAGAATATACCACTTATCTATCTTCGTTGGCAATGTTGTGCCCTTCGCTACCTTGACGATACCCGTTAAACTCTCCAAAGTAATGTCGATTACTCCGATATATCGTACCTTGAAGTTGGTGCGTAATGCTGCATTACATTTAATTTCCGGGTTTGTACTTTCCCCTCTTCATCAGGGAGTGTCATGTGTTGATGCTGCCTACTGCCGGCATATCACCTTGTTACTTTTCTACACCAGCTCTCCTATACCTCTAGCACGAACACTGGAGTTCCCAATACCAGGAGTTGAGTTGGTGTTCCAGTTCAAGCACACAATTAGGTTTAATGTTTGTCTAGTAACCATTCTTTCAGACTGGCCGTTTGTGGGATGTGGTTAAACATTTAAATCGGATTTTCGTGACCCGAATGAAGCTTGAATACCCCATTGCGTACAAATGCTGTCAACTAACAAACTTGCTGTTGCTGATAGCGTAGAAAGAGAAATAGGCAAAGAAAAACGCGAGCTATTCTCATGTCTTAACATATGACTTTTTATTGTTAGGGAAAAGTTGCCGAAATCGTACCACTTTATAGAAATTGTGTATTACTGCCCAATTAATCCTTTGTGAAACGTGTCTAACAATATTAAAATGATGTTAATGTTATCTTCAGGTTTTGATGTTAAAAAGTACAAAAGCAAAACGTTTAAGGGTCTAAAACTTACATTTCTGAAAGTCTGCAAGTGGGTACACATTAGAACACTAATTTCCTAATTTGTGCCCGTGGGTTCCTGTATTGGATCGCATTTTTCACTCTTACATTTTAAGACAGTGGTGGAATATAAAGTTGCTGTATTTATTTTAACTCAATTCAGAGGTGTTGCTAGAGATTGTCGCTATTCATAGCATCGCAAAAGCACTTTTTCACCTTTTTCTTGACCCCTGCACACTTTGTGTGTGTCCAAATTCTCCATTTGATCATTGATCAGCTGATCATTTCTCCTATTCTGTCTTCATTACACAATTCACAGAATCGCGTTTCACTTTCACAAGATGACTTTTTTTTCCTCAGTTTTCCCTGTAATGTTGTAACCCTCAAAGCATTTCCTTTTTCCAGATGGTACCACTGTTGTAGTCATTCCTTTGGTTGTATTTACCCACATGTTTTCTTCTGTACTACTCGGCCACGATATGAATGCACTTCAAGGAGGGCGCCACATGTTTGTTTACTACCTAAGTCAAGTGATCTGCGCGGAGCGAGGGAATATTAGCAACTTATCCTTTCTTTCCCGGCACAACAAATATTATGCGAAGATAATATCAAAGGCAAGATTTTTTGGTCGTAATCATTTGAAATATTCGCATTAATAATTTAAGCTATCGGTGCTTTCTGTTGAATATTATACTAAAAATTCGCATTAATTTCGCACAACTTTTCGGGTAAAATTAATACACATAGACATTTCTGAAATTAAAATTAACAGGTGCGTAAAGTCCCATTAATCAGCATTGCCAAAATGCAACATACAAGAAGTTGGCACATTCAATTTTCACTGCCCTTCTGTCTGTTACAACCAAGTTATAGGTATATAGAAAAAAAATCTCTCGTCAGCATTTGATACTGATAACCAAAGACATTGAAGGGACTTTTCATAGAAAAGGTAGTAACATTCACCTTCTGCTTTGAACGCTAAGAGTGCTGTATCATATTTGTTATCATGTCCTAACTGTTCAACAATGACACACAGTTCTGTGCTTCAAGTTTATTGGGCGGCTTTGATATCACGGAATGTGACCTTATAACCTTTTATTGTAGCCTCACCGATTGCATTGTCGGGAAGCTTTCTTTGTCTCTGCCAATAATATTTATTTTGTAATATTGTTAGAAGTTGAATTCAAAAGAAGCCGGGTTATTGATTTCGTAAGAATTGAATGAGAATTCTTTCACTGTTATTAAAATCAAAACATAAACACCAGCAACAGTGAGTCAATGAATAAAAAAAACTTTTTCTAAGCAAAATTTCAAAAAACGTTATGCAACATATTAGCGTATAAGACAGAGCAATTATGATCATATTTTCAGTAATATCACTAATGAATTATGTTTATTAAAGACTCTAGAAACCACACGATATAATACTGTAGCAACACTGACACTGCTTACTGTTCAACAGACTTGTGGACAGTAATTTTGAACTGCTGGTGTTACTCTGTTTACACCGTTAGCACGCCTCATTGCGAGTATCTTGGTATTGGTGATGTTTCCTTTACGCGACTGTACCTCCGAAACGCCGCCTACTTGTGACGTATATGTTTAGTAACTCTTCTCACCGAGTGCACTCATATTGTGGCTGACTAGTACTGTTGAAAATCCACTCTCATCAATATTGAGAATCTTTGTTGAATTGATACATGTGTGTGACACGTGATCTCAAGGAGAGCAAAACTTCGCGTATCCTTTCCTTATTGAGCCCTTGTGCCCTTGTGCCTTACCAATGGTTGCTTGTAGCTTAATTTGGGGTGTGCAATGTACCATTTGTTGCCGGTCATGCGCTCATCGGCGTTGAAATTATGGAGAAATCCATTTCTTTCTGAGATCTCAAATATTGTTCTCTTACATCTGTCAATTTCTCCAAAGTTCAAAATATGTTGTTCCAGCTCCAATTAAATTTAATCGGAAAACACTTTCTTTCAAAAACGTCTACTCTTCATTTGTTGCTTTGTTTTTATTTTCTGCGTGTCCCTTGATAGTTGGCACATACGTTTAATCCTTGATCTCCGTTTAAATAAGCTACCATGGCTATATGAATCTCATCTACGTGCACATCGCTTCTATACCGTACTTGTTCTGACCTCATTACAGGAGTAATGCAAATTTGTAATTTGATTATGCCCACAGTGTAAAGTGTTTCTGTGCAGAAGCATTTCATATATGGGATGTATGATTGCCAAGTAATACTATGACAATTGTGAAGAATAGAGACATTACTCACTAGCCAGTAATGATTTACGTACTTTTGGTGTAATTGTACTTCGTAAGAGCGAAGCTTTCCTATGATTTTATGAGTGACGGTACAAACAAAACTATTTTCTAGAAGTGCAAAACTCCAAGTTACAATAAACAAGACCGTACTTAGCTAGAATTTGTTTCCTTAGAAACGAGAACTGCGCAATCGCTAACGAAGCAAGAAAGCACAAAAGTTTCTTTCTACCCAAATTAAACGGCTCGCCATCGCTTCTAAAGCGCGTCTCTACATTAAACAGAAGACAGTACACGTTAAATGGGGCGCAACGTTGCAACATGTACTATATGTATCTATGCATGGAAGTTCGTCGCTCAGCTGCGACAACTTGTGCTTAATACAAGCGAACCTGAAGATAACACACTATTGTTTGTTACTCTCCCCCTGACGTTTTACACCCTGCTTCAAATGTAACATCCTTGTTCCCGAGACAATAAATGATATTACGCGAAGCAGTATCAGTAATACATTATACGAGTATTCACGCATTAAACGAAGTAATTATGATCATAGTTGCAATAAGTAAAGCTGTTAAACCTCTATACCTAAAACCACACGATATAATACTGTAGCAACACTAGCACTGCTTACAGTTCAACAGCCTTGTAGACAGTAATTTTGAACTGCCGATGTTGCTTTGTTTACATCTTACCAAGAAGCTCCCCACTCCACAGCACGATAGCATGTTCATGGACAAAGACATTCTTTTGAGTGAATGACAGTACCAATTCAATGCCATCTTGTGAATTATGCACACTCAAATAGTTTTTTTTTTTTTTTTTTTTTCTTTTTTTTTAAAATTTGCCTTTATTATCGATCAGCGCTGCAGCGCTATACAGATAAGTGAGAATTACAGGGAAATAAACTGAATACAAAAACACAAAAAACTTACTAAATAAGAACGTGAGTCTGAACAAGAATGAGGCGACCTCTATAGGCCCCTCAGGGACAAGCACATAGTGAGAATGGTGTAGATCTCAATCCTCTTCTGCAGTGTCTGACGGGTTGTCAGGTGGTAGCAGCAGATCTTGCGGCAGACGACTGCGGATGCGGTTTGGAGGCTGCGACCTATGGCCCAAGGAGAACAAAACCGCACCTGGGACCTGGTGAAGACGACCATAGAAGCGATGAGCCTGACGACGGATGAAGTCCACTATGGAGGAAATTCCAAAGTTCACGGTGTAGCTGAGTGTTGCGAACAAACCAGGGAGCGTGAAGAGTGAGGCGTAAAACTTTATTCTGAAAGGACTGCATGGCTGCAATTTTACTAGAAACTGCGCCACCCCACACAGGGCAAGCATACGTGAGAAGAGGACGAAGTAAAGAGGTGTAAAGTAAAAGCACTGTAACACTTTTCAGAGAAGATTTACGGTTAATCAGAGGATAAAGATTGGAGAGTCGGGAATAAGCCAGGTTGAGTTTGCTGTTGATATGAGCCTTCCAAGTAAGTCGGCGGTCAAACAGTACTCCCAGATCTCTTACTGTTTCGTCCTTGCGCTTCCAAGGTATGTGGATGTTATCTATCAAAACAGGTGCAGGAGACGCGGGCCGGCGGAGAGTGAAAAGCATCGTTTCACATTTGCTGTGGTTGAGGGCGATGCGCCATGATTTTAGCCATAGAGATAAAGAATCCAGGGCAGTTTCAAGATGATTGCCAGCTGTGTGAATATCTTCGTGGGAGGTAAACAAAGCGGTGTCGTCGGCGTACATGGACACATTGATAAACTGCAGGGGAGGAAGGTCTGAAATGTAGATGTTGAAGAGGGTAGGTCCTAAGACGGAACCTTGAGGAACACCAGCGAGGACGGGCCGAGAGGAGGAACGGTCTGAACCTAAAGTGATGGAGAAAGTGTGATCCAGTAGGAAACTGTGAATTAATTGATACAGGTAATCAGGAAGACCAATATTACGAATTTTAAAGAGTAGACCACGGTGCCAGACTTTGTCAAAAGCCTGACTGAAATCTAAGAAAGCAGCTAAGCAATGCTGTTTCCTTTCGAAGGCTTGAGCGATGTGTTCAGTTACGCGGAGAAGCTGGTGCACTGGAGAATGCCTTTGCCGAAAGCCAAATTGAAAGGGTGGTATCACTGAGGAGGCGGATAAAAATTTGTAAATGCGGATATTAACAAGCTTTTCAAACATTTTGGACAGGGCCGGTAGAAGACTTATTGGGCGATAACTGGAAGGCTGATGTGCAGGTTTTCCGGGCTTGTGCAGAACTATAACATTTGCATATTTCCAGCAGGTAGAAAAATAACCTAAGCGGTGTAGAGCATTGAAGAGAGAGGCAAGAAAGGCGTGGGCTTTGCGAGAAAGATTTTTAAGAGCAATATTGGGAATACGGTCATGACCAGGAGCCTTTTTGGATACCAGTATGTGCAATAGGCGGCGAACCTCGCTCGGTGAAGTAAACTTGATGGGCATGGGAACACTCGGAGGAAAAAGAGGCTGGTCCTCTATGGCGGAGTTATGAACAGCATCAGCGACTGGGTTGGGTGTAAAGGCTGCCTCAAAGTAGTCAGCAAATAGCTCGCACTTTTCGCTGTCACTGGAGTAGTGCCGACCTGCAGAACGAAGAGGTGGTATCAGAGGTGATTCCCGTAGAATGCGGCGGGTTTCCTTCCAGAGACTGCTATCTAGTGGGGAAATATTGGAAAGATGGCGCTGATAAGAAGAATAGCGGTACTCATCCAGCGCTCGCTTAACGTGCCGCGTCAACTGGTTTAATCTATGACGCTGATGAGCTTCACGGTGCAGTTGCCAGCAACGACGGATTCGATGCTTCTCTCTCAGTAGCTGAACAATCGTCTGAGGCAGTGTTTCATGAAATGGCGGATGGTGGCCGGCTCGCCGGGGAACAGTGGTAGCTGATCGAATAGACGCAATCACAGTATTGGTGAAATGAGTTATAGCCACGTCAACATCTTGCTTCTGTGTCAAAGGAAGGTGCGGGTAGAGCTGCTGGTCGAGATGATGCCGAAACTGGTCCCAGTTTACGTGCCCCGGTATCAAGGGAGGAACGTAGGTAGAGTAGGTTCTGTCCACCTGAAGGGTTGCAAGAACGGGACAATGATCGGAGTCCATTTCAGGCAGAACGTGCAGGAGGAGGGGTTGCGGAAAGTTCTGTATTAGAGGGACATCAAGAATATCTGGTTGGAGTCTGACGTTATAAGAGTAAAACGTAGGTGTGTCAGGGGCAACGACGTGGAAACCAATGGCATCAGCAGCTCGCTGAAGACGACCGTTAGGTGTGCTCACTCGGCAGCCCCAGAGGACATTTTTGCT
The DNA here is from genome assembly GCA_030765045.1 of Tenodera sinensis. Lineage (NCBI taxonomy): Eukaryota > Metazoa > Arthropoda > Insecta > Mantodea > Mantidae > Tenodera > Tenodera sinensis. Next base: position 187,570,489 of record CM060964.1, read on the forward strand.
GTTGAGGTCTCCTAGAAGAATCGTAGGGGCAGTGGTACAAAATAAAATCCGTAAATCCTGAATAGCCAGAGTGGTAGAGGGTGGTTTGTAGGCTGCCAAAACGGTAAGTTGGCCATTAGCAGTGGCGACTTGGATGGCGCAGGCTTCGAAGCTACGAAGTCGTGGCAGAAAGAGAGGGTGGTGCTTGATACGGCTTTTAATTATAATGGCAACTCCTCCGGATGCCACGGAGTCACGATCCTCCCGGTGAATTCTATAGCCAGGAATAGTAAACTTCCCAGGAGGGGTTAGGTGTGTTTCAGAAACACAAGCAACGTCGACGTCGTGCCAAGAAAGAAACGTAAGGAAACTTTGGCGTTTGATTTGATTTGATTTGGTTTAAGGGCGCTCAACTTCTAGGTCATCAGCGCCCTTAACAGACTCATGGCAATAGCCAGATATAAATTTCACTCAAAAAATAAAAATACTAGCAACAAGGAAAGTTTACAAAGGTAAAAATCAGTGGCAATAGCCAGATATGAAACAAGGTGATAAATATGTCCAAAAGCAGAAACAGATAATTAAAAAAAATTTAAATCCTCAAATTGATATTACACTCCGCTAAAAAATTAAAAACTCTATCAACCGCTGTTTTGTCGTCCGCTAGAACTTCTGCAAGTCTGGCAGGCAGCTGCAGAGAATCCCGAAGGTGCGCTAGAGAGCAACACTCTAGCAACACGTGGCGAACTGACAAAACGTTGTCACACAGCGGACATAGAGGCGCAGGGTCCCTTTTAAATAGGTAACCATGCGAAAACTTTGGCGTTTGGATTTGAGTCCGTTAGCGTTCCAATTTATGAAGGTGAGAGTAGAGAAGACCGAGGTTAAGTCAAGGGGCATGTTTGAAAAGGTCTGCTATGAACTTGGAAAACAAGGAGCGTAAGTGTGGAAGATAGGAATTCAAAAGGGAGAGGAAGGAGTTGAAAAGGGATGAGATGAGAGAATTCTAAGCAGAAGTCGAGGAACACCTGGGTGGTGTATCTTTGGTAGATGACTGTTGAGGTCTCGAAAACCATTGTGGCGTAGAAGAGGAGGTGGAAGCTTGACCAGGCATGGCCGGGAAATGACGGTGGGGGCGGTGGCGGTTCACGCTCTCGCGGAATGGTAGTGTTAACAGAATCATTACGGAGCTGTTTGTGTTTGAGTCGGAGATAATAAGAACATCCTTTATAGTTTGCCGCATGGGTTTCCCCACAGTTTACACAGCAAGGAGGTGTCTGACGAGCTTTAGTACAGGTAGAAAAATGATGGTTGCCGGGGCATTTAACACAACGTGCAGGAAGATGGCAGAAATTCTTGGTATGCCCGTAACGTTGGCAGTTGGTGCACTGAGGGATGGTGGGAGATTTACGGCGATACTCAACGGAAACAACAGCATGCTGAATATGCTTCAACTTGAAGATACGTTTGGCATCCTCAGAACGGTCCAATTCGACTGCACAAAGGGGAATCGGTTGTTTATTGCGAAAGAAGAGACGAACCACTTTGTTGACAGGCAACTTTTCCGTTTGGAGTTCGTGTAGAACCTCTTCGTCCGTTAAAGAGTAGGGAACCCCGCGTATGACAACTTCAAGTTTCTGAGAATGTGGATCTTGGAAAGTGTGAAATGGTAGCTGTTCTTGCTCAAAAAAATTGGTGACCGAGCGGTAGTCAAAAATGGTGGTGGTACTGATCATTAACACAGATCCACGTTGTTGAGTTGTGAAATCAGAAGAGGCATGAGATCGTAGGTCCGCTAAAACTTGCTGGTAATTGTTGACGTCGTGCAGGAAAATGGATGGAATTTTTATGCTGGATGCGTCGGTGAATGCAGTTTGTGCTTCGGAGTCCTCCATGGTTTCCAAACCGGCGAATCTGTTATGCACAGAGGGTAAATCTACCATATATTTCTGGGGAAGAGAAGAAGAAGCGGCAGTTTTTCGCTTATTGGGTATACAGAAGGCACCCTCGGATGGAAACTGTGAAGTGGCGTAGTTGCGTTTGGTTGCTCCAGTCGAATGGGGCTGGCCAGTTGTGGCGAACTGCGATGACGGCATGTTGGAACGAACCTCAGGAACAGAAAAAGCAGAAGCAGTAGAAGAATATGTTTGGCAGTTGCTCATTGAAGGTTGTTGAAGTGAGGGATGAGTTAACGTTGGTACAGATAATGGCTCAGTGTCATAAGCAATGTTTAAAGAGGAACGTACTAAGTAGCCAGTTCCATCTGTTTCTAGTTCCATGTGGAAAGAAATTATAATATCTCATGAGAAACTCGCTAACACAGCACTGTAAGCACAGCAAAGAGCTGAAACGCACAGGTGAATGAACTACGCAAATCACTAAGATACAACACGATTAACACGGGCAGCGACTACCGACACACGTCCGTCTCAGGTGACAGCTGCGGGAGCACTGACTCAAATAGTGAAATATGTGCACTGCTATTTAAGGCTGCCCATGTCATATCTACGTTGAGTTTCAGTCACATTTCATGTATCCCTTTGGCATTTTTAGTACTTCTAAATGCGATTTTACAGACACATAAAAATCTGTTATCAAACACACATGGAGAAATAAAATGAGGAAAAGCTTTAATAAATTATGCTGATTACCTTTAAGCTTCCTCGTCATCCGATAGTGACGCGATTCCTCCCATATCGTGAACCATTGATCGTGATGGACCGGGTTCTGGAGAATCGGAATCAGATGATGGTGACTCTGAAGGGGCAGTTCTTGGTGACGATGACGAAGACGATGATGCATTAATCAGAAAGGCGTCTAAGTCGTCTTGGATCTCGTCGACTATCCGCAAATCTGTTTCAACCTTCTTAATTTTGTCCACATAGTTCACCCAATTCTGTATTGTAACATGTTTGTATGCCTCTGAGATCAACCGTCTCATTTCTGGTTGTTTAAATGAGGTATTGTTCATTTTTTGTAGTTTTTCACTTGTGGCCATACCATTTCGATGGGATTCAGTTCACAATGGTATGGAGGCAAACGCAGCACTTGTCGCCCTGCTGTTTTTGCCATTTCATCGACAATGCATTTATCGTATCTCCCTTTATGTTGAGATACAATGAACAGAAGTTCCCGTTTAAGCAAATCAGGTTCAAACGGGATCTCTTTCTGAGTAAGCCAACTATTATATTATTTTTCCTCCATGAATTAACAGGCAAAAGCTTACTTTTTCCACTCTGATATTTTCCATTGGGGATTACAATAGTGGCTCCCTCCGGGCTATTTGGGAGCGACTGTTCAGCGAACCACTTTTCATAGATTTTCCCCGTCACTTCGTCATGTGCGTTTGCCGTGGTGGTTGTTCCGTTATTTCATTATTTTTTTTAAATTTTGCACAAAAATGTTAGTTCAGCGTTTGTTATGAACTCTTATTGATTGCCGGCATGCACCAAAGCAAATCTTGCTCCGCGACCCCGCGGTGGCTAAGAGTCCTGTACTTAAAGTCGGCGAGAGCTAACCTGGCATTTGACAGCGACGTGATTCACTGATCTGCAAACGATGCTAGCACTATCTCGTCCAATCGACTAATCGTTGCGCTATGTGTTTCTAACACGGTTAGTCCCTCAATTGCTGCTTGACGGGCACTTTTAACTTGGTATCCCTCCACGCCTTTGTCACTGTATGGCCTAAGTTTACAAATGACTCCTCTGTATAATTTCCCCGATCCCTAATTTTTTTGTGTTTTCAGATATCTATATCGCCATCTGATAATATCGTCTCTTTCTATTAATCTGCATTTGTTACTTCTTTCATATTGGAACCCCTAATCATGTAAGAATCGACTCAGAGTGGCCCTTGAGAAGTTTGGTAGGTATCATCCCCGTTGACTCATGATAAAATTATATTCAATGTGGGTGGAATATTTTTAAACAGTAAAGAATGAACAATTCGCAGCACTCCACTTCGCACTATTCCATCATATTGCGTTAACCTAGCGTTTTTTTTTTTTGTGTCTTTTTGTTTTCCCCGTTTTTTGCTTTCTTTTTCGATGCGTTCTTAGAAGTTCTTTCATTAGTTCCTTTTTAATCCTATACACTACTGCTTCTGAACACCCGATAGCCTTAGCTGTTTCTTTTACTGTCTTACTAACACTCATTTTACTTGAAAAATAATCTAACACATTCACAATTATTTGGCGTTCCTTGCTCCTTAATTTACCAATATATCGTCTCTACCTAACTTCCCCCTCCATAACTACAAATATTTACGGAAAATGTTAAATAACGCAATCGCACTTCACAGGTTCCACACAGTATACACCCCCACCCCCCCTGGCGGCGCCGTGGCCGAGTGGTTAGCGCGCTCGCCTACCACCTAGGCGGCCCGGGTTCGATCCCAGGGACCCGCATGTGGTATTCGTGGTGGACGAAGCGGCGTCAGGGCGGGTTTTCTCCGGGTGCTCCGGTTTCCCCCGCTATCTCATTCCACCGGTGCTCCATCTTCATTCCATGTATCATCAGTGTCACCGCCTGTGGTGCCGTAGTAGTAAAAGCGGGCGTTAAACACTACAACAACAACAACCCCCCCCCCACACACACACACACACACACACCCACACCCCCACACACCCATGCCCACGTTTTCTGTAGAAACTTTGGCCAATAGAAATGTATAAAGACTAAACAGGATATAACCTGATAGAGAAAAAAGAATCTGCAAAGGACAGTGTGTTCAAACCTGTAAATTATAACGATTGAATATTTACACCATGCTTTTAGGAACCTGACAACAGCGCGACAGTAGAAAAGGACGAAGCTAATGGCAACTTATATGCGCTAGATAAAGACAGATGTATCCCATTTAACTCCATACTCTCACCTAAGGGTGAGACAAGCTTTAGTATTTTCCACTTTGAACTAGTTATTATTTATTTTCCTGGTCTTTTTCACATCAGAAGTTTATGCTTTGGTGGTCCTCTATCCTTGCGGCACATGCAAGAGGGGGAGTTACGAACATATTCTCCTGAGAGTAAACATTAGAACTATCCTAAAGCAATTAGTAAAATAATTTGAAACTGCCTGTGTGGTCTGGTGATTAGCATGTTAGCTTTCAAATCCAGAGATCCCGGGCTCAATTCTGGGCTGGAGAGTGGGAATCTTTCTTTATCTAGGATTATTCCCCATCTTTTCTAGAGTCTGGAAGTATGACTGTGTGAATTAAATGTTTATGAAGAAAACCTAAAGTTACACGAATAGTAAACGAGCGAACGTCATTGCCGATGAGCAATTGTTCCAAAAGAAAAGCTGCCGATATGACCTTATATGCTAAAGACGGTGTATAAATAGAGCAGAAAAAACCGAGCATCTAATATGAAACTCAAAATTACGCTTTCGCTATACAGACTTCATTAAAACACATGTTATAGTGGTCTTTCCAGAATTACACGAAGATTACATAAAACCAATTAAACCATGGTATTAGGTAACAAAAATTGTGAATAACAAATGTTATCACTCTTGTTATAATTTAGCATTTTAACTGCTAAACCATAGAGAGTAAAAAATAAGAAATAACTGAATAACACGTAAAGCTATTGCTTGTATCTTATTTTAAAATTTTTGAAAATGCTGAAAGTGTTGCAACTTGCTAGAAGTGGTAAACCATTCGAAAATCACTTTTGTTGCTGTCATAACCCTGAAGATGTAATTTGAGTAATTAGTAATCAATTATCACTATCTCTAAAATTCTACCAAGAACCAGGATCTGACTGGTTGAGCATGTGGTGTTGAAAGAATTGTGTTTTGGCAGGAAGTGGGTTACAACCAGGAAGACCGCAGAGGGAATTGAGACTGTGTCGACAAAGATCTCGGAAGCAGATAAATGTAAACAGTGCGTGTGTATTGTGTGAACACCATGAACAGCCTGAGCAATTTGCTGCATCACCATCACCATCATCACTTTAGCAGACACAATGTTTCTAGCAGCAGTGAGAGCAGCAGTGAAAATTCCGTGTACGAGTCGGCAGCTGATGACTCGACCCCATCCACTAGCTTCACTGGTTTCTTCAAACGTCACTGCCATCCTCAGCAGCAGCAGCAGCACCAGCACCACCACCACCATCACCACCACGACACCGACAAACACCATCATCACCATGAATCTGAGAAGCCGCACCGGCACCTTCAGGACATTCTTAAAAACATAGGACGCAAGGTCTCTATAGCGGTTCATATTTCTAGGTTAAAGATAAGGCTATCCCACTCATTGCACAACTCGGTATTTTCTCAGTTTTTACACCATCAAAAAAAGTTCAGCAAAATCTACAACTGACTTGACTCATTTTATTAGAAAGTGTCTGGATGCCCTTGTTTTGCTCAGTCATGGCATAGTTTTCTTGGAGAATATTAACTAGAGCTTTTAAATTACACGCTTCTGTACAATTAAGCAAAATCAGTTACGGATATCGATAACTAAAATGTTAATCATACATTATTTCCTATAATTTCAAAATATTGCTTGCTTTGCACATTAATTTTGTTCACTCGGTGCAAATACATAATTGCAGAATTTCGTTTCCTCTTTGAACTTTGTAATACCTACATGTTTGGTTAATTTTTGAGTACTTGTGGTTTAGCTGCACAAAATGGCGTAGCATATATAGTCAGCCGACTTTCTTGATTCAAAGGCGTGTTTTGTAACGGGTGATCTAAAAGACTCCGAACCGGCTACACTGTGTTAGCTCTGTACAGGGCTTCTGTGCTCGTCGCCGACTGCCGCTGTCATAGAACAGCGCGTATGAAACCCTACAACATTTTTAAAACTACTTTCAAAGGTTTACTTACCAATGTTATTAAGGAGATGCTGAAACTGGCCACTTTCGTTCTCCATACATTTTTGGCGCCTCTTTGGGAAACTATCCATCACTCGCCGTAGTTCACATTGAGAAATGCTAGCAATTTCCTGGCGGAAGTTTTGTTTTAATTCTTCCAGGGTGTTTGGGTTTGGCTTGTACACTTTATGCTTCCCCAGAGATAGAAATCGCAGGGGGTTAGGTCATGATGATTTGTGGGTTTAAGGGCGCTCAACTTCTAGGTCATTAGCGCCCTTCTAAAATTCATGGCAATAGCCAGATATAAACTTGAATCAAAAATAAATTACTAGTATCAAAGAGAAACTACACATAAACGTAAAGACCGCGGCAATAACCGGATATAAAACAATGTAATAAATAGGTCAAAAGGCATAAACAAATATCTAAAATTTTAAATCCTCAAATTGATATTACAATCCGCTAAAAACTTAAAAACTCTTAACAACCGCTGTTTTGTCGTCCGCTAACACCTCTGCAAGTCTGGGAGGTAGCTGCAGAGAATCCCGAAGGTGCGCTAGAGAGCAACACTGTAGCAGCACGTGCCGAACTGACAAAAGGTTGTCACACAGCGGACATAGAGGCGCAGGGTCCCTTTTAAATAGGTAATCATGCGAAAAATTGCAATGCCCTATTCTTAATCGAGCCAACCTAACCTCCTCGCGACGAGATGTGCGACAGGAAGTTACCCAGTTTATCGGAAGTTCTTTCACTTCTCTAAGCTTATTACCGCGGAGAGCTGACCACTCGTCGTGCACGACAGCACCGCTCTCGGCACTTCAAGCCTAAAGTCTTCCGAAGTAACACGTGAGATGGTAATACTGGGCTCTGTAGTTGCCGTCTTTGCTGCCAAATCTGCCATTTCATTCCCCGGCAAACCTACTTGACCAGGAATCCATGCACACACCGCGTTAACGCCAGAAGCGTTTAACACATGGAGGGCATTCTGGATACGTTGTACAATAGGGTGGAGGTTGTACAACTGACAAAGGCTCTGCAGTGCACTAAGGGAATCGCTCAAAATCAGGCAGTCACCTAATTTACGACGGCGAACATACAAAACGGCTCGATAAATTGCATAAAGTTCTGCAGTAAAAATGGAAGTGCTATTTGGAAAACCGAATGTATATGGTTCGGTTCCATAAACATAAGCACATCCAACACCGTTGGTGCTCTTTGACTCATCGATGTAAATATATGGAAGGTCGGTGTAGCCTGACAAAAGTTCTAAAAAATACGTGCGGATGCTTGAAATAGGCATCGTGGTCTTCTGGTGTGCGGTCATACCAAGATCTACATGGGGCGTGCCAGATAGCCAAAGGGGGTAAAGCCTCTCGCCCTTGGTGAACGTCCAAGGCATTTCCACTCCAAGCTTCACTAGAAGGTCTTGGAAACGCAACCCCGCAGGCTTAGGACTAAGGGTGCTATTCCTATATCGTTCTCTTAGCGTGGTTGTGAAAAAAACAAGAAAACGTTGGGTGCTTAGGCATACATCTAAGCGCACAACCATAATTTGCCAAGAGAATCTACGCCGGTATTGCAGAGGAGGTTCTGCGGACTCGGCGTAAAGGCTCACCACTGGGCTTGTTGGAAAAGCTCCTGTTGCAATGCGGATGCCCCTATTATGGACCACGTCTAATCTTCTCAATACAGGTGGTCGAGCTGACGAATAAACAATACACCCATAGTCTAGCTTGGATCGGATGAGTGCGCGATAGATTCGCAACAAAATTGTCCGATCCGCTCCCCACGATTTACCATTCAGTACTCGCATGATATTTAGGGAACGGTCACATCGTGCTCCTAGCTGTGCAATATGCGACGATCAGGATCAAACCCAGGAAGCGCGTCTCTTCTGCGAAGGGAAGTAAATCTGGATCGAAGCGGAGCGAAGGTGGTAATCGTCTCCTACGACGCTAGAAATTAACGCAGATTGACTTCTCAGTTGAGAAACGGAACCCGTTTTTCACGCTCCATTCTCTAAGGTTGCCCAAACATTGCTGCAGGCGCCGTTGTAAGAACGCCGTGCGCTGAGAAGTGCAATAGACAGCGAAGTCGTCTACGAATAGGCATGACGAAACTCCAGGTGGAACACATTTCCAGATGGAGTTAATTGCTACAGCAAAGAGCGTGACACTTAGCACCGAACCCTGAGGTACTCCCTCCTTCTGAACAAAAGAATTAGAAAAAAACCGAGCCGACCCTGACTCGGAAAAAGCGGTCCTTCATAAACTCCTGAATGAAAAGTGGTAGGCGTCCACGTATGTTCCAGGCATACAGGGAACGTAGAATACCTGCTCGCCAGCACGTATCATAAGCCTTCTCAAGATCGAAAAATATGCCCACAGTTTGACAGTTCTTCATAAAGCCGTCCATTATCTGTGTCGATATTGACACAAGATGGTCAACAGTTGAACGGCGTCGTCGAAAACCACACTGGATGTTAGTCAGTAGGCTACGACTTTCTAACCACCATACCAATCGTCCATTGATCATGCGTTCCATCACCTTGCAAACGCAACTGGTGAGGGAAATAGGACGATAGCTGGAGGGAAGATGACGGTCCTTGTCAGCCTTCAAGATGGGAATAACGGTGGCCTCCCGCCAATTTTCTGGGAGTATACTGTCAACCCAAACACGATTATAGACCTCGAGCAGGAATGCCTTACCTTCAGGAGAGAGCTGTTGTAACATTTGTACATGAACACCGTCCGGTCTTGGTGCTGATAATCGCGAAGGTTTCAGGGAATATTCTAGCTCCGCCATGGTGAAAAGGCGATTGTAATCTTCTACGTTTCTAGAACGAAACGAGAAGCCTTTAGATTCCACCTGAGTTTTAAATGGAAGGAACTCAGGAGAGTAGTTTTCCGAGCTAGACACTTGAGCGAAAGCACTGCCAAACGTATTGGCCACTTCAAATGAATCAACAACAGCTCCTGTGGCTGTTTTTAGTCCCGCTATTGGTAGTTGGGTCATTTTAGCTGCAACACGCCTTAATCTATCCCACACAACCGAGGATCGGGTGTGTCGGTTAAATGAAGCTACAAATTTGCTCCATGATGACTTTTTGGCATCCTTAATGACTTTTCTGGACCTGGCGCGCATTTTCTTGTATTCGATTAGGTTATCCAACGTAGGGTGACGTTGGAAAAGCCTAAGTGCACGCCTTCGAGCACGTATGGCATTCCGATATTCTTCCGTCCACCAGGGGACGGAAAAACGACAGGGGTGTGAAGTCGACCGCGGAATTGACTGTTCAGCAGCAGAGAGAATTGTCTCCGTGAGATGCTGCACCAAATCATTCACTGAGTCATGCTCGTTGTACGTAAAGACAGCCAGCTGGGTGTAAAGGTTCCAGTTGGCATGGTCCAAACGCCTTCTGGGTATACGTGTGGAACATGTTTCTTGCGTCAAGAGACTAATAAGGCATGGGAAGTGGTCACTAGAGTGTAAATCAGAGATGACATTCCATTGTAAGGAGACTGCCAACTGAGGTGAACAAACAGCAAGGTCAAGGTGTGAGAAACTATTGTAAGAGTCTGAAATGAATGTAGGCTCTCCGGTGTTGAGGAGAGCTAGGTTGCGACTGTCCAAGAAATCGGCAATGAGCGTACCTCTCGCACAAGCGCGACTTGAACCCCATAGTGGGTGTTGCGCATTGAAGTCTCCCACCAACAGAAACGGTGTTGGTAACTGGGAAACTAGATCTTCTAAATCAATGTGCGAGAAGTCATGGGACGGAGGCAAATATAGATTACAGATGGTGAAATGGATGTTTGGCAGTTTAATCCGTACAGCAACTGATTGTATATCAGAGTGTAATGGTACAGAATTATGAATGTCATCTCTTACAAGTATCATAGCGCCGCCATGTGCCGGTACACCTTCTGGTGTGACATCACACCGTACTGGGGTGTATCGCCTCAGATGGAAAGCGTCTTGAGGACGTAGCTTAGTCTCTTGCAAACATGCAACCAGAGGTTCGTTTTCTTTGAGCAAAATCTCAAGTTCTGGCCGTTGAGTTCGAATTCCACGTATGTTGCATTGTAGGATAGCCATATTGCATTGTGTATGGGGTAGGTAATTCCAATGTAACTCTTCATTAATTTCAATAGGCGGTTGTCGAATTAATTTTGCCCTTTTCTTCTCTCTTGGGCTTACAGTTTTATCAGACGCTTTTTCGCGCCTCTTTTCCACTGGGGGTCTCCCAGTGTGGGCAGATTCTAGCTCCAGGTCCTCTGCCGAGGACGTCCGTGTTCCCATGCTGAATTTTGGTTCGAGAGCTTCGAACCGATTGAACACGGAGACCGGCGAAGATGACATACGCCGGTCTGTAGCCACCCCAGAGGATTCCTCTGAAGAGGATCTCTTAGGAGATGACTTTGGAGTTTTCTTTCCCTTTGATGTCTTGGGGAAAACCTTACTCTCTTTGAGGAAATCGGATCTTTTGTACTAGGTCTTAAACTTAATCGGTGAAGCATCGTATACCATTGGTCTACTTGTCGAGGTCGACTTCTTTGTGGGCGACCTTGCTGATCTGGTCGATTGAACTGCGGTGCTTGTAGATGCTGTAACGGACTTAGATGATGTCAAACGCTTTGGATGTGACTTAGCTACGAGAATTTCGTCGGAAATTGTTGCCCAGTATGCATCGCTAGTTTGAGTTGCGATTTCCCGACACGGTACTGGTTTAGCTGCAACCGAGCTATAGGTACCGGAATTCGGGATAGCGGGCTGTCCCAAACGTAAGAGCTTTCGGGCTTCTGAGGACACCTTCTCTCTAACCCGGATCTCCTGGATAGCTCTTTCCTCCACATAACGGGGGCATTCTCGGGAGTTTGCTGGATGTTCTCCCCTGCAGTTAATACAACTGGGAGGTGATGTACAGTCATCGTCATGGGCGATGCCTCCACAGTTCACGCAGGTGTCACTTGTATGACCAAAGCGCTGGCATTTGTAATATCTAATCGGGTTCGGAATATAAGGTCTTACTTCAATGGCCTCGTACCCAGCCTTTATCCTTTGCGGGAGATCTACCCGATTAAAGGTAAGGGAAAGGGTACGGGTAGGCAGATATTCACCTCCATCTTTTCTCTGAACCCGATAAACATATATCACACCTTGATCTGCTAGGTTCTCTTTAATTTCATCATTGGACATATCGTCCAATGCGCGTGTGTTGACAACACCGCGAGAGGAGTTCAACGTTTTGTGCATCTCTACACGCACCGGATAGCTGCCTAGCATGATGGCTTTTAATATAGTAGCTGCCTGTGCTGCTGAAATGGATTCAACCAACAGCGTGCCGTTCCGAGATCTTGTGCAGTTCTTCACGGGGCCAGCTATCTTATCGAGACCCTTCTGTATAGCGAATGGATTCACCAACCTAAATGTTTTACCTTCCTCATTTCTTGTAATAACTAAGTAGCGAGGATCACTCAACTCTGCTACTTCCTTTTCACTTACTTTACAATGTTTGTTTTTTTGAGTTTTGAAAGTACTAATTGCGATTATATCCTCCACCATTGCAAATGTCTCCGATGGCATGCTCACATCCTGGGCGCCACCCCGGCTTAGGTGAGAGTCCTGGCCTGGACCTTGCTCAACCTAGGGTCTCACCTCCCAATGTATAGGCAGAGGGACCCAATCGCCTTCAGGAGTGCATCAGCTCATGCAATGGCCCCTCCCCGGGACTGACGTTTATCAGCGGATACGCACACAGATCCTACATGATAACCAGGGGCTGGGACTTACGCGATTACCCAGTCACCCCTTGCGTCGCCCCATCCTCCTACAACCCGCGCGCAGGTTATCCATCAGACTGTGTACAGGGAGGTATCAGGTGGGAGGTCAAACACAAAAGTGGACCAAAGTTGATTGGGCGTTTGTCAGGTGCCCTCTCACCTCTTGGAGGAACCCAATCGAGAGTATGACTCGGGGCCCCAGGTACGCCAAACCCGTACCTACCGTAGTAGGAGCCCCTGGGTGAGTTTGATTTCGGAGTCCTCTTCTTCTAGATGAGTCGTCGACCAAGACTACCGAGCCTCATCTACCCGATTTGGAATGCTCTTTGCTTCCCCTCACCTCTTGCCTACCAGTGGTCAAAAAGACACTTAGTAGGCCGTGTGGATCGGGTACTAAGCCTCTCCGCCGCGACAAGGCGACATTCCTTCGGAGGGGGGTTAGGTCGAGGGACCGAGGGGGCCACAAATGTCTACTAGTAATTCTGTTCTGCAACACACTTTCAATTGTTCTTATCGAAAGATTGGCTGTATGAGCTGTTGCACAGTCTTGTTGAAAAAAGGTAAAATCACGCTCCCTGTCGGTTAATTCTCTAAAAAAAGGGATCAAAATTGCATTCACGTATGTACGGGAGTCAACTGTTAGCTCGAAAAAAATTGGGCCTGTAAGTCTTTCTCCGCTAATGGCGCACCATACACAAATTGTTTCGTCATGAAGGCGTATTTCATGAACAATATTAGGTTTCTCAGAGCTCCAATAACGATTATTTTGTGTACAGGCATATCCATGAAGGTGGAACCAAGCCTCGTCCGTGAAAAATATTAAATATGGGTCAATGTCGCCATTGTATACACTGTTGAGTGTCCACTCACAAAATGTGCGCCCAATTACAGGATCAGCTGGTTGAAGAGCATGTGTCACAGTTATTTCATATAGTTTTAACATCAGCAATTTAGTAACTCTTTCCAAAGAGTCATAAGAAATGTCTGCCTGTTGTGAAAGACCCCTAAACGATTTTTGGGAGGAATTCTCCAAACGATGTCCGATGTCGTCTAATGTTTCTTCGGTAAGAACCGCACGCTGTCTTTTAGATTTCCGAGCTTGAACACTTCCTGTGGCCTGAAATGTATTGTGAAGTTAATGGATTGTTGTAAGGCCTGGAACTTTTACACCTGGAAATCGTTCTACAAATCGCACTTTCACTTGGTGAGCTGACTGAGATAATCCATACGAATCATAAATAAATACAGAGACATAATACACTTTGTGACTAAGTACAGAACAAAATAGTAAAGCACGCTTGTAATAACTCAACCACACGTCAGCTCAATACTGCACTTTCAGAACAGAAAAAACAAGTCATCCGCGTGCCTTGTGTACATCAGCTACTGTTATCGTGTTTCCGTCTGCGTAGTGGAAAAACACTGCGCAACGATTCTTGTGTTTTCGGGTGTCTCTGTATATTTTCAGATTGGGCATTGCGACAGTAATGTAGTTTTCAGCATTTATCCAGGAAACTCCTATTGAATCTTCAAATTGATTCTCATCTTGATTGTAGCTTCTGAGGTTAAAATGCAGAATTTGCGCAGAGTGGCTCCAGGCATTTTACAATAATCATTTGTATATGAACAAATATAAAAATCTTGTCACTAAGCTTAATTCATAACACAACTATTTACTACGATGGATTATCCACCTAAAAATTAGAAAAATTTTAATCCTACAAATCTGAAGTGGGGATCTAGCCAGAAAGACTTTCCAGAACCACTAAACTTCTTTTCCAATAAATGTTATCAAATTTATTAACAGCTTTTCGGAATGGTTAAACGTCATATTTTGGTGACTTCAAACGCTCTGGAAGCAGTCACCATCTATGCCCAGATAGAATGTCACATCAAACTCTAGAAAGTCTTCACCAGTTCGTTCTCTGTTCTTGCCTAAGTTTCTTCGGTGATATTTGCCTTTTGAGCAAACATTCCTGTTTTCCCGCCTGATGAAGAATGTGATGAAGCAAGAGAATACCTTCCTTTCAGGGATGGGGTAGGGGCAGCGCATTATTAGTCTCTTCGATATATCGATCACAGTAGCTGCATACCTATAAGTAAATCCTCAATCCCTTGAAGATAATACGTATTAGAGACTCACCATTGTATAGTTCCAGCAGGGTTAGGGACTCACGTGACTTTGTTTGGATGACCACATCCTTTCTAAGGGATTAATTACACCGTCCTCAACGAATTTTGGACGTCTTGATTGTTTTTTGGAAGAATTTACTGTAACAACCCGCGAACCACAGAAGCAGAAAGCAAACGTTTGAAGGATGTTCATGTGGAAACAGTGGACTGATTGATACAATTTAGAACTTTCCAAATGTTTTACCTTGACTTCAGTTCTTTCTGGGTGCATTTGTTGACTACTTTCAGCACGTTATGCCAACACATTCTTCATAAAATGAGCAAGTCAGTTTTAAATTCCGTTAAAATTTTAAAAATGTTAGAATTTAGGAAATTCCTGATTGGTTAAGTGGTGGTCAACCTGAGATTACCGTTTAAGGGTTCAAAAATACGACTTGAAATAGTTTAGAAGGCTTCTTCTCTAAAGAGGTGTGCTACAGTTTTCTGAAAGTTATATGAAAGTTCTGTATTAGAAAAATGTGGTAGTAGTCTCACTAGGTTTTTCTGCTCGTAGGCCACATCTGTAAATCTAAATGCAGAGGGATTATCGCCTTTGCTACTTTAAGTAGACAAATTGAAGGGAACTATTTCATATTGTGAGAAAAGAAAGAAAAAGTATTTTTAAGTACATTTATTTTTCTGTAAATAGGAGTGTTTATATAATCGGTATCTGCGCTTCTAACCTTTCGTTTACAGATTTATGTCTACTGCCACCTAAAATGTGATGATGGTCTTTGAGTACCTGGCGTCTGTCATAGAATAGCTGCAACAAGCGGCGGTTTCTTTGAAGTGGAAAATGTGGCAATGTCCCTTAAATCTTTTACCTGGACAGAACTAGCTTCAGACAGAAGCGTATTTATATTTGTAGAACATTGTAAATATACACATAAAATTTCAGTTGCGTTTGCTTTATGTGAGAAATAATAGGTAGAAACTACATACCGATTTGGAGGAAAAAAAAAAAAAAAAAAAAAAAAAAAAAAAACTAGTGAAACTGCATACTAAGTTGCTGAAATTAATTTATATTCAAATTTTCTGAAGCGCTAAACATGCCTCTTTGGAGTAGTTTTCTAATAAATGTAGCTAAACTTTTAAGAGTGTGTCGCATTCAATTGTTTATTATTCATTAATGGGCTTACACTTATAGGTAAACACGATCAAACATGTTCCATACACTAACGAAAATACACGTTAACATTTCACCAATAGTAGTGTTAAATTTTTAAATTTAGAGAACCTCCTGTGAAAAGATTCCTCCGGTTATCATCCTGCTATATAGCTTTAAAAACTTCTTTTCCAGCACCCGTTTTTGTACCCGCTGTCTCCGTTGGACGTGTGAAGTTAATCTTGGTTGGTTTCTACCTATATGGATACATAGTCTGATGTGTTTCTAGTAGTCTTCTCTCGAGCTTTTCGAAAATAAAATTTGAATGTTTTCATTGAGCGTCTCTTTTTGTTTCCACTAACATGTAAGTACTACTCTACATTCAGTTTCAACAAAAATCATAATATTAAGGCATTTACTTAAGTTTTGTCTTTTGTTCTTCTAATCTTTCTCTGAAATTCTTTAACCTGCGGTCACTGCAGGAATATTACCTCCAAAATCAACAACATTGAATGAATGTGTTTTAGTGTTCAATATTGTCGATTTGTATTGGGTTTATTTGAAATAATCGAATTATAAACGTTTTCGTTTAATATTGGGTAATGCACTATGTAAGTTACTTTAATTAATAATGTAATTATAAACGTGTTCCTTTAATTTTGGGATAATGTACCATGTAATATCCCCCCCCCCAAAAAAAATCATCTGAAAATTGTCATCCAACGTTTCATGCACATTAAATATAATATTCATTAAGATGCGGAATTAGTATGCCGCTTTCATGAATTAAATATTTGCTATTTTTTCGGATTCTTGCGTATTCTGTCCCTCCCCTCGCCCTATTTTGGAGTCGTCAGACACTACTGTTCCCAACCGATATTTAGTGAGTAAATGTAAATATGACCTGATATTTTCGTATTGTTTAGTTTTGTAAATTTAGTATATTTCACCACACACGCTTTCTGTCGTGATTATGTGACAGTTTTATATACCTACCTCTTTTGGCGTGCCTGGTTTAAGTGAAATATCTAAATAAACTTCTTCGCTAGTGGCTTTCCTTTTTCTGTGAAAACAAGACTAGGTAGCCCCCAGGACTAACTTGAATATTCACTTATCCCATAATGTTGAATGCCTTTCGTACTTCTCTTTCCAGGACGATTCATCAGCTGCAGATTTATCTCCATATAGAATTGTTTTTAATATATTCTGTCATGACCATGCTTACAATGTTTGTTCATGTCACCCGCAACTGACTTCATCGTTCCCTATACATAGTGTGACGTCACAGTACTAGGGCAGTCACTTCACCACAAAAAATACCGTGGCCCCAGTTCACGTAATGCATCCTTTACTTCTGAAAGGTACTGCTATTTTGTTTTGGTTAGGTTCTTCTGTGCTGAATACAGTAGGACAGTTGCAGCAGCACAGTCTCTAAATTCAAATGACCTATTTCAAAACATGCAATATGTGAAACAAAATGATCGTTGTTTGGCAAAGGCAATAACACAGTTGGAATCCTCAGACTTGCAAATGGAGCCGCGGTTAGTCTTGTTGAAAGAATATTCCATAATATTTATCAGAACAAAGATTAGAAGAAAATTCAGTACTGTTCTTAAACACACTAATGCACAATATGAGAGACCTTCATTAGGGTAAAAGGGTACAGAATTAGAGGGGGACACCTCGCTCAAGTCACCTACACACATCTATTGTGGCTACCACGCCCAGGAGATAGAGATGAAATGAAGGAATTGAAGGTGCCACACAGGGTCGGAGCTAGACAGGTCAAAGAGATGCGCGGAAGTCCCTAACAATTGCTGAGATCTCTTCATCCCGGCGCCAGGCACCGCCAAGCACCCACCACTCCGCGGGTCCGGTATCACACTGAGCGTCCCCTCCCCCCGCCCCCGCCAGCGAGAACAGCGGGTACCATGCGCAATCATCCGCGTAATCTCCCCGGCACTGCCAACATTACGTGCCTGGATCTGCACCACCTGAAAGATGATAAGGAAGCTAAATGAAGGGAAATGATGGAAAGGAAACCGTGGTATGAAATAATGCACCCCAGCACTCGCCTAAGTGACATGGGGAAACCACGGAAAACCTATGTCAGAGTTATACGAGGACCGATCCCGCGACCTATCGAATGTGGCCCACTGACGTTACCGCCTGAACCACCCCGCTCAGTGAGACCTACATTAAAAATAAGAAAATCAAATAACTGGAATTGATAGTATTTATGTACATTATTATAAATATGCCCCTACAACCTCAACGGATGTTGAAAGAAGCTTCTCCACTTACAAGGTATGTTTAAGCGACAATCGGAGGAAACGACTATCAGGAATTTGCGAATGTGCATATTTATTCAGTGTAATCATAGTTGCTTTTGCATACAAGAACATTTAACTTTTGTTAACACAGTCATTGTCCACTACAAAACAGAGATTCTATCACGATTTCATAACAGAATTGTATAGAACAGCGATGTCGAACGTTTGCGAAAGAGGGAAGGTTGAATTGACCTCTTTTCTGTTTATGTGGACCGTGCCACTCACTCAAAAGTGCACTGTGTTGCAGTGGCGGGCTGGTTACATGTACAAAAACCATCAAAGAAAATCTCTGCACCTCCGGTCCGTGTCACATTATTTATCGCTGCACAAAGGCGTGGCCATTTCATTGGTTGCTTTAGGCAACGTATACTTGCACCGTGGCCTAAAGCAGCCGATGGAATGTCCATGGCTTTGTACAACCATAAAGAGAGAGTTTCTTTGGCGCTGTCTGTACATTACATTTGATTTACGAAAGCACTTTCACGTCTTATGCGATAAACATCTGTTCATTAGTGACTTCTTTGGTACTGCTTACGTTTCAGAAGCCTATCAGTATTTAGCGACAAGGTCGAAGTCCATAGCCTTAGATAAGAAGATACACCAAGTGATCGTCCCGTAATATAGTTCAATTTGGAGAAACAAAAAAAAAAAAACAAAAAAAGAAACGAAACCCCTAGGGCAACAGCCCAGAAAGGGCCGAGGCTTGCCGCCTAGTCGCTGCGTCCCCCACCTCTGCCCACTACATTTATTGCTCTGCAAATGATAGTAATTTTGTGTGGATTTTCTCAACGACAGCTACTTCCTACATTCCCTACTGTAATGTATTGCGTTTTTGTTTCCGCATTTTCCAACTCTAACTTAAATATTACTTTCGCAACTGAAGAAGTCAGGTGTGTAGAAATTTCATATTTTTCATAAATATTGAAATCGCAAAGATTAGGAATACCATCTTTCATTCTGTGACATCTACTCTCTCTAGGATTCTTTCACTTCGGCCACGTGTCGCTTTGAGCCCAACGGTCAAAAGCGATGTTCTCCCTGGTGAGCCGTAAAAATAAAATGGGATGGAAGGAGCGTGCCTCACAGCAGTAATTCTCAAGCCATTTGCTGCTAACCGCTGCCCTCTAAACTTTCGAGGTTAATAACAAACATTAAAGCATGCTTGCTTTTCAGTAAGATGAGCTTTCAGAATTCGGCTACAGTGGTGCTATTTTCTACCTTTATGGTCCTTAGGTTTAAATACAATATACAATCTATAGGTGTACCTCCAATGCCATTACAGGTTCAGAATCTCCCAAGCAACTATACAGTGTATGGGTGGGTGTATAGGGTAATCTCGAAAATTACCCAATCTATTTTGCTAAATATTTCACCGTTGAAAAGCACTGTTCTCAAGGACGGACATAAGCTGTAAAATATTTCCAAAATTGGGGATTAGGGCGGTTTCCTTTCATTTCACCCATTTTCAACCACATTTCGTTGAATATAGATACCAGAGGACACTTGCCGCTTTTTTGCGAACGTGGCCGACTTTTAGTGGCTTCGAGCCCAAAGAAATAAGAAGTCATAACATTAAGTTATTTTAAGACTGAGTTATTGAGTAATTGCAGGGGGTTTATATGCCGTACTGATATCAAATTAGCCTCTCATTACGTTAAACTTGATTATCAAGGAATATCGTTGATATCATTTTAACATTTCCACTAGCTCTAACATACTACCTCTCTGGCTTATCTGGACAAATCTTTCTACACTTACACTATGGGATGTAACGAAGCGTATGGGCCCCCTTTGCCCCTTTGGACTCTCAGAAGTTACGTTACCATATTTTAACCCGTTATGCAAAAATTTAAATGGTTTAACCATCTGGACCAATTATTTTACCTACTCTAGAACTGGTGAAATTTGTACGTTACCGTACAACTTCCTAAAGGCACCCAGCTATTTATTTGCTTCTTACTGTAGCGTCCCAAAGCTGGGAACGAACCCAAGGTGTCGTAGTAAGGCTACACTCGCGGAAATGTTGAAATAAAGGTACTTGAATCTAGAATTAGATTAACAAAACGCTGACGCCTCACAGCGGAAGATATTTAAGCTGACCGAACTGATGCCACACGGAAGAGACGGCCTCAAGATCCGGTATAGAATGTCTCTGTGCAGGTGGAACTCACGACGAATGGTTTTGTAATTTGTGTATAACAACTCTACCATCCAGGTGTGTAACAAACCGAGGTAGCTAGAGACTAGGCTTGGGCTCTTAGGCTAGAATAAATGGGCCCAACAATGGGCCGGAGTTTTGTTACCGCAACCCTCATCCCCTGCCCGGCGCTCCCGCCAAATTGTGATGTTCCGGGAAATACCAGATGCTAGATGGGTGATTTTAGCTTAGGGTTAGACTATTCGCTTGGTGACGTGCAGCGCTCGGGAAGAGCACTCGCGTTGCTGATTCTTGGCAAAGGAACCTCCATGTAACCCTCCTGTGCATGCCGTGGATCCTTTCATTCTTGTCTAAGGGCTTACGGTTCAGTCTCCAAGTGGTTTTTCATACAACAATTACAAGACGACTTGTCAGTAGTTCAACCAGCGCAGAGACGTTCCTTAATGGATCCTGAGGCGGTCTCTCGTATGACTTCAGTCAGCTTAAATATCTTCCTGTGTGAGGCCTCAACATTCTGTTAAAGTAGGTTCATCAAGTACCCTGATCAACATTTCCTTGAGTGTTGCCCCACTACCATACCTTGGATTTGCTCCCAACAATGGAATGCTATAGTATCATGACAAACGATAAGCCCAATTATTTTTATGTCGCTTTATTTCCCTTAAAATTGATTCTATTCACAGCTCGTGGTTTTGCAACTCGTAAGCTGCTCTGTTCTGTCTTAACAAACACTACCCAACTGTCCACAGCTCTGTGACAATTCTGTTCACTCACTTTAACTGCCTCTGAGCATAAACTCACTAAAACTGCCTCAACACTCACTGGCTGTGCGTGCCGTCTCGTTTATATAGCCGAGAATTAGGTGCAGTCATTTTTCTGCAATTCCACGTTTCGCGAAACTTGTAAAAGCCCGGCATTCGAAAGCTTCTTGAACCGTCTGGATACGAGCTATGTTCTTAACCGACATTGCCACGCGTTGCCTAGCAACCTAGTGGTGTGAGGGAACTGACCCTAAGTCTTCTTTGATCTGCGGCTGCCGCCACAGTACAATACTTCGGAATTTTTAAAAACTACTCTTACCTTTAATTTCCACCCGTTATTGTCCAACTTTTCTGCTGGGTCAATCAGGGCACACATCTTGTGCTCTTGAGTTATGAAAAAGGACATTTTGCAGCTTCAAAAAAGTATCCCTGCTCATAATTTCAACCATTATATACATTTACTCCATTGAACCAAACTGGATAAAACTTTGGCTACTAGCCTTGAAGTATGAGTGAAATTTGTAGCCTGCTCACAAGTTTCAAATACGTAACAACTGTTGTTTACGGAATGTGCGTGCAATATCGGGAAGGCAGTAGTTAATAAGGGTAACAGACAATGGGATCACAAGTCCTTACACAAGCTTTCTCTTTTTGCAAAATTCGCGTGTCAGTTAACTTCTGCTATTCTGCGTAAAGGTGGAAAGCTATGTTATATCACACTTCTGCAGACCAATATTCTTCATCCATTGAACTTCAGCAACGGAAAGCTAATTCCCTCGTGGAGCTACGTTTTTGCAACTAGCATAAACTTAGGCATGCACTTGTCTCGTAATAAAGATTAGCAGTTCATTGCAAGGTGTCCTTCCAACAAACGCAAAGCTTCTTTGTGTACTGACGGAATAGGCACATGACTAGTTTTTAGGTAATAAGGAAATAAAATTTGAAGGGGAATTTTAAGTATTTTGCACCAGAGAGATGGAAATAAACTGCAATGTTCATATTAATATCATTTAAATAAACGAAAAGTTTAGCAACCGGAAACATTTCTCTTTCACAGTCTGTTATTTGGAAAGATAATTCTTGGATTTCTTCCAGTTAGGACACTCTTCTTTTTGTACCTGCTATTTATCTTGTGTAATTGCTGGGTGGAGCAGCTGAATCAGAGCAATAACCGAAACGTAGTAAACAGGTTTACACATTTGAAAACGAATTAATTGTGGTTTATATAAAAACTGTGATAAAGCAGATATATGAAGGACAGTTGTCAGTGTTGACAAAATAAATATCCTGAATGTAGTAAAACCTAACACTTCTTGTTTTTCTTCTTTTTCTTCCTCACTGGGCACTACAGCTCGGATTAGCCTTGGCCTCCGCTATTAGACGTCTCCAGACATCTCTATTTCCTGCCATAAGCCTTCTTCTTTCAAAGTATCTGAGGGCAGTAAGAGTTTGAGACCATGCTTCTGAGCCATACGTAACGACAGGTCCAATCAGAGTCCCGCAGACTTTCACTTTGGAGTTACTAGAAATAATTAGGCTATTTCTGAGCAGGAATAAATTTGCCTGATAGGTTCGGTTTCCAACTTAAATCCTTTCTTTAATCGTTTCGTGCATCGGACGCATGACACACCTCGGGCTGTTCTCAGCCTGCCAACAAGTCGTCGTCGTCGTCGTTATCTGATGTAATCAACGTGCCAAGACATTTTAAAACTAGAAACCCCTTAAAAAGATTTATCATTGATATTCAAGTTATGTGGAGATCTTTCATCTGGTGAAAGAGAGATCACTAGGTATTTGTAAAAACCAACACACGTTGAAAAACGCAGGTTGTATCTACAAATGAATCAAAATAGCTACAGTCACGTCTAAGGCATTCTTCATTTTAAAATAAACAGTCAAATTAACGGAAATAAAATTTTCACTTTTAGTTTGCAGAAAGAAGAACTTTAATTGCAATTTAGGTGCTCTGGCTGTTTTAGTCAGCTAATTTTATTATAACTTTTAGAAAATTCACATATTTCTAAGAGTATTATAGGTATAGCGTTTACAAAATTGTTTATGGGCGTCCAGTAGATGTGTTAAATACTAGGGCCATAATACGTATCGTTTGTCCGTTGTGTATATCAAAATGCAGACATTTCTCTGTTAATTTGGCCGTTAGAACATTTTTACTTTTTCTACTACGTATAATAAGCAGGAAAAGTATTGCACTCCGTGTGTGTGTGTGTGTGTGTGTGTGTGTGTGTGTGTGCGCGCGCGTGCGCGCGTGTGCGTGCGTGCGTGCGTTTGTGTGCGCGCGTATGCGTACACGTGTGTGTGTGCGCACGTGCATGTGTCTGTGCGCGTCTGAACAGTATAACTCAGTGATGTCCAACGTTTGCGAAAGAGGGGAGCTTGGGTATACCTCCTTCCACTATACTTGGACCTTGCCTCTCTTTAATCCCCAGCGTCATTGTGTTGCAGTGGCGGTTTGGTTTGATGTACGTTGCGTTTGATTTACGAAAGCACTTTGAAATCTTATACGCTAACATATCTTTTCATTAGTAACTTCTTTGGTACTGCTTATGTTTAAGAAGTCAATATTTGGTGACAAAGTCGAAATACATAGCCTTGGAAGATCCACCAGGTGATCGTCGCGTAACATCTTGCGATAGACTTTAAATATAGTTCAAATTGGAGAAACTGTTCGCAAATATATGTAGAGCTATACTCACACTTATACACACTATTCTTGCAAACGTTTATTTCTCTATCTACTTCTTAAGGCACACACGAGCCACACATGGCTGCCTTTTGCGTGGTGACCCGGCGCCAGTCTGTCCTACATGTGATATCCTACTGCCTGTCGCACATGTATTACTCGATTGTCCGCAATACGCTCGTGAGCGCCAGTCTATTGGTCTGGGGTCTACACTAGCCTCTATTCTAGGCGACGACCCGGAATCTGTAGCCAACACTCTGCAGTTCTTCGCCGATATTGGCTTCGATAAACATGTCTAACATGTGTTTTTAGCCTTTTAAGATATCTTTTACATGTTTTAATGTCTTGACGTTTTAAAACTCAGACTTGTTTTTCTTTTTAATTTATGGCGGTTTTTTAGATTTTAGCAGTTTTATGATATTTTAGGCCTTTTATACCTCACATTTTACTGCGTTAGTTTAGCATTTTACCCATCTCTTTTAATTTTAACTTTGTGAGTGTGTTTTAGACTCTGTTTAACTATGGGCCCAAATGATCTCGTTGTCGACGGGCCGTTAAACCCCACACACTAACTCACTCTATCTACTTCTTTTTAATCGACATAAGCATTTTCAGGAGGTACCTTATTACTAATTTTCTTGTAGGTACAAGAATAATATGGAATACAGCAGGCTTTAAACAATAGTGAAGTGTTTTAAGAGCTGGTTGCTATGCAAGGACACGAGATAAAGAAACGAATAACATATTCCTATTTGAAAAAAGTATCAGTATTGGCAAATTCAAACAAATAGGAAAGACTATCTCGGAAATGGTTTACTCAAAATAAAAATAAAATATTTGACATGAATTGTGTGTTTTTAACCATGTCCACAGTTTTTATTTAGCAAATTTTTGTCCGTCTCTTACTGTTCGTCATTTATGGTAAAATAGTCTAGAATGAAGAGGTCTTCTGAGTACATTCACAGAAAGTTCAAAGTATGACATAGAAACTGCCATGGAATCACCTGTTTGTGTCCGTCACTGGATACTGACTGTCTGTCCCTACGACTTCAGGAGTGGAGTGTGGTATAGCCGCTCATTAGTAAGGTTCTCCTAAGAGAGAAGATTGGACACCCCTAGAGTAACTCAAAAATTGGTTAAAAACCAAACATGGTATTTAATTTCAGCATCTTCCAAGGGTGTTACACGAAGATTTTCAACAAGATCTCGCCCTCCCCCCCCCCCCCCCCCCCCTCAAACTAACCTTTGCATGGAACAGTTTGACAAAATGTGGATTTTTTCGAAAAATGGCTCTTAGATTTGATTAAAACATCATGTATTTAAGGTATTTTTATGACAAAAGAAATATGTATCTTGAATTTTCTGGGAATAGCCTTTGCAGTCCTCTTCATTTTGAAAGACTTCAGCGTAACTGGTATAACAGTAAGGCCTCGGTATCCTGATGGTTAGCGTGTCTGCCTCACGTTCAAGAGGTCGCGAGCTCGAATCTCGCTTAGGGTAAGTTATCCGGGTAAGGTTTTTTCCGCGGTTTTCCCTACCCTGAGAAGACGAATGTCGGGTAACTTAAAGCTCCATGGACCTCGGGCTCATTTGAGCATCATTTCTTTTCATTCATTCGTCCGATATGACACAATGTTGGAGGACGTTAATTTTAAAAAAAAGTAAGAGATTAGACATAATCTCAGTCATAAAAAAGTAGATCTCGTTGAAGAACACAATTTATCTCAAATAAAATTTTGTTGCGGAGCTAAACATATACGAGATATTTGTTTTTGCTTTGAATTTTCAAATACTTACACTTTTCTCAAATATGAAGTTGTTCTTCTAAAACTATTGTAGCGGCGGCCGCACACTCAAGGAGCGTTCGACGTCAGCTACCTCACACCCACTACTTTGCTAGGCAACGCGCAACAATGGCGGCTAGAACAAACACCGTTTCCAGACAGTTGAGAGGCTTTGCAATATGCCGATTTCTAGAAAAAATACCGGTACCTAATGCAGGATGTAAATGAATAACACTGCACGAATTTTACTGGTAATAGGTTGTTCATGGACAATCAATTTGAGATAGAAAACCTATGGTCTACGGCGTCAAGTTACCAAGTTATATGTATTCAAAGTATTTAGATATTGTGATCAACAAATCATAACCAGAAAGAAAATATGTAAATTGTAGCCAGTGGAAACGAAATAGTGCCTATTGGACACTAAGTAAAGCCTGTATTTCGTCTCTCTTGAAGAAGCATTTCTAAATTGCAGCGTTTCTAAAAGCGCTTAAATTGCGAACTCAACATTTGGCTGCATGCCACTGCAATGCATAGCAGGTTGTGGCAAACGGCTAAAGGAACACAGGTCAGCTCAAAAACGGTTATGCCGACTGACTGTGACCTCATAACCCCGAGAAATCGAGTTCAAACTTGGAGAGGTTTTCCCACTTTCTTTTCCATCATGAGAGCAATGTTGTGCTTATGCTTTAAAATATAAAAATACCACCTTCAATGCAGTGTACAAGGTATTGTTTACTTTTGCTTCATCTCACATTTTAGACTGGAGGATTAAGTATTGACATTGGTCTGAAGCTGTTGGTTGGTCGTGTCAATAAGAGCAATTTTCTAACAGTTAACCAGCTATAAACAATTCAAAAAACGTTGAACCAAGCAATAGCTTAAAGTACTACAACTCCCCAAAAGAGGCGCTGAGTACCTATGTATTAGCATGACAAATGTCTAATACTGCCAATAAGTGGCCTTAATAACCCTGGAAGACACTAACACCACCATGTGGTGACTGTTTCCTACTCAAGTCACCCCCTTCTCATTTCCTATTTTCCTTCAACCCACAACATTACGTTGAAGCAGTTAAATAGGTATCCTGGGAACATGGAACAAAATTAAACTTTTGCCGCATCAGCTGACATGCATCTAGTGTATGGCAAAGCAGGACGGATGTCTGTAACGGCTGCACGGATTTACAGCGAAAGTATCTCAATAGGCGGCAGCCGCATCGGACTACTTTCGTGTCCGTAGATCGGCGTTTGCGAGAACGTAGTCCTGTGGTGGCAAATAAAGCAGATTGCGGCGCAACACGTACCCATCGCACTCCGGAGTTTGAAGAAAACGCACTGCGTTTACTGGAAGAGGGACCGTCAACCTGCACGTACAGTGGGCGTCAACCACACAAGTGTAAGGCAAGTCTTGCATGAGGAGCTGCTCTATCCCTTCCATCTACAAAAATCGTCGTCAACATCAAGGCTTACGCCCTCCGTCCTGTTCCGACTTTAACAGATTTGGCATCTACAAAAGATGCAAGCCTTAACTCCGGAGGATTGTGATTTAAGCTTGGAGTTTTGCGAGTGGGCCTTAAGGCAGCCACCGGAATTGTTTTCAGTGGTGTTGTTCACCGATGAAGCCACGTTTACCAGGAATGGGCCGATTCTAAACTATAAGGACAATCACATATTGGCATACAACACCTCCACGTTACTATTCAGAAGAGCGAGCAAAGCAGTTTATGGTGAACATATGGGCTGGCATTGTTTCTGACCACGTTATTGGCCCATGCGTGGCAACACTTATAAAACATTTCTTAAAGATGTACTGTCAGCCCTTTTAGAAGAAGTGCCGCTTGATATTCGCGTTCAATTACATTTCCAACACGGCGGAGCTCCTGCGCATTATGCTATAAACGTACGGGAGCATCTAAATCGAGTCTTCCCCAACCATTGGATCGGAAGGGGCAGTCCTACCGTGCCTTGACCACCCCGTTCGCCGGATTTCAACCCCATAGATGTCCTTTTCTTGGGTCATCTTCAGACTATGGTGTATTCATCATTAATTGATTCTGAAGAGGCGCTGTTTGCCCGCATTATTGTAGCCAGTGATGAGATCCGCACACCTGGAGTGCTCAACAGGGTTTGC
Source organism: Tenodera sinensis (assembly GCA_030765045.1). Taxonomy (NCBI): domain Eukaryota; kingdom Metazoa; phylum Arthropoda; class Insecta; order Mantodea; family Mantidae; genus Tenodera; species Tenodera sinensis. Next base: position 187,598,227 of record CM060964.1, read on the forward strand.
GAATCATTTCTGCGGCGATGTCATCTATGCATTGATGTTAGAGGTCACCATTTTGAGCAGTTTCTTTGAAATCTACGCCGACTCATTTGTTTCCGTGTCTTTGTTCTGCTTATATATATTTGTATTGTAATGTTGAGATCAATCCAACTCATGTTTATAATAATTCTGTCACATGTAAGCCATTCAATTATTTACATGTTTGTAAGCTGTTAAGCTTGAACCATCTCTTTAAGTACGTATGAAGTTTTCAGTGTGTATGTACTCTTTAGGTCATGAAGGAGTAAATAATAGTTAAACGAATTCGAAATAAAAAGTTTAAACTTGGTTAAATGAAAAATTACAACACAACATGAATGTTTCCTGCAAATCGAAGTAAATACAGCATGTGCTTAAGAAAGAAGAAAAGAGCTCTTAATCCACGCGTACCTTCGTCATCTTGGCAACATATCCGTTACGCTAAACAGTCAGGCTACGCAAGCTGTGCACTTGTTTCCTCATCATACATTACAGCTGCAGTGGATATGATCACTGGCGTGCATGCCGCCAAACAATTTTAAAGCACAGTTCTGTAGTTTGTAATCCTAGACCATAGGTTTCCTATCTCGAACTCATTGTCTGTGAACCGTCTATTACTAGTAAAATTCGCGCGGTGTTATTTATTTACACCTGTATAACCGAGACAGCACCAGGAGTTTTAAGTGACTGAGTGGAATTGTCAGAGCCTGTTGTGTACAGTGTTTATGCCAAAGTTTCCGATAACAGCTGTGAGTTGTAAGGTCATGAGTAGTGGATTGTAATTCAGTTTTAGAGGAAATAAAGTGACATAAACAGTAACTGAACTTCGTCATTTGTCACTATCTTTTGGCCGTGCAAAGGGAACGGAATTTCAAGACCATAACATAGCAAACAACTCTTAAAAGATTTGGCAATCGCTTAAGCTTACTGTGGTTACGAATAGTTTCTGAAGTCACTATACATAATTTAAAATATTAAAATTATGGCATGCCTTGGAAGCTATAAACTTGCAGTTAGCATTGAGGTGAAAAACAAATTCGAAATGTTGCTCAATTGATGTGTGATATCGGAGGGCCCCGACTGCGCGCGGCAGTCATTTTTGGTATAGGTCATCTGTGCGCGGCAGCCATTCCTGCATTTTGCTCCCCAATTTTTTAAGAGACTTAGGACTCTTTATGAACGCTGGCCTATTTACCACTCATAGGTATGGTTAAAATGCAGTTGTATAATATGCATACCCGTATTAGAATAGGGCATTTGTCAATAAGCTAAAATACCTATGCATGTTTAACGTATGTTCGTATTAGAACAGGGCATTTGTCAATAAGTTAAAATGCCTATGCATGTTTATGTATGTTCCTGTTAGAACAGGGCATTTGTGAATAAGTTAGAACATGCACTTAAATTATGCGCCTTTCTTGTAATAATAGCAAACACCCTTTAGGAAATGTGCACTGTTAAAGCTAGGTCCGAAACCCCTGTGGAATGCCTCACAAGCATTGCTTGTGCTGTCTGCTGCGATAGTCAGAAGCCCAAATTTCTAGAGGAAACGCAGAATCAGAACTTATGAAAGTTGTTAAATAATCTGCAAATTTGTAACATTAGGATATTTGGGTTTTATGCTCATTAACTCTTCTACAAAGGCATCTCCGACATCCTTGGGAGAGAGCAAAGCTAATCCGAACACCCAGTGCAACCACTTACCGACGTCATTACTCCTTTGTTTATATCCAGAAATAGTCCTAAGTTTGAATTTTTCTACACAAAGCCTCTGTGTAATGAAATCTACAACCTATTACAGATGCTAATGGCCATACCTGACAAAGTGCTTTATGTATGGCTACTTCAAAATCAACCACAACTGTTGAAGGTTCAGACTCAATATTATTAGGTGTTATCACAGGCATTTACGATTTCAGTCAGCACCTTCTCATACGTGACTACTGTTTTGTTTGGCAATAAGCAAAAAAAATTGTGAATATACTGACCATTATTGAGTTTACGGATTGTGAAGAATTGGTAAAACAAATTGCAACAGTACTCGAAAGTATCATCTACAAAAATGTTATTACTCTCACATAGCATTCGTAGATTATTCTCCGTCGCAAAACAAACGATGTTTAAGTTACTATCGTTACTCAGAAGCAAGCTTTTGTTGTTCATACTTAAAATTGTAATTTACTACAAAGCTTTGTGAACTTCGTCTAACGTTTTTGGTAATGGTATGGCGGGAAAATTGACTTTCTAGCGCGATAAATACATTCCCTAAATCAATTTACGTCTTTACCTGAAATGTCCTCTTTCACTGGCAACTTCTTTGCGAATGAACTTTAATGGACTTTCAGACAATTCAGAACAGCTTTGCGCTATACCCTATTAGACATTACTTGCCTATCCAAACTATGAACGGTTTTGTGATTATGACTTACTTCATTACTGAAAAAATGTGAATAGCAGTGTCATTTAAATAAATACGAGACTTACATGTTTTAACAGTGAACCTCCACAATACTCCTCGCTCTTTTTCTCTTTCTCTGTGAAATTTCTGTCCATCTATAACTATCAAACTTTGTCCCCTTTGACTTTTCATAACTTGCAGAGAAGCGTTGGAATCCATTGCTTTATACAAACACACACGATGAGTACATCATCTTATAAACAGCACGCCATCTTACACACTCGGAACATTCGACAGTCGTTGTTATCAACCTATAGCCACAACCATTCTCGAAACAAATGACTAACATTATTTACTAGTGGTGCCACATTTCTGTCACACAAGAAAGACTTGTAAGTATTTGACGTATTTATGGTACACCCGCTCGTGCGCAATAGGCCTGTTTACCCTTGACAAGCACGCGCGTAGTAGGCCTGTTTACCCTTGGCAAGCTCGCGCGCAATAGGCCTGTTTACCCTCGGCAGGCTCGCGCGCAGTAGGCCTGTTTACCCTCGGCAAGCTCGCGCGCAATAGGCCTGTTTACCCTCGGCAGGCTCGCGCGCAGTAGGCCTGTTTACCCTTGGCAAGGTCGCGCGCAATAGGCCTGTTTACCCTTGGCAAGCTGGCGCGCAATAGGCCTGTTTACCCTTGGCAAGCTCGCGCGCAATAGGCCTGTTTACCCTTGGCAAGCTCGCGCGCAATAGGCCTGTTTACCCTTGGCAAGCTCGCGCGCAATAGGCCTGTTTACCCTTGGCAAGCTCGCGCGCAGTAGGCCTGTTTACCCTTGGCAAGGTCGCGCGCAATAGGCCTGTTTACCCTTGGCAAGCTCGCGCGCAATAGGCCTGTTTACCCTTGACAAGCTCGCGCGCAATAGGCCTGTTTACCCTTGGCAAGCTCGCGCGCAATAGACCTGTTTACCCTTGACAAGCTCGCGCGCAGTAGGCCTGTTTACCCTTGGCAAGGTCGCGCGCAATAGGCCTGTTTACCCTTGGCAAGCTCGCGCGCAATAGACCTGTTTACCCTTGACAAGCTCGCGCGCAATAGACCTGTTTACCCTTGACAAGCTCGCGCGCAGTAGGCCTGTTTACCCTTGGCAAGCTCGCGCGCAATAGGCCTGTTTACCCTTGGCAAGCTCGCGCGCAATAGACCTGTTTACCCTTGGCAAGCTCGCGCGCAATAGGCCTGTTTACCCTTGGCATGCTCGCGCGCAATAGACCTGTTTACCCTTGACAAGCTCGCGCGCAGTAGGCCTGTTTACCCTTGGCAAGGTCGCGCGCAATAGGCCTGTTTACCCTTGGCAAGCTCGCGCGCAATAGACCTGTTTACCCTTGACAAGCTCGCGCGCAGTAGGCCTGTTTACCCTTGGCAAGCTCGCGCGCAATAGGCCTGTTTACCCTTGGCAAGCTCGCGCGCAATAGACCTGTTTACCCTTGGCAAGCTCGCGCGCAATAGGCCTGTTTACCCTTGGCAAGCTCGCGCGCAATAGGCCTGTTTACCCCTGGCAAGCTCGCGCGCAGTAGGCCTGTTTACCCTTGACAAGCTCGCGCGCAGTAGGCCTGTTTACCCTTGGCAAGGTCGGGCGCAGTAGGCCTGTTTACCCTTGACAAGGTCGCGCGCAGTAATCCTGTTTACCCTTGGCAAGCTCGCGCGCAATAGGCCTGTTTACCTTTGACAAGTTCGCGCGCAATAGGCCTGTTTACCCTTGGCAAGCTCGCGCGCAATAGGCCTGTTTACCCTTGACAAGCTCGCGCGCAGTAGGCCTGTTTACCCTTGGCAAGCTCGCGCGCAATAGACCTGTTTACCCTTGGCAAGCTCGCGCGCAATAGGCCTGTTTACCCTTGGCATGCTCGCGCGCAATAGACCTGTTTACCCTTGACAAGCTCGCGCGCAGTAGGCCTGTTTACCCTTGGCAAGGTCGCGCGCAATAGGCCTGTTTACCCTTGGCAAGCTCGCGCGCAATAGGCCTGTTTACCCTTGACAAGCTCGCGCGCAGTAGGCCTGTTTACCCTTGGCAAGCTCACGCGCAATAGGCCTGTTTACCCTTGGCAAGCTCGCGCGCAATAGACCTGTTTACCCTTGGCAAGCTCGCGCGCAATAGGCCTGTTTACCCTTGGCAAGCTCGCGCGCAATAGGCCTGTTTACCCTTGGCAAGCTCGCGCGCAATAGGCCTGTTTACCCTTGGCAAGCTCGCGCGCAGTAGGCCTGTTTACCCTTGGCAAGGTCGCGCGCAGTAGGCCTGTTTACCCTTGGCAAGGTCGGGCGCAGTAGGCCTGTTTACCCTTGACAAGGTCGCGCGCAGTAGGCCTGTTTACCCTTGGCAAGCTCGCGCGCAATAGGCCTGTTTACCTTTGACAAGTTCGCGCGCAATAGGCCTGTTTACCCTTGGCAAGCTCGCGCGCAATAGGCCTGTTTACCCTTGACAAGCTCGCGCGCAATAGGCCTGTTTACCCTTGGCAAGCTCGCGCGCAATAGGCCTGTTTACCCTTGACAAGCTCGCGCGCAATAGGCCTGTTTACCCTTGACAAGCTCGCGCGCAATAGGCATGTTTACCCTTGACAAGCTCGCGCGCAGTAGGCCTGTTTACCCTTGACAAGCTCGCGCGCAATAGGCCTGTTTACCCTTGACAAGGTCGCGCGCAGTAGGCCTGTTTACCCATGGCAAGCTCGCGCGCAATAGGCCTGTTTACCCTTGGCAAGGTCGCGCGCAATAGGCCTGTTTACCCTTGGCAAGGTCGCGCGCAATAGGCCTGTTTACCCTTGAGAAGGTCGCGCGCAGTAGGCCTGTTTACCCTTGGCAAGCTCGCGCGCAATAGGCCTGTTTACCCTTGACAAGTTCGCGCGCAATAGGCCTGTTTACCCTTGGCAAGCTCGCGCGCAATAGGCCTGTTTACCCTTGACAAGCTCGCGCGCAATAGGCCTGTTTACCCTTGACAAGCTCGCGCGCAATAGGCCTGTTTACCCTTGACAAGCTCGCGCGCAGTAGGCCTGTTTACCCTTGACAAGCTCGCGCGCAATAGGCCTGTTTACCCTTGGCAAGGTCGCGCGCAGTAGGCCTGTTTACCCATGGCAAGCTCGCGCGCAATAGGCCTGTTTACCCTTGGCAAGGTCGCGCGCAATAGGCCTGTTTACCCTTGGCAAGGTCGCGCGCAATAGGCCTGTTTACCCTTGGCAAGGTCGCGCGCAATAGGCCTGTTTACCCTTGGCAAGGTCGCGCGCAGTAGGCCTGTTTACCCTTGACAAGGTCGCGCGCAGTAGGCCAGTTTACCCTCGGCAGGCTCGCGCGCAGTAGGCCTGTTTACCCTTGGCAAGCTCGCGCGCAATAGGCCTGTTTACCCTCGGCAGGCTCGCGCGCAGTAGGCCTGTTTACCCTTGGCAAGGTCGCGCGCAATGGGCCTGTTTACCCTTGGCAAGCTCGCGCGCAATAGGCCTGTTTACCCTTGGCAAGCTCGCGCGCAATAGGCCTGTTTACCCTTGGCAAGCTCGCGCGTAATAGGCCTGTTTACCCTTGGCAAGCTCGCGCGCAGTAGGCCTGTTTACCCTTGGCAAGGTCGCGCGCAATAGGCCTGTTTACCCTTGGCAAGCTCGCGCGCAATAGGCCTGTTTACCCTTGACAAGCTCGCGCGCAATAGGCCTGTTTACCCTTGGCAAGCTCGCGCGCAATAGACCTGTTTACCCTTGACAAGCTCGCGTGCAGTAGGCCTGTTTACCCTTGGCAAGGTCGCGCGCAATAGGCCTGTTTACCCTTGGCAAGCTCGCGCGCAATAGACCTGTTTACCCTTGACAAGCTCGCGCGCAATAGACCTGTTTACCCTTGACAAGCTCGCGCGCAGTAGGCCTGTTTACCCTTGGCAAGCTCGCGCGCAATAGGCCTGTTTACCCTTGGCAAGCTCGCGCGCAATAGACCTGTTTACCCTTGACAAGCTCGCGCGCAGTAGGCCTGTTTACCCTTGGCAAGCTCGCGCGCAATAGGCCTGTTTACCCTTGGCAAGGTCGCGCGCAGTAGGCCTGTTTACCCATGGCAAGGTCGCGCGCAATAGGCCTGTTTACCCTTGGCAAGGTCGCGCGCAATAGGCCTGTTTACCCTTGGCAAGGTCGCGCGCAATAGGTCTGTTTACCCTTGGCTAGGTCGCGCGCAATAGGCCTGTTTACCCTTGGCAAGGTCGCGCGCAGTAGGCCTGTTTACCCTCGGCAGGGTCGCGCGCAGTAGGCCTGTTTACCCTCGGCAGGCTCGCGCGCAGTAGGCCTGTTTACCCTTGGCAAGCACGCGCGCAATAGGCCTGTTTACCCTCGGCAGGCTCGCGCGCAGTATGCCTGTTTACCCTTGGGAAGGTCGCGCGCAATAGGCCTGTTTACCCTTGGCAAGCTCGCGCGCAATAGGCCTGTTTACCCTTGGCAAGCTCGCGCGCAATAGGCCTGTTTACCCTTGGCAAGCTCGCGCGTAATAGGCCTGTTTACCCTTGGCAAGCTCCCGCGCAGTAGGCCTGTTTACCCTTGGCAAGGTCGCGCGCAATAGGCCTGTTTACCCTTGGCAAGCTCACGCGCAATAGGCCTGTTTACCCTTGGCAAGCTCGCGCGCAATAGACCTGTTTACCCTTGACAAGCTCGCGCGCAGTAGGCCTGTTTACCCTTGGCAAGGTCGCGCGCAATAGGCCTGTTTACCCTTGGCAAGCTCGCGCGCAATAGACCTGTTTACCCTTGACAAGCTCGCGCGCAATAGACCTGTTTACCCTTGACAAGCTCGCGCGCAGTAGGCCTGTTTACCCATGGCAAGCTCGCGCGCAATAGGCCTGTTTACCCTTGGCAAGCTCGCGCGCAATAGACCTGTTTACCGTTGGCAAGCTCGCGCGCAATAGGCCTGTTTACCCTTGGCATGCTCGCGCGCAATAGACCTGTTTACCCTTGACAAGCTCGCGCGCTGTAGGCCTGTTTACCCTTGGCAAGGTCGCGCGCAATAGGCCTGTTTACCCTTGGCAAGCTCGCGCGCAATAGACCTGTTTACCCTTGACAAGCTCGCGCGCAGTAGGCCTGTTTACCCTTGACAAGGTCGCGCGCAGTAGGCCTGTTTACCCTTGGCAAGCTCGCGCGCAATAGGCCTGTTTACCTTTGACAAGTTCGCGCGCAATAGGCCTGTTTACCCTTGGCAAGCTCGCGCGCAATAGGCCTGTTTACCCTTGACAAGCTCGCGCGCAATAGGCCTGTTTACCCTTGGCAAGCTCGCGCGCAATAGGCCTGTTTACCCTTGACAAGCTCGCGCGCAATAGGCCTGTTTACCCTTGACAAGCTCGCGCGCAATAGGCATGTTTACCCTTGACAAGCTCGCGCGCAGTAGGCCTGTTTACCCTTGACAAGCTCGCGCGCAATAGGCCTGTTTACCCTTGACAAGGTCGCGCGCAGTAGGCCTGTTTACCCATGGCAAGCTCGCGCGCAATAGGCCTGTTTACCCTTGGCAAGGTCGCGCGCAATAGGCCTGTTTACCCTTGGCAAGGTCGCGCGCAATAGGCCTGTTTACCCTTGAGAAGGTCGCGCGCAGTAGGCCTGTTTACCCTTGGCAAGCTCGCGCGCAATAGGCCTGTTTACCCTTGACAAGTTCGCGCGCAATAGGCCTGTTTACCCTTGGCAAGCTCGCGCGCAATAGGCCTGTTTACCCTTGACAAGCTCGCGCGCAATAGGCCTGTTTACCCTTGACAAGCTCGCGCGCAATAGGCCTGTTTACCCTTGACAAGCTCGCGCGCAGTAGGCCTGTTTACCCTTGACAAGCTCGCGCGCAATAGGCCTGTTTACCCTTGGCAAGGTCGCGCGCAGTAGGCCTGTTTACCCATGGCAAGCTCGCGCGCAATAGGCCTGTTTACCCTTGGCAAGGTCGCGCGCAATAGGCCTGTTTACCCTTGGCAAGGTCGCGCGCAATAGGCCTGTTTACCCTTGGCAAGGTCGCGCGCAATAGGCCTGTTTACCCTTGGCAAGGTCGCGCGCAGTAGGCCTGTTTACCCTTGACAAGGTCGCGCGCAGTAGGCCAGTTTACCCTCGGCAGGCTCGCGCGCAGTAGGCCTGTTTACCCTTGGCAAGCTCGCGCGCAATAGGCCTGTTTACCCTCGGCAGGCTCGCGCGCAGTAGGCCTGTTTACCCTTGGCAAGGTCGCGCGCAATGGGCCTGTTTACCCTTGGCAAGCTCGCGCGCAATAGGCCTGTTTACCCTTGGCAAGCTCGCGCGCAACAGGCCTGTTTACCCTTGGCAAGCTCGCGCGTAATAGGCCTGTTTACCCTTGGCAAGCTCGCGCGCAGTAGGCCTGTTTACCCTTGGCAAGGTCGCGCGCAATAGGCCTGTTTACCCTTGGCAAGCTCGCGCGCAATAGGCCTGTTTACCCTTGACAAGCTCGCGCGCAATAGGCCTGTTTACCCTTGGCAAGCTCGCGCGCAGTAGACCTGTTTACCCTTGACAAGCTCGCGCGCAGTAGGCCTGTTTACCCTTGGCAAGGTCGCGCGCAATAGGCCTGTTTACCCTTGGCAAGCTCGCGCGCAATAGACCTGTTTACCCTTGACAAGCTCGCGCGCAATAGACCTGTTTACCCTTGACAAGCTCGCGCGCAGTAGGCCTGTTTACCCTTGGCAAGCTCGCGCGCAATAGGCCTGTTTACCCTTGGCAAGCTCGCGCGCAATAGACCTGTTTACCCTTGACAAGCTCGCGCGCAGTAGGCCTGTTTACCCTTGGCAAGCTCGCGCGCAATAGGCCTGTTTACCCTTGGCAAGGTCGCGCGCAGTAGGCCTGTTTACCCATGGCAAGGTCGCGCGCAATAGGCCTGTTTACCCTTGGCAAGGTCGCGCGCAATAGGCCTGTTTACCCTTGGCAAGGTCGCGCGCAATAGGTCTGTTTACCCTTGGCTAGGTCGCGCGCAATAGGCCTGTTTACCCTTGGCAAGGTCGCGCGCAGTAGGCCTGTTTACCCTCGGCAGGGTCGCGCGCAGTAGGCCTGTTTACCCTCGGCAGGCTCGCGCGCAGTAGGCCTGTTTACCCTTGGCAAGCTCGCGCGCAATAGGCCTGTTTACCCTCGGCAGGCTCGCGCGCAGTATGCCTGTTTACCCTTGGCAAGGTCGCGCGCAATAGGCCTGTTTACCCTTGGCAAGCTCGCGCGCAATAGGCCTGTTTACCCTTGGCAAGCTCGCGCGCAATAGGCCTGTTTACCCTTGGCAAGCTCGCGCGTAATAGGCCTGTTTACCCTTGGCAAGCTCCCGCGCAGTAGGCCTGTTTACCCTTGGCAAGGTCGCGCGCAATAGGCCTGTTTACCCTTGGCAAGCTCACGCGCAATAGGCCTGTTTACCCTTGACAAGCTCGCGCGCAATAGGCCTGTTTACCCTTGGCAAGCTCGCGCGCAATAGACCTGTTTACCCTTGACAAGCTCGCGCGCAGTAGGCCTGTTTACCCTTGGCAAGGTCGCGCGCAATAGGCCTGTTTACCCTTGGCAAGCTCGCGCGCAATAGACCTGTTTACCCTTGACAAGCTCGCGCGCAATAGACCTGTTTACCCTTGACAAGCTCGCGCGCAGTAGGCCTGTTTACCCATGGCAAGCTCGCGCGCAATAGGCCTGTTTACCCTTGGCAAGCTCGCGCGCAATAGACCTGTTTACCGTTGGCAAGCTCGCGCGCAATAGGCCTGTTTACCCTTGGCATGCTCGCGCGCAATAGACCTGTTTACCCTTGACAAGCTCGCGCGCTGTAGGCCTGTTTACCCTTGGCAAGGTCGCGCGCAATAGGCCTGTTTACCCTTGGCAAGCTCGCGCGCAATAGACCTGTTTACCCTTGACAAGCTCGCGCGCAGTAGGCCTGTTTACCCTTGGCAAGCTCGCGCGCAATAGGCCTGTTTACCTTTGACAAGCTCGCGCGCTGTAGGCCTGTTTACCCTTGGCAAGGTCGCGCGCAATAGGCCTGTTTACCCTTGGCAAGCTCGCGCGCAATAGACCTGTTTACCGTTGACAAGCTCGCGCGCAGTAGGCCTGTTTACCCTTGACAAGCTCGCGCTCAGTAGGCCTGTTTACCCTTGGCAAGGTCGGGCGCAGTAGGCCTGTTTACCCTTGACAAGGTCGCGCGCAGTAGGCCTTTTTACCCTTGGCAAGCTCGCGCGCAATAGGCCTGTTTACCTTTGACAAGTTCGCGCGCAATAGGCCTGTTTACCCTTGGCAAGCTCGCGCGCAATAGGCCTGTTTACCCTTGACAAGCTCGTGCGCAGTAGGCCCGTTTACCCTTGGCAAGCTCGCGCGCAATAGGCCTGTTTACCCTTGGCAAGCTCGCGCGCAATAGACCTGTTTACCCTTGGCAAGCTCGCGCGCAATAGGCCTGTTTACCCTTGGCATGCTCGCGCGCAATAGACCTGTTTACCCTTGACAAGCTCGCGCGCAGTAGGCCTGTTTACCCTTGGCAAGGTCGCGCGCAATAGGCCTGTTTACCCTTGGCAAGCTCGCGCGCAATAGGCCTGTTTACCCTTGGCAAGGTCGCGCGCAATAGGCCTGTTTACCCTTGGCAAGCTCGCGCGCAGTAGGCCTGTTTACCCTTGGCAAGGTCGCGCGCAATAGGCCTGTTTACCCTTGGCAAGCTCGCGCGCAATAGACCTGTTTACCCTTGACAAGCTCGCGCGCAGTAGGCCTGTTTACCCTTGGCAAGCTCGCGCGCAATAGGCCTGTTTACCCTTGGCAAGCTCGCGCGCAATAGACCTGTTTACCCTTGGCAAGCTCGCGCGCAATAGGCCTGTTTACCCTTGGCAAGCTCGCGTGCAATAGGCCTGTTTACCCTTGGCAAGCTCGCGCGCAGTAGGCCTGTTTACCCTTGACAAGATCGCGCGCAGTAGGCCTGTTTACCCTTGGCAAGGTCGCGCGCAGTAGGCCTGTTTACCCTTGACAAGGTCGCGCGCAGTAGGCCTGTTTACCCTTGGCAAGCTCGCGCGCAATAGGCCTGTTTACCTTTGACAAGTTCGCGCGCAATAGGCCTGTTTACCCTTGGCAAGCTCGCGCGTAATAGGCCTGTTTACCCTTGACAAGCTCGCGCGCAATAGGCCTGTTTACCCTTGGCAAGCTCGCGCGCAATAGGCCTGTTTACCCTTGACAAGCTCGCGCGCAATAGGCCTGTTTACCCTTGACAAGCTCGCGCGCAATAGGCATGTTTACCCTTGATAAGCTCGCGCGCAATAGGCCTGTTTACCCTTGGCAAGGTCGCGCGCAGTCCCTTTCGTTCGCAGTCGGTACCCACCCTGTGATATGCCTCATGACAGATTTTAATCGAGGGCATATGCCTACATTTCAGCATATTTGTTGTACCATTCTATGTACTTGAAACCACATAAAGAAAGATAAAATCTTTGACTTACCGTGACAAAATAAATAATACGACAGCTGAAGAGAGATTCCTGTGGTAGATGGCCGTTCGACCCTTAGAAACCACATAGGAATTATTTAGTAATAGAAAATGTTATATTTTAGTTTAAACAAAGTATACGAGAAAACAAACAAAACTTGATGGTTGATTGGAGCAAAGTAACTTCCGTTATGCTATAAAATAAGGTTTGCCACATAGTGGAGGAAGTATTGTATTCCACCCAAAAATTGGATATTGAGATTTCGCCGGAAATGTTATGTTTTGGATTCCCTTGTATCTAGAAAAGATGCATGTTTTGGTAAAAGGTCCATGTATTTGTGTACACAACATACCTTAAGAACGAAATTTTAAATATCAAATATCAAACGTGGTATTTCAATTTAGTACCTTTCAAAGAAAGCCGTTCTCTCCTTCTATCAGAGATGGAAACGTGCGCTGAAGATATGGAAAATAATATAGACAGATTTGATTTCATTAAACGTATGGGTTATTCTGTTTTTGTTTCCTGTTTAATGCTTTGCTTAATACAAGTTGTTTTCACCCAGGGCTGAAATATGTGCTCTTGTGTAGCAGCATATTGATGCAGAATCCATTCAATTTGTTTTTCTCATTCCATGCTGCATTTGCACTTTCTCACTTAAATAATTATAAATAAGAGACTATCTCTTTAGAGCTGTTCCGGAACTATTCTTTTGGCCTGCTCTACTTATCCTTATTCCATTTTGCTATGGCGTGCTAATGTTGTTCCACTTTTTGCTTTATATTACATTAAAGGTTTGTCAATCCGCATTTACCTAGGTTAAAAAAAGCGTCTTCAGATTACAAAGAGCGTCTGCAAGAAAGAATGTACAGGCCTTGTGTTGAGTATAGCTATACAGTTTAGTTCTCCATTGTTTAGGAGCAGTGTAATAACGTGTTGCCTAAGCTGCTGAGCCTACATTCCGGAGGTCCGAGTTCGATTCCCGTTGCACCGGCCATTCTGATTTAAGCCCTTTCTGTGGCTTTCGTACGTCGTTAGGCGAATGGTGGGGTGACTAGCACGAATACTCCCGTTTCTTCTTTGTCACCTTCCATCTTTCAGAGTAGCACGGCTTGATGCAGTGGTTGGTGCTGTGAGGCGCTTGCTCTGACTGTGCTTTAAGATTTCTTCCCCAGTATGAAAAGTTCTGCCCGAAATTTCCTCCTGGTTAGGGAGCATCGAAAGAATAACCGAGGACGCTAACCTAGAAAAGTTTAGAGATCCGCTGTGCTGCAATCAGATCTGGCGGCCCTTCGTACTATCTCTCTTCGTTCCTTAGGCGTAGTCTGGTCACAATACTAAAATCCTCCTCCAATTCTAACACCATCATCATCCTTTCATAAGATATTTACAAAAGATATAACCACACAGTTCAGTTTTATTTGAATTACGTAATATAAAATTACATAAGGTTGAAATGAAAACTAAGTGGAAATTGCGCAAGTGAAATGCCTTTTTGGTCGCAGAGAAGCCAACGGTGACGAATCACCAGACATGCAACTCGCAATCCACCTTTTAATAGTCTGTTAGATACCAACTAATAGCCAGACAAAGAGGGGGAGGCACTAGAAATACAAAGGACTTGCGAATCTCATTTCCTCTGCATCTGCACTAGTAAGTCGACATGGGGTTTGTTGTACCTCATGCAAATTAATGTTATAGTCCTTTTTTTTTCTACCACGTACTATCTTTCACAAAGTAAATACTCAACTTCAGTGAGACCTGCACGAAGGGTCACCTAATTATCAGGCATACTTGCATAGATGGTATGAGAATTAACTTGGCCATATACTTCCCTTGCTGTTCAGAGGACATGACAGCCATGGGCTCACCTCCCAATTTTGAAAATCAATATTTCAGCAATCCTACATTAACGGGCAAAACTGCAAATTTAACTTCAGTGCACCTGAGGAAAATAAGTTCTTATGGTGTTTCTATTAAGTTGTGGACTAGAACTAATATACATACGATACGATTCTACTAGTTTGTATAATTTTATATTTCGCACGGGTTATATAAATAATGGTGTTCCCATTAAGAAAGAAAACAGAAACTGGAAATAAAGAAGGAACGTTAAATGGGATGCCCACCACTGTTAATTTGAGCGAACACGCCTTAGCCAGTTCCGCTATAGTGAACACACGATATAGGTCTCACTGATTAAACTTAGGCTTGTAAGCCTGTGTACAGCATAACTCGAAGCTTCCTTCAAGGATGGGACACGAAGATCTTCGAGAAAATCCCACAATCCAAATTACCCTTTACAACGGAACATTTTTTCAAACTTTTTAATTTTCACAAACTTGGGTAATGATTTTGATTAAAGTACATATGTTTAAAATGTTTTCATAGAAATGAAGTGAACATATTGAATTTTCCAGGAATGTCCCCAAAACTTCATTCTGGATGAGTTTTGCATAACTAAATCGAAAGAGATGAACAAAATATTCCACACAAAAAGATGTAAATCTCTTTAAAACATGTCAAATGCATCGCTTTTGTGGAGTAAACAATTTCCGAGATATTCCTTTTTATTTTTTTTAAATTTTTTGATACATAGGTATACTTTTCTCAAACAAGAAGTCATTGTCCCTTGTCCTGGACATGCGAACAGAACGGAATTTCAAAGCCATCGCATACCGAACAGCTGCTTGTTTTTTTGTGAGTGAACAATTTCGAGATATTCCTTGTTGTTTGTGTTAATTTCCAAAACTTAAGCTTTTCTCAAATGGGAAGTAGTTATTTTTTTCCCCTTGGCCATGCAAAGAGAGCGGTATTTCAAAGCCATCACTTGGGGACTAGCTTTAAACAAATGAACTATCTTTAAATCCCACAGGGTTAGTAATAAGATAATTTCTGCAAATGTCTGTCTGTAATCTGGCGGTTAGCGTGCTAACCTTCAAATCCAGAGGTCCATCGATTTCCGGCTGGAGTGAATTAGCCAGAATTATTCCTGGCTAATTCTTTATACAGGATTACTGCCCATCCTCCCTAGAGTCTAGACGTATGAATGTGTGTGTGTGTGTGTGTGTGAGAGAGAGAGAGAGAGAGAGTTTAATATAATGATTGACAACACTGTAAGCGAGTGAACACCGTTGCTGTTGAGCGGGCCTGGACAACTGGTACTGTCTGAGCGCATAGCACTGTTAACTGTATGTTTAGCAGGTAAAAAATGAAGGTTGCGAATCGGCCTGGCCTGCTCTTAAGCAATTCTTCCGAAGGTAAAAACACGCCGATATGATCTGAGATATTAAAGGGACATATGAACGGACCATTTAAAGAATTTTATCTCGATTAATGTGAAGGAGATATAGGAATGAGTGTGTAAGAATAGTTTGTACAAGAGTGCAACGCATAAAATTTTTGTTTTAGTTTTGTTATATTGAACAGCACAGGAAAATTTAAGTGTTTTTCCTGCGAATTGTTTAACAAAGTGTGTGTGTGCGTGCGTGTGTGTGTGTCTGTGTGTGTGTGCGTGCGTGTGTGTGTCTGTGTGTGTGAACGTCATCCTCCGTGGTCTAGGGGTAACATGCTAGCCTCTGCTCCCCGAGGTCGCAAGTTCAAACCTGGCGGAGGACGATGGATTTTTTCGGGCGGAAAGTAAAGCCGGCAGTCCGGTGTTGTATATTTACGGCATGTAAAAGAACCTCAAGCCTGATAGACTTGTGAGGAAAACTAAGCGGTCTTAGAAGCCCAATATAGAATGAGACCTTAGAACTACAGCTGTTAAAGAGCGTCCATAAATAACACTCAATTTCAATATAAGTGTATTAACACCAAAGCTAAGTGCCATCATACGGTCCCCTTTATTCTACTTTCGCATTAAAAGAAAATAATGATCAATGGGGGAAAAAGAGAGGGAGAAAAAGAGGGGTGAAGAAAAAGAGAGGACAATAAAGATGTGACCTTCACATATGAATGAAATGTATAGTCTCTACCTCCGTAAACACAAAGTAAGCAAGAATTTGCCTTTCACGGTTCTTTAAAAACGTAAAACACGATCATTAACAATGGTACTGTAGTCTAGTAGGGTAGCCGCTTCCGATCGTAGTAATAGGAAACAATTACAGGTTGCCAAAATGTTCGGCGTTACCAACTTCCTAAAGTAAAACGAATTATTTGTACCAAGCGATTATAAGATTGTTTAACATCATGCGGCATTTACTTCAAGTTTTGCTCCTAGGTAGACAGAGTTTACTACACACATTTGTTCACTTACATGCCATTTACACACATTTTAAGAATATTAAATACCAAAATAATTACCAACTCAGT
The DNA here is from genome assembly GCA_030765045.1 of Tenodera sinensis. NCBI lineage: Eukaryota > Metazoa > Arthropoda > Insecta > Mantodea > Mantidae > Tenodera > Tenodera sinensis. Next base: position 187,614,327 of record CM060964.1, read on the forward strand.
AATAATAGTTTCTCACTGGATGATTTTCCCACTAACTTTAACTTATAAAAATCTGATCTGTTTGCAGTCGTATGACTTTCTCTCCTCTTCTACAAACTATTCTTGCAGACGCATATTCCTGTATCTACTTCATATTAATGGAAATAAATGTTTCAGAAGTGTATAGCAAATTTTCTTATAGGTGCAAGCGGCATATGGGGATATACAGTGGGCATTGAGCGATAGTCAGTTTTTTAAAGCTGGTCGCCATGTGATGGCTTTGAAATTCTGTTTTCTTTGTATGGCCAAGAGAAACAAATGAATAACGACTTCCCATTTGAGAAAAGTGTAAGTATTGGAAATTAAGACAAGTAACAAGGAATATCTCGAAATTGTTAAAAAGACGTATGTGAGAAACTGTGTTTAGCGAGATCTACATTTGTTGTGTAGTAAGATTCTCTCTCTCTCTCTCTCTCTCTCTCTCTCTCTCTCTCTCTCTCTCTCTCTCTCTCTCTCTCTCTCTCTCTTACCGTTTACCTTTTTTTTTAACTTACGCGAAAGTCCTCCAGAATGAAGGGAACTTCTGAGGACCTTCTCAGAAAATTCAAGTTATACATTTCATTTGCCATGTAAATATTTTAAACGCATGATACTTTAATCAAAATGGTTAGTGCCATTTTGGAAAAAATGTTCCATGTAAAGGGTAGTTTGGGTTGGGGTGCATTTATCTTCAGTTATTTAACCGACTTTTGGTTTTTGAGTTATACTGTTGACACGACAGACACACACGCGCACACAAAGGCAGTTTTGAAATTTTTTTTTTAAGATTCAGAGGATCTCTAAACGTATATTTCCAGTGAAAATCTCGATGTAGAGCACAGTCTGCCTCTGTGCAATAAAAACAATATTGCGGCAATAGTGGCCCGTTCTGCGCTAACAGTTTAACCTAAACAAAAGTTTGCAGATTACACACTTATCAGATACAGTTAACTGCGCTTGCGCTTCCGAAATTACATAATCCATTCTCATATATTCCAAAATGTATGGCTAAAGTAAAATTATTCTAAGATATTACACTCCAAATTCGGAGTCTTTGACGTTTTCTCCTAGTTTTCCCCCGGCGTGAGAAGAAAGTAATTACTTTTTGACGTAAATAAAGACTGCTTTGCAGCTTTCACGTAGTTCTGAAATTAGCAGGAGAAAAACAATAAAATGAAGTAGAAGCATTCTTTGACAGGTATCTTCAAAGAACGCTTGGATGCACAAGAAGTTTGTAGAAAGAAAACTTTGACAGCGGAGAGAAATTTACTGACAACCATGTAGTTGGAAGTGAAGAGTTAAGCTGTGTAATATTTGCTTTTGGAAAACAAAAGGGCTAAAAAATCTGCTTTATCACGGAGATGGGAGCAGCAGATTGCAAAAGCTGGGTAGAATTTTATATCTATATACTATTATCTTACCTCGAGAGAGAAAAGTAAATTTTAGTTTAAAATGAGTACCCTGTATTCTTTGGAGACTGAAAGCATACGTGCTTCTTACACTGACATCACTAGTGCCACTAACATGTGAACATTTGTTGCATGTTTAAAATAAAGGGAAACATGCATATCAGTTGTCTAGTATACCAGAGTTGTGACACAATGTCTCCTTCGTTTGAAACATTTTAAAATATTTCGCGAGTCGCGAAATTTTCGTGCGCCTTATATCACTTTATAAGCTGTAATTATAATTTTCTAGTGTCTATCGGCGGAGGAATAATGATCCAAAAATTGAAATTAGAAATTTCACTGAAGACATGAAAGGTTCTCTTACAACGTTTATGACAAAACCTAGCTCAAAATTTGGGTTACAGAAGATGTTTGCAATTAAAAGGCCCCATGGAAACCAATAGTTACACATTTTTATTACAAAATACCCGGAGAGCAAAAAAGTTCCGAACGAGCTGCGTTGTGTTTTGCCTGTCCCCCTTCACGGCATCAAGCGCCAAATCACCCACTTAAACTACAATGAAGCAGTTCTTGTAAATGTTGATTGGATTGGCAGCCTAAGGAGGGGAATGAATTGTGCGGCAGTATAACTGTGCTCGAGTTACATAGGGATATCATCGGCATCAAATACTGAAATGATGTTGCAGGTTTCAGGCTTCCATTTCGATACCATTTGTAGTTGAAGCTGGCAGGTTTTTTGTTTTATTGTTTTTTATTATGACCTTATTCTAAATTACTTCTCGCCCAGAAATTTCAAGGCATGAAAGTTGGATATTCCCTTGTTGAGACTATTGTGCTGCTGTTTGTGTTTGAATTAGAAGTCGATTTTGTAAATCGTTTTGACTGATGTGATAACCAACATTGTGTTAGGATTTGATTCGCCATAATTTAATATTTCTGTCAGAGGCAATGGTACCAAGAAAATTGTTTTTAAATGGAGGATGGAAATGAATCGAAGGAATTCTCAAGCAATATTAACGAGCGAGATGGGTTCAAGGTAATATATGAGGCTTGTATTCGGTAGGTTCGATGTTCGGTTCCCGTTGGGCCGGTTACGCCTATCATACATTTTTTTTTCGCTATGGTTCTGTTTCCACCACGAATTTACCATCATTTCCTTTTATGTGCTTCACCTCATGTTCTTCAAGTTGTAGGATAATACGACGGCCATTGGTGTGTTGTGGCAGGACGGCGAAATTTGCTTTCTAGAAAGATATCTATCTTGCACTTGGCGGACTGCTTGGGCCCCTTCTCGCCTACACCCAGGATCGCCAGGTTGCGGGTGGCTAAGGCAGTGCTGGCCAGGGTCAGGCTTCATGTCACATTGGAATGGTTAGAAACCCCGTCTCATCTAGCGCACAAAGCCGTCCAGATCTGGTCGCTCTTCAGGTCCCCTCTTCATCCTTTCGTCCTAATGGAAGGACCAACAGCTCACTATAGCCAAGTGCAGTGTATTACATCTGCTGTACTTCATCTGAGCACAGCGAACACACACACACACACACACACACACACACACACACACACGCACACACACACACACACACACACACACACACACACACACACGCACACGCACACGCACACACACATTTCATATATACATCGTATATAGATACACGGTACATACATGCACAAGCCCTTAGAAATAGTGTGACCTTGAAAGAGGTCCATAGCTGAGCATTGTCCTGGTGGTGCAGGTGCGGGGAAGTTTGGATGGAGGAGACTCATTAAGGAGCAAGTCGCCTCAACGCCGACGTCGCACCAGCTGCTTCCTTGAGGTGCCGCAGGATCCTGCCATTTTCCGCTCCCGATCGCGTTCCTTGGACGATGGAACGCGCAACCGCGTTACACCGCTCTCCGACTGTGAGGCCACCTACCGCATTTACGACGAGATCGTCAGGGAAGGTACTGCTACGTCACTATTGCTCTAATTTTTAGAATTAAGCGTTATTGTCAGAATAAGGCGCCAGCGCTTGTCAGTGCTGACCTATCTTACAGGATCTTTAAGTCGATTATGGCTTATGTGATTCTAAACAAGGGTATTTATAATTATAATAACTGAAAGGTTTAGTATACAAATTGTAGATTTTAGTTTTTTTTAAATTTATTTACATCATGACCAATCTACAGATCGACTAATGATTTTTGTTTCATACATAATTTACTTCACATGCAAGAATCTTAATAAAATGAATTATTAATAATACATTTTAATGCACTGTCACAAAGGATGTTACATTTTATCAGTCAGTACAGAAGGTTTAGTTCTCTTTTATCTCCGCACTTCATCATTCACAATCGCACAGCTTCCATTTCAGGATTTACGTGGACATGGACACGTTGATGGTGTTTTATGATATCTCTTCATAACCTGTATATATTCTTAAATCACGGTGTAGGTCGCTGTTGCGGAGAATTGTAGATGATCTACTGAAAAACCCATTGGAGACAAAAGTAGTCAGCTTCTTCCTATCACCATAAAAATCTACTGCAGGTTTATTTTCATGACCTGCGCCAACATAGCTAACTACCGATTCAGTCTGATAATTCATTATTTATTTATTTATTTATTTATTTATTTTTTATTATTATTATTATTATTATTATTATTATTATTATTATTATTATTATTATTATTATTATTATTATTATTATTATTATTATTATTATTATTATTATTATTATTATTATTATTATTATTATTATTATTATTATTATTATTATTATTATTATTATTGTTGTTGTTGTTGTTGTTGTTGTTGTTGTTGTTGTTGTTATTGTTATTATTTATTATTAGTATTATTATTTATTATTTTTATTATTTGTTATTATATCACTCTTATATGCAGAGCTGTGTAGATTCGGAATGGATGTATTATTAGTAAGGCAGAAATTTCGTGATGTGTAACCACCTGATGCTGGCCCGCCATTCCAATGCATTCCTCTGAGGATGCCCGTCGGAATGGCGGGCGAAACGTCAGATGGTTACACATCAACTATAACAGGACCAACAAACCCCGAAACAACATTTTACTTAACATCATGAAGGTTTTGATGAGAGGCTAGAAGTTAAGGACGTGCATTTAAATATGGCATTTGCTCCTGGTCATTGGAAATGCCTGCTGAAGGAAGCTGCAGTGGCCTTAAGGAAAGGTGTATATATGTGTGTGTTAAATTTAACAATTCAAATCCTTGATAATAGTCCAACTTCAAAATGTCGACATTTTACTGTCTTCTGCTGTGTGCCATTGCAAAACCTACTTCACTCTTGCTTCTTACACTTCATGTTCCATTATATGTATATGTTGTTAGCTAATGCTGGATTTCTGACAATGAAATCATTAACCCTCTTGTTCTCCAATATTTTTCACTGATGATATTGAAGAGAGCAATAGCAGTAATAGTAACCGCTTTTTAGAGAGCACCATATTTTTATGTTTTGGCGGTCACATCGCTCTCTCACAACCCCCAGAATGTCTGGAGGACCACACCTGTCGTTGGTTTACGGGTCTCACCGACCTGACCGGGAGAATTATCAAAATAAATTCACCGACCATATCCTCTGATCACCAATCAGAGGACGAATTACATGCCATGACAGGTCAGCATGTTAAAGGTTAAGATTTTATAGAGAAATGGAGAGATTGGAAAAATAAAGACTCCCTAGCCCTCGGGAACCCCATTAGCATCGGGGTCGGAAGAAAACAAGAGATGACCAAGGTGAGGTCAGATAGAAAAGTTACAGTGGAGAGCAAAACACCAGTAAGTGGAAGTAATGTCTACAAAAAAATGTAGACCTTGCTAAAATACACAATTTATGTCAAAATAAATTTTTTTTTTTGTAGAGTGAACCATTTCGGAGATATTCCTTGTTATTTGTGTGAGTTTTGGAGAACTTATGCTTCTGTCAAATGGATCATCGTTATTCAATTATATGTATATACACGCAGCCAATCTGCTAAAGTTGATATTCAAGTACTTTAATAACGCTAGATCACATCATTGTACAGAAAATAACATTTGTGTACGGAAAGACCGTGCTTCAAATTTCAAAAGTTAGTTTTAAAACTAATAATCCTAAAATTTGAAAAGTTGCTATACGCTTTATACTCCTTTTATCAGCATTGAAAATGCATTTTGATGGGGTACATTGTAAACCTGTATTTAATAATGGTGACTAGAGTGGTATAATCGTACAAACTGGCAGAACATTTGAAAATGACAGGCTCCAAGCTTAATCCTATACTACTTGTTACGTATATTGACTGCATGGCTAATCGTTGTTTCCCATTTTGAATGAAGGGCTTCTACACTCAAATAAATAATGGTGCTCTGACAAATTAGTCGACTACGTAGTTTCGGACAGGATAGTAACAGAATTGGCAAGTTTAAATGACGTTTCCTTGAATATGCAGTAGGGTATCATTGAATCCCACAAACACTTGTTTTTCAAAATTAAAAATCTGTAACACATTTTTCTCTTTTCAATGAAACCTACATTCAGGATTGAATAAATCTCAGTTTTGAAGTTCGGAATGAAATTTGTATAATTAGGAAACAACATCTTCAGAAATTGGGGAAAACATGGTCGCGCTCTCCTTAGCACAGTTAAAAAATATAGAAGAGCAGGTTGTAGAGAGAATTTCAATTATCGCTTTATCTGCTGCTTGTTCAATTCCCCGAAGCTACTGCTGCTTCCGATTCACACAAACTACTATTGAACTGTAATCCCATTAGCAAGCAAAGGAATTCCACAGCATTTCCAGGAGCACGAGCCCTAATCATTGTGGTGTGCAAATATCAATAAACGATCCTCAACTTACTCGGGTTAGAAACCACCAAATCCAGAAACATGATCATTGAGTTCAGTCATCCATGTATTTGCTAACTGTAAATTAAACTGTGAGAAGTGAAGTGGTGGAAGTCACAAAATCTGTTTTTTTGACTACTATTGTATTTCAGTACATATCTCTCGTTGAAGTACTTTTCCAATGCTTTGGTTAGTGGCAGCACATTCGAAGGAAGCAGTTTGATGTCACCTTTCGACGCCGTTTCCAGTTTCATTTTCCAGTGTATCTGCCACCAGCTGCTCCAGTGATGAACTATGAGATCTTTATCTCATTGCACCCATAACTTAAATAATCAATATACCATCGACCCATTATCTGTTTTCCATTATTGACATCATTTAATTATAAATATGCTTTCCCAATTTACACACAATTACTGCATGACCTTTATACAATAATTCCTTCTGTCTGTTTCTCCTTTTTAACAGACTTGACAATTTATCTTTCACTAAAACTAAGCGACCCATTTGTTTTCCCCTTGTGTTTTCTTTCTTTCTTTTCTTTTGGATTTTCGTTGTTCTGCTTCGGTGTTAATTCTTTCGAAAGCAATTTAAGCCCTATCTTCCTTGCCTAACTGAACTTTATTTAAATCTGCATTATTAGGCGTTTTAAATATTCCTTCTGGTTTCTTTCCTAACATGAGTTCTGTAGGTGCAAAAGCTGTTCTGACGTTTAAGTGTTGTTTATAACGTTCTCTGTTAAGAGGACAATATCTAAGGCTAGCCTTTTCATGTATCTTATTGCACTTGTTCTTGCTGTACTATTATTTACACTTCTATTTTCATCTCTCCAAGTTTGGTAATTTGCTACCATTCGTCTTGTTATTTCTGTTGGTTCTGCCCTACATCTTTCTGTCGGTGAATTTCTCCTAATTCTATTTGTCTCTTATTATCTAGACGATTCAGGTCTAAATTCATAGTTGTTTTCTGGTCTTACTTAAAACATGCCTGGGTACTTCAGAGTTGTTGATTTTCCCCTCTAGGCTTGTCAGACCTTCCCTATTCATGCATATAATTCACCTGAACAAGTATACCTCTGTTGTCTAAGTTTCTATTTACATAATTTCTCTCAAAATAATTTCTATTTTCCCACACTACGGGTTCTAATATAAGAACCGGACCTCTATACCTGTTTCTCATTTCATCTTGGTATCTATTTCTATGATGCCTTCCGCAAGAAAAGTGCCTTAAACATTAATTCAATAGAGCAGGCACGACATGTCCTCATATTTCGATTTTTCCTCAATCTAATTTCTTTGCCTGAAACTGGGCACTATCCAGAAGACGTTGAGCAAGTCTTGAAATTGTTATATGGCAAGGAACATGGCGCCAGGGGGCTGCTCCTCATAGATTTGCGTTGCTAAATTTGCATTGCCATAATCTGCCCCGTATTCCTTTTGCATGTCTCCAAATTCAGTATTTGTATACCGATGTATTTTAATGCTTAGCATTAAATAAACAGATCTCCCTGAAGATATTCTTGGCATACAAAAACCATTAATTTCAGTGGTTTATAATTTCCATGTAGCAAGAATAGCTGAATCATGAGTGCACCCACAGTGTGAGTGATGAGCTCTACCTTCATCAGCCTGCCTTTTACACGAAAACGAAGCATTTCCGGACAATAACTTACTGAGGATGAAATGTTGAATTTTATGTCCTCTATTACATCAGAAAATTAAAATGTGTTATTTCTCGGGTGGAAGGTACTGCTTTGGCCATACATTAACCAGTGATCTACATGATGAGTGTAACAAATAGCCCAATACAATTATTGTCGATAAAGAACTGTTTTGCAAGAAAAAAAAAAGTCAAATATTTGGAGCCATTTAACTTCTTGATGAATGGGTATAAATGGGTTTTTATTTCACTAACCGTCGCGCAGACATTGCGTGAGCAATGCTGCAATACATTTCTGCCTTAATTTGAATTAACTTAGTCACACGAATAAAAAAAAAGCTTTTACTATGTAGTTAATTTTCTACATTATCATTAGAAGACAAAGTGAAACTGAAATACATAGGAAGATCTGCCCCTGATCTGCACTTAAATATAGAACAAAATGGTGATGGCTTTAACCCGGAGGAATTACATAGGACATTTACGCGAAAAATAAATTGTTTTGTGAATGTAAAGTCAAAATGCTTTATTCTGCTTCCCATGCGCTTTGTTTGGTAACGATAACCGCGAATAACGTGAGTTAATATGTTGCTCTGTAATCTATTTGTAAATTTTACGGTAGCTCATTGTAGAGCTTGAGGAAAACAAGTCGCTAAAGATTCAAGTCCCAACGGACGTGATTAGTTCCACGTTGTTGGGGTGCCAGTCCATGTGCAGTACTGTGTCGATAACTTAGCCACATTTCTGTCATTCACCGCCCTCAGATGTCCACTACCCGGTTAAGGGATGTAAATGAAACATCTTAAGAAAAATTGTCGGCGATGTAATGCTGAGTGCATTCATGTTTCAGCATGTTTCACATACGTGACGTAATGTTTGCCCAATAGTAATGAGCGCACACATCCCCGCATTCTGCTTTTGTTATTACGGTAGCGTGTTAACTGAGATTGCAGTTCCACGTTCAAAATATGTATTCAGTCCCAATGACACATCTGACGAACCACTTCCGTGTGACCTTGAATCGCTTCGTTGCGTCTGGACCACATCTGCTGAATATGTAAACACGCTATGGCAACGCAGAGTTAGCGAAATGTGAGAAGAAAGTACGGGTGCGGCTTCTGCATGTCATTTTTAAACTAAAACTTACGGATCGTCTTGTTAGTACGAAATTAGTAACTGAAAACGTCCAGCAGGTTTTACCTTAGTCTGTTTTACAATGTAAATGATAAGAACACGTTACACACGCACACGCACACGCACACGCACACGCACACGCACACGCGCACGCACAAGCACAAGCACAAGCACACGCACACGCACACGCACACACGCTAATGAGGCAATAAACTGCGCCAATATAACAGTACATCTGTTAATTGGATCGGATCAATTGAAAACAACAGGTCTAGCCGCCAAGAGCTATTGGTTTCTTATGCAACAAGTTTTTGACCCAGGATAGAGTTAACGTTAATTTAGTCTGGGAAAACCTTTTATACATTTTCAAATACTTCTTACTAAACGAGATTTGTAGTGTCACAGTCTTCTTTCATCTCGACTGTCGTATTTTACAAATTAAAATATCGACAGAAAAGTGATTTCCTTCCGCAGAGGAAGGCAATATGCAGGCTTTTCTTGCAGAGAGGTTCCGAAATAATGCGTTTTACAACTTTTAGTAGATACCCCAAAGTTTGCATGAGTATGCACATGTTTTTCCATTCAGTATAAAGAATGTTACAAAGCTCTGATGAATCTCATGTATATATGTTTGAGAGCAGATTTTAAGCTGGGCGGGCACACAAAACAAATTTAGTAAAATGCACTGTTTGGGACCATCTCTCAGTTTCTTATCGTCTTGAGGGATCTCGCAAGGGGGAGGGATGATTACTAACCAACGAACTGCTTGACAGTTGCAGTACAGGGCTAGAGGCGTGGCGCTGCAATGAGAACAAGGAAAGGTGTGGGAGGGTAGATGCACTTGGTCTCATAGGAAAGCCATGTTTTAATTTTATATTTATCTCCAAGTTATTAATGCCTGATATGGAAATGATTACAAATGTTGCTTGAAATAAGCAGCGTTTGTTGAGTTAAACGATTCTGTGTTATAAGGAAAGTTTACCTTTGTCCTTAGAATCACAAAAACGTGTAAAGCTTTAACAGTGAATTATAAAGTAACATTATATTCAAAAACATAAAAACGTTTAACCCTTCTACAAGTTCACCCTATATTTATACTGCAATTACAATTCCTATCGAAATAACTAAACATTTTCGTCTATTACTTTATATTACAATACAGTTTCTACTTTCGAATGGAAGGTTTTCTTCTAGTACCTATTCAATAAACCGCCTGTCTTGGGTAGCATTAAAATTTAACTATATTTCTGTGACGATTTTTCACACCTCCTAATTCTTGACTGCAATATTAGGAGGTCTTTTCCCCGTTACAATGTTGCGTGCAAATAGAAGATAGTTCCTATTTGAAAACGTCAAAATATATGTAATTTGTTACTGTAATTCTTCTTTCTAATCGCCCTTCAAAATGTGACATTTATTTCATTCTGTGTAGAGCTGAGAGTTAGCTCTGGATTGAGCAATTAAATAAATTGAAAATGAAACAATAAAATGAACCTTGAATATTTGTTTTGATACGACAGGAGTAAACTAAGTCCCATAGTTGAGAGGGAGCTCCATTGGATGCAAGCTGATGCTCGGGTTATGTTATCCGATGGTTCTCGCGCCTGACTCGGCACAAGTACCTATATGTTTGCTGTTGTGTACCAGAGATTGAGCCATCTTTTCCTGGGATAGTAACCAATGAAGGGGAGTTAATATGGTGTGCAGAGCGACATCTCCGTGGTAACGTGTAAGACCCGCATTCGGCGCATTCAGGAGGTCGTGGGCTCGATTCTCGTGGCCGACCTTCCTGATCCATGGGTTTTTTCGGGGGTTTCTCCGGGTCGCTAGGGGAATCCTGGGGAGGATAATTCTTTCCCTACGTTTCACCTCAATTCTCATTTCACTCCACCTTTCGTCTACTTGGTTGTTTCAGCTGGCGGGAGTTTCGGCGTGCAGGGTCGGTGCTTGTTCCCTGTAAATCCTCATCCTCTGGATCCGGGGAGGTCTTCTAGTCCGAGCCTCCCAGGGAACCTGTGAGCCCACAGGGGGAAGGTGAGCCGGTGTACGAGATTCCACCGGGGAGCTAAAATCTGCTATCGTCTCTCCTCAGGTCCAACTACCCTTCGTATCCTTTCACCTCGCTCCTCTCTCCCAGCGGGCATAAGTACAAAGATTTCATTGGTCGAGGTGCTAAGTTCTCCTTCTGAAACTTGTTCATCCATCAATATGGCATTTTCCAGTAAACTTATAATAACCTAATCATAATATCTAGCGCCATTCAAGACGTCTGCAAAGTATTACAAAGAGGTTTGACGAGCTTTTATCGAGCATTGTCTTAAAAGAGGACTTTCCGTCGAACCAATGCAGGAACCAATACTGTCCAGCAAGTAATAAGGATACTCTTAACACTGTTTGAAAAATGTCCCGCGTAATTTCACATGTCGTTAACATTAATCGGAACACGATCAGTGTTTTATAAATAGGTACTCTTTGGTTAGCAAATTTGTTTTGTTTCTTTCATATTTCAAGAAGGTATTACAATTTTCAACAAAGTAAAGTTTAAAGTAATATTTGAAACGTCATTACATTACATCGCAGGCAGTATACTATAATATGCCACTGAAATTTCAGAGTTGTAGTAGCATTAGCTCTCGTTCAGATATAAGCCCTGTTTCCTGATGTAAATACGGATACTGATAGTACAGATTGCACTTTAATGTTCAGTATAGCAGCTAAATAATTAAAATGCCTTAGGCCAAGGGTGCCGACCCTCGTGGCCGTGGTCGCTGGAGCGTATGTCTTTTTCCAGTAGCCTCTGCATGGGTGGTTGTGTGTATGTAAATGTATGTGACGGAATAAAAAGGAGTAAAAATCTGAAAGACAACGAAAAACGAAAATGGGGGGGGGGGATTAAAAAAAAACCAGAAAAAATAAAAGTGGAAGGGTGACTCGCTATTCCATTGTGGCTGTGCCGTTTCTAGTACTCTGTGATGTTATGCATGTAGTAGATTCATCTGATGGGGAAGAGATCACACTTCCGCTACACCTGTTTCAGACCCTCAGTTCTAAAAGCCATTTGAAATAGTCTTGTATTGGTGTGTGCTCTGCATGTCGGCCAACTTGGCGAGTACAAGTTTTATTGCCGAGATCTTTAACCACCCTTTGAGGCTGTTAGACGGATATTTCTAGCGTGGCCATTTCCTTTCGCACTGAAGCGCGAACTACCTTAGTCATGCTTCTGCAACTAGAATAAACTCTAAGTGACCTTTTTGTAAATATCTTGCACAGGATACGTACCTTACTGTGTAAGTAGTATACATTAAAGGTTATAATGACTACGATAGTCTTGCACAAGGCTTTGCCTGATAAAATGTGGACTCAAAACAAATCAAAATCTATTGAGTTTATCCGAACAAGTGTATTTTATATCTCCGTTGAAGTGTTGGAAAAAAGGCTGCTGAAAATCTGCCAGAAAATGATCCCTTATGTTTCATACAGTGGAACTTGCATAATTCGAAGCTGAATGGACAAGAAAAAAAATTCGAAATATCCGAAAATTCCAATTACAAAAGTTACGTCTAAAATTGACATGTACAGGCACATATATCCATCTGGATTTTCCGTTTGTCTCACTCTTTTTCGACTCCCTCCATTTTCACTCGGGGCACTGCTTAAAATTTTCTCCTTATTCTTCAGATAAATTGACAAACTGTTCGGTGGTATCCCGTATTCTTTAGCAATTTCAGATTTTTTTTCTCAAACCCTTTTCAGCTTCTCGAATGACGGCGACCTTTTTCGCTAAAGTTAAAGTCTTGTATCGACAACTAAAGGCGCACATGTTTTAAACGAGGAGATATGGGAGGAAGTATAGAAGCTCAAGGTTGGCAGTTAGGAAAGATGTTCCACCCCCCCCCCCCCCCCCCGCAACAAAACAAACATGCCTGGTGGGATGACCTCTTTTGCAGAAACACATGTGCGAAGTTTATATAAATTTCCGCGTTTAGATTATTTTTCGACTGACATTTGTGAACAAAATCTTCGAATTAAAGAAAACGAATATCGAATTAATGTGATATTTTATATTGCTTTAATACAAAATTCAAGTGATCAAGAAAAATCTTCGAATTAATGACGATTTGGAATTATAAACGTTCGAATTATCCGAGCTCCACTGTGTATGCATGACGAAGCGCAAATTTAGGTCATATCGTGCCGAATAAAGGCAATTTGAATGGCATACGTTAAGCGAATACAAACCAAAGTTGTAAGAAAAGATGCTCTCCATTGCATAATCAATTACATTTTGTGACATTAAATGGGCATGATGGTATTTGAAATTATGTATACGTTCATGACATGGATGGCACAAGTTTCCTCCCGTTTTCTTGGCGCATATTGAATTGTTACTTTTCGATAAGTTGGGTCCCTGGTATCAATTTAAACCATATCTAGGTTTGATAAGGTGTAGGTATAATAGGGATGTCTCAGTTGTAAGGATTTCTAGTGCATGTTGACATGCTTCTCACTGGTAGGTAACACATTTTCTGAAGTTTCCGCCGCATTAGTGTTGTGTATATACCTACATGTTTGTGTACCTTAAGTCCGGTTATAATGCATATCATGCCTTGAAATTCTATTTCAAACCGGACGAAAAATGAGAAAATTGACCGCACATTTTTTAAATCATAAATGATTAGTACATGTCAGTTACTGCAAAAGAAAACAATTTTCAGAAAATTACCTCTTAAATGTTTTACAGTGTTACAGTTAAAATTCGGTAAAACTGGGGTTATTTTCCGAATAAGACAACTTCTGTGCCGTATAACTCAAGAACCCTATATTGGATTACGATAAACTATGATTAATTTTTGAGCCGAATGACTGTTGTTGATGGTGGTATATAGCAATAAAATGCAATAATTACACAATTTTAGAACCTTTTTTTCTTTGTGTATTAAGTATTTAAAAATTATTTTGTAGTTTAACAACGCTGTCAATTTCCAGGATCACATCAGCGTCGCCAGTGTGCCGGAATTTTGTCCCTCAGGAGTTCATTTACATGCCAGTAAATCTACTGACATGGAGCTGTCGTTTTTAAGCACACTTAAAAATCATCGGTCTGGGCCGGGTTTGAGCCCTCGACTTTGGAATTAGTAGGCCAGCGTTTAACCAAGTGAGCCACCCAGACTGACATGTATTAAGTATAAATGCCTTTTAAATAGAAATTAAACTTATATAGATTTAAACCTCTTTTTTATTACGCATTAATTGCAGTTTTCAGTTTTATGGTACCTCTTGTTTGAAACGTGAAAAAATAATGAAACAATAAATATTTAAGCTCGCGTTGTAAATGGCTTGCTTGGGTCAGGGACACAAAAGAGGGTAATTTATTCACGAACTCTTTATCATCTCACTCGTCAGCATCCTCTTCGAGGAAAACAAACAGCAGCGGATCGACAACGTCTTTCACGTGACTCATGGGTGGTGCGTGGTACGATGTATTGGTATTGGGAAATTCAAACCAATAACAAGGAATATATTGGAAATGGTTAATTTAAAAATACATTTCTCATAAATGGTGTGCTGTAACGAGATCTACATTTTTGTGTACTAAGATTTTCTATCTGTCTGTCTGTCTGCCTGTCTGTCTGTCTTTCTTTCTCTCTCTCTCTCTCTGTCTCTCTCTCTCTCTCTCTCTCTCGGGTTACCAGTTACGCTAAAGTTACCCAGAATGAAGGCTTCAGAAGTATTTCCAAAAAAGTAATAATATACCTACATTTCATTTGTATGAACATATCTCAAAACAGTTAGGGCCGTGTTTTTAGAAAATTAAACTTTTCGAAAAATGTTCCATGTAAGGGATTATTTGAAGTGGAGCGTTTTTCTTGAAAATCTTCGGGTCGCATCCTTGGAGGAAGATGCAGAATTTTAAAATACCAAGTTTGGTACATAACCGAAAATTTGTTTTTGAATTATGCTGTTCACACACACAGACCATTTTCTCCGGTTTTTAAGTTCAGAGGATCTCAAAACGTACACATCCAGTGAAATCTTGGTAGACATCGAATTTTTTAGTGGAGTATGAAACCTTCGCGGATGAGAAAGTTAAAAGAAAAGAAAGAAGAAGAGAATAAAACAAAAACAAAAAACAAAAGAAAAAGACAAAAAAAAAAAAAAAAAGAATATTCACCCATAACTAGGGTTCGGTCGCGGTTGTAAACGACGTTAGGTTGAGAGCTACTTTAGTGTACCCGTTTCTACTTCATGTTTGTTGTCAGAAGAGGTGGTAGGGAAGGGGAAAGTGACATCACTACAGTAACCTGTTTGTAAAACGGCGCGACTGTACCGCCCCTACCCAACCTATCCCATTAGATAGGGGCGGTAGAAAATCTCCGTGCAAGCATAACTTAAATGCCATGATGTAACCGGCGCCGAAGCCTGCTCATAACACACTTTGGAACAGGGAGATCAACGTTATGCCATGTTGTTTACCGAGCGAGGTGGCTCCGCGGTAAAGTGCAAGGCTCGCATTCAGGAAATCCCGGCTTCGAGTGAGTGAGTCAGTGGTTAGGGTTTAAGGGCCCGTCGACAGCTAGGTCATTAGAGCCCCTCCCGGCTTCGATTCTCGGCGGCCGCCAACTATGCCCATGAGTTTTGCCGTGGTGTTTCCCTGGTCGGCAAGGCGAATACTGTGGTGGTGTCTTCTACCACGGCCCCCCTCTCTCCCATTTCCTTTCATTTTCTCTCCCTGTTTGCTGTTACAAGACAATTCCGGGACAGATGGCGCAGAGGCTTGCGAGTTGGAACCACTACTTATCTCTGCCAAAGGGCCGTCATCTGAGCCTCCACTGCCAAGTCGAGCTTTCTCCGGTTCCCGCTAGAGGGGAGCTTTTGAGTCACGCTCTAGTCTCTGGGTTGGGCAGGTCACCGTTAAGCACCTCCTGACCGGATGGTCAGTTAGCAACTGTTAAGGAACTCTCCACCTCTGTTGCCTACATTTATCGGTTCTTCAGCCCAAACAGCTCCTGCAGCTTCTTCCTCTCACCCGTTCCTCCCGGGAGTGTCCGATCGCGCGGTCGACGTGCTAGGTGTCCCTCCGTTTCCTGATCCACAGATCTCCACCTGTGATTTAGAGGAAACTTCACTCTATAAATTGATACTACTATTAAGTATAGAAGCTTAGATGTGCTCAAGCCACATGGGTTCGTTCTTTACAATTATATGTATGTAATTTCACCCATTTGTCGCTTTGAACTGGTTTTTTTTTTTTTTTTTTCTGCTATAGATATCCCATTTTCTCAGAAATTGTTGAGGATTGCTAACTCAAATCTTAGGATGATAAAACAACCTCAAAGCGCCGTTTTGCAACTACATTGGTATTAACACGTGTGATTATAAATAATTCGTATACCTACATTTTAATCAAAACATAATTGTTATGATATTTTATACAGGTATATTATATATTGTATAAATATTGTATACGTGGTTATATGTTGTATATTGGTATCATTAGTATAGGAAGTTTATCTTCCTTAATAAACAGTTTTGTTGGACAAAAGTAGCCAATAAAATTTGAAGCCATGAATCCACATCCTGTAAAACTTTCTGTCTGATATGTTAAATAATGTGTAATGAATTGGGCTAGTTTAACATTGGTGGCGACAAGTCTTTTAATCTCCCTTTACTCGTATGTATGAACATAGAGAAGCCAACAGGAGCAGATATAAGAACCTTTAATACCTACCATATAAAGCAGCGATGTCCAACGTTTGCGAAAGAGCGAAGGTTCGGTTTACCTCCTCCCACTATACGCGAACTTTGCCATTCTTTAATACTCGGACGTGCATTATGTTCAGTGGCGGGTTGGTTACATGTGCGTTGCGTTTGATTTACGAAAGCACTTTCAAGTCTTATGTGATAAACAACTGTTCATTAATGACTTCTTTGGTACTGCTTACATTTAAGAAGTCTTATCAAAATTTGGCGACAATGTAGAAGTGCCTAGCCTTAGAAGATAACCAAGTGATCGTCGCGTAACATATTGCGATACAGACTTTTAGTATAGTTCAATGTGGAGAAACTGTGTTCGCAAATATATGTAGACCTATACTCACTCTTATACACACTATCCTTGCACATGCTTATTTCTCTAACTACTTCATTTTAATCGACATAAGCGTTTGGCGTTTTCAGAAAGATCTTATTTTTTTGTAAATGCAAGGAGAATATGGGAATACAGCATGCTTTAAGCGATGATCAAATGTTTTAAGAGTTGGTTGCTATTCGATGTCTTTGAAATTCCGTTCTCTTTGCAAGGCGAAGGGATTAAAAAAAAAGAATAACATGTTCCTATTTGAGAAAATTATAAGTATTGGCAAATTCAGACCAATAATGAAGAATATCTCGGAAATGTTTCACTCAAAAGGAAAAATAAGTTTTTGACATAAATTGTGTGTTTTAACGAGATCCACATTTTTTTATTTAGGAAACCTTTGTCTTTTTCTTACTGTTTACCATTTATGCAAAGATCATCCAGAATGAAGAGGTCTTCTGAGAACTTTCCCAGAAAATTCAAGTTATGACTCAAAAACTGCCATGGAATCGCCTGTTTGTGTCCGTCACTGGATACTGGCTGTTTGTGAGTCTAAACGCCACAGGCGTGATTCACCCCCACCTGAACAAGGAGGTGGGGAATAGCAGCAAATTACGTAAACATCTACAAAGAGACAAGGTTGGACATCACTGATATAAAGGATTTCGAAGAGTGACAACTGAATGCGTTATAATGCAAATTACACGTTAGCCTATATTAATAAGCAAGCAAATTATTGTGAAACGGACTAGTAGTGACCAGTATTTAAATCGGTCGTGCTGAAGTGCACAACTAATATTAAACCTCCACTTGTTAGCGTTTCGAAATCTTGTCACTCTGACTTGGCCTCTCATTCGCATGCTTTAAACAACGCTCGTTAAAAACAGCTTTTCCTGCTGCGTACTCGGGTTTACAAAATGTAAAATCTTGTTTACCAGTGAAGCCTTCAACCAAGCTACGAGTGTCGGTTCTTGTTAACCGAAATACAAAAAAACGAGGTGCTCATTAGGCGACTAGTATTTCATTTGTCCTCGTCGCCTGGTGCACAGATTGCCATTTGCAAGTTTCCATTGCGAGCTTTTTCATATTTACATAGGCCATATAAGCAGATATCTGTGCTTTCTTTACTGTTATCCACGTTTCACCAGGACGTCGTTTTCGGGTCCTCTAGTAATACATCGTATAAGGCATTTGAATTCGTTGTTCATGGAGGGAGTGTTTGAATGTAGGTACCACATAAAAATCTGATGTGTTGCACTCACATGACTTTCTGTACTCTTGTCCTAATCATTCTTACAACTCTTATCCTTATCTCTTCTTCTATTAGTTGAGACAAACATTTGCAGAAATCATCTTATTGCTTATTTCCTTGTAGGTGCAAGAGGAATATTGGAATACAGTAGGATTTGTGCGCTAGTAAAATCTTTTAAACCTTTAAAATTCCGTTCTCTTTGCACGACTAACATATAAAAAATGAGTAACGATCTTCCATTTGGCGAAACTTTTTGGTGTTCCAAAACTCACACAAATAACAAGGAATATCTCCGAAATTATTCACTAAACAAAAAAATGTATTTGGACATAAATTGTCTGTTTTAGCAAGATCTACATTTTTGTACAGTAAGATTTGATCTAACTCTTAAGGTCTACCAGTTATGCAAAAGTCATCCAGAGCAAACAGGACTACATGGGCTATAGCCAGAAAATTCAAAACATACATTTCATTTGTCACACAAATATCTTAAACATATGGCAAGTTAATCAAAATCATGCCACATCCTTAAAGGGTATTGAACTTAAATACAAACTTTCGTTTTTAGCCGACTTTTCGTTTGAGTTATGCATAGATACACACGCGCGCGCGCGCGCACACACACACACACACACACACACACACACACACACACACACGGACCCTTTCTAAAAATGCTTTTTTGATTCAGGGGGCCTCAAAACATACTTCCGGTGAAATCTCGACATCGAATTTTTGGGTGGAATACAGTACTTCCACTACTTACTACACGTAGTAGAGAAAGTAAAAATGCTCAATTTGGTAGAGCTTACTTCCCACCGTAGTAGCGTAATATATCTCCTATTACCTACTGTATATAGCATGCTTGCTAAAAATTGCAGTGAATATAAAATAGGGGAAGAGAAGGGTAGGTTAAGCATTGCAACAGTCAGGGAAAAGGTGGATTCGCATGAATGAGAACGGGACCAATGCTGTTATGAGGAAGTGGACAAGGAAATGCGAATTATACCTATGCTGGAAGGGAAAGCAGTGCGTTATTTGATTGAACGTAAGGAATTAACGCTATTTAGGCCAAAACTGTGTGAGAAAATGTGGAACAAAATGGAAAATGCAAATTGTGGCCATGAAAATGTTAACACGGAAAGAGAAAAGAAAAAGAACATCTCTGATGTGTTGCACTCACATAGCTTTCTCTACTCATGTGCCAACTATTCTTGCAAACTCTTATTCCTCTACCTTCTTCATATTAGTCGAGATAAACATTTTCAGAACTCAACTTATTGCTAATTTCCTTGTAGGTGCTAGGGGAATAAAAAAAATAAAAAAACAACAAAGTAAAATCTGCATAACTTTTATCCTGGAATCTAGAGTCTATACCAGGACAGAGTAACCACCGATTTTATTCTTTTTAACTACTTTATTATACAAAACCTTTCTACATAATTTAATTACAAATGTACAGATACAAAGGTTAAACCTACTAATCTACTAGTAGGTTACATTTACACATCTAAACCACTTCAGCAGTTCTTATGGCTTACGGAACATCCAGTTTCAATAAAACACTTACCTACGTAACTCGTAAATAGTAGGCCTACTGGGAGGATCTTTACCATACTTAGTACGAAAATAATGTTGCACAGCTGTTGTCACCGACTTCGACTCTTCAAACCAAAACACAGCGAGCGCTCTCGGGACCGGTAGCGACAGCCATCTTTGCTGCAAATGCCGCTAGCGCTTGCGGTGGCGCGATTCTGTACTAGCTTACTATGCTAGTCAAAATTTGATCTATTGTCGGTCAAGATGACGCCAAAGCCATGCCTGTAAGTGAAATGAATAAATAACTATAAGTAGTCAAAGTTGTAAGTCTGTTTTGAAACACGCTGTATTTTGGTTCATATTAGCAAGAGATTCCTTGCCGCCATTGGTCCCTATATGTAGTAACATCCTGTTCAAAGTAGATCTATCGGTCGCTTAAGTTGGTTGTTTTTACAAAGGCGATAGCCTACAATTTGGAGCACCATTTTGCGGTAAGTGGTTCAACAAAACAATAAGTGTAAGTTTCTCAGCTGTTGTCTATTAGAGCGATGACTAATATGGTGATTTCAGACGATAATGATACTTAACTTGGTTTATATGATTTAAATTGTTTTTTGTAAATGATGATTTGAGCATATTCTTTAAATTATTTAATTGACAGTTATCTAAAAGATGTATCCTTGTTCGTTCCATATTCTTTATAGGAAATTGAATCTGCTATTCCATATCTGATGCAATTCAAATGTTGGCAATTTTGGCAATTTTTGGTTCGGCTTATTAATATGAAGCTTGTTGAGCTTTAGTGAGGAAAAAGACAAAACATGATAAAATTTGTGTCGAAACTGAAATTATCAATAAATAATTTGTCAATCTGTTTCATAAATATAGTTAAAAGTTACATTCAATAAAAAGTTTAAGTAGTTATTAAACCTTAATGTGTTATTTAAAAGCAAATGTCAGTTTCCGCTCCAAGAGCATGGCTCTAAAGGCAGAAAAGAATCTACATGCTCCGAGTGCAGCTACGCCAAGGCAAAAAGGGAAAATCAGAAAGAGAAAATTATAATCTACATCGCACTTGGTGCAATAATATTTTAGCATGGCACATGAAAGTGAAGCAACGCAGACAGCGTAACAAACAACCAATAAATCTCGTTCCAGAATAAACTGAGATTATATAAACTGGGTGTAGAATAGCCGAAGTTTATTATAGGGCTTCTTTTAATTGTGAATATTAATTTTGTGACGTTAGTAATCGGACTTGTGCCTCTTGTCTTTTCTTGCTTTTTTTTTTCTGTACCCAAGGCTTTGCAAAAAAAAGTTTGAAAATTAGACCAGCTTACAAACTAAGGAAGCGCGTGGCCCTAGAAATTAGTTATTAAAATCAAGCAGGTTTGTGTCTCGTGTTAAATGTATTCACACCAAATATATTATCAGCTGCTCACAACCAAGCATATAAAGTTGAGAGAAGTGTGCAATATGATTGCATAAAATGAAATTGAATTAGCTTGGGTGGCGGTGTATAACCCTAGTTATTGTTGTTTGCAGGTGCACTACTTCGCCGCAGTTCCTTGGATCCAGATCGTCGTCGCCTATCACTAGGAACCACCACCACATCCTTGCCACACAGGGCATCTGATGCCAGTTTAGATCCCCACCATGCAGCCATTCTCTTCAGGGACTCTCGAGGGGTGAGTTGAACATATTTCATTAATCAGCCAGTTGGGTGGAACAATGGCTTAACCTCAAAAATCTAGCCTTCAGAAACGTCTTGAAGCTTTCTATTTGTGGGAACTTGGTACACCTACGTAATCTTGTTTGTTTCTTTTCCTTATTGCGCCTTAAAATATGAGTGTTTCTGCATTCACTGATATTTTCCCACAAGTTTCATTCGATTCGTTCAAGACGGTTTTATTTTGGATTAAAACCAGTGTGTGTAACTTGAACCAATCGCCACCGCTTTTGCTGCTATTAGTTATACTATAATGTATACATAGCTGAATATCGTCAGGATGTCCAGTTCCGTTGCTGTCTGGTAACGAACCCTCGCTACTGTGCTAGAAGGTTTTCATGGGCCCACGAAAACAAATGGTCTTTGGCATGTTTGGATGTTCACGGTAGCACAATGTTGTAATTCCTGTTTTACATTTACGCACATGGGAAATGCTAAATCTTGCAATATGTATGCAAATGTTTTCAAAATTTTGCCACGCGCTGCTCCACCAGCATTAAAATTACGTGCAGGTACCTTTAATAGTGTTGAATAATAATGCATTTTAATCAGGTGCTAATTAATCAGAGTTCCCTGTGATGCAGATCTCATAGTTAAACATATTTACCATTAGATTATTTGAATACTAGTACCAAAACAGTCATATAGAATTGTTGTTATTCGGGTTATTTCAGAAAGGAAAAGTTAAACTTAGGTATATTCACAGTGTATTCTCAGTGGTCAAATTAATTATGTCTTATTTTTAGCAGTTTAATACTGTAATAAAATCTATGTAGTTTTAAAGCTCATTTTCTCTGCGTTTCTGCTGAACGTTTGGGCAAGGTTGGCTACAACTGTATTGTGTAAAACACTTGAAAGTACTAAAGCGTAATAAACACCAAAGTCGAGCAAAATATATTTTAAATAATCACAGGACATTAAGCCATATAGCGTGGTCACTTAGCATGTGATGTTTTAAAAGGCTCTAAGAACAGCGAGCTAAACATTTAAGTTATGTTTTTAGAAATGCATTTTTTTAATTGTTAATGATTTTTATTGCAACCATATGTACGCTTAGAACAAGTTGTTTAACTTCGTGTATTTCCATGAAGCTGTAGCGAAGGTTCAGCGGTCAAGAAACGCTATTGAAGTATTGTATAATAGTGCCCAGCGTCTTCTCTTATGAACTAATGACGTCACCTTGTCGCTTTATTCCCCCTCCTTCGTGTTGTGTATGAAGCATTTGCCCTACACTCGTTCAGGTAACGAAGTATCGTAGAGGTTTGTTTTTGAGTCCCATGAACGCTCATAGCTAGGCGAACAGTAGGTGGAGACAAATCTGTCTCCCCTCTTTCGCATAAGGTTCAAGTTTGAACCACCCCTCTTTCTGTTTTCTTCGGTTTGCCTAATGTCCAAGGAGTTCCTATTTTATTTGCACCATGTCTCTGCATAGGAGAGTGGCCGAGTGTCACAAAATGATATTCTTGGCCTATTAACTTGGGTTAAGCCGTTTTTAAGTGAACAAAAGGTAAATGCATGAAAACTAAAACATTCGATTAGATCGCAAGGGATCCCATAGATATACACTTTTTATTGAATCAGATAAAGTGATTTATGTACTTGGACTTAACAAATTGAGCATAGACAAGTTAATCAACTATCAAAATCTAAACAACTCGACACTTAAATGGAATTTGGAGTATTTATTATAGTTTTGATCTGAATTTACTCACGTCAGAATAACTTAAACAGTGGTTGAAATAAATAGCTGATTAACAGTGATATTTCGTTGAAAAAAGAAAACATCCCCCAAAATGAAACCTTGCACTAATGCATATTGTACTTAGAGGCTATATATAACATTTAAATATATGAAGTCCCATGCTCTTGAATTAAAACACTTAAGTAAATGGTAGTAAGCCTATAAACCCAAATTCGTACTCAAGTTCACTTTGCTCCTAATTCTATTCATCACTTACATTCTGATATCGTTATCAGTTGGCATAGGTTTCACAATTTATTGCTTTCTCTACTGCTTATTGTAAGTAGGAGTAGTGTATAATATTCTACCCAAAGATTCGACGTCAAGCTTTCACCGAAAATACATGTTTTGAGGCCCACTGAACCTCCCTCCCATAAAGATATTTTTAGGAAATTGTCCCTCTGCGTGTCTACTGCCTGTGAACAGCATAACTCAAAACGAAAAGTTGGCTAAAAATCGACTTGGTATTGGTATTTAAGCGGAGTATCTTCCAAGGATGCGACACGATGACTTTCAAGAAAACGCCGCACCCTAAACTACCAACACCCCAAACATGGAACATTTTTCAAGAATTTTGATTTTCTCAAATGTGACTAAGGATCTCTATTAAAATGTCATATGTTTAACATATCTTCACGACAAATGAACTGTATATCTTGAATTTTCTGGGAATAGCCTCTAAAGTCCTCTTCATTCCGAACGACTTTTGAATAACTGGTAAACCGTTAAGCGATGGAACCATACTACACAAAAAATACAAATTTTGTTAAAGCATATTTTTTAAGTAAAATATAGATTTTTCTTTTTTTGTGGAGCTAACCATTTTCGAGATATTCCCTGTTATTAGTTTGAATTTTAAAATGCTTATACTTTTCTCAAATGGAGTTATCACATAGTGATAGTTCTTAAAATGTTTGACTGTTGTTTGTCTGCTGTATTCCCGTATTTTCATTTGTAGCGTTATTTTCAACTACACCTTTTAGAGAAGGGATAAATGTGTATAAAATATTAATTTCTTCATTATTTTCAATTACCATGTTTGGAATTATCTACAATTTTGGAATACTTTGTAACTGACTTATTTATCTGAAAAATAATTGAACTTATGCCTCCATATTTTAATTTGTATAAATATTTGTCAATAAATAGCGGCATAGTTATCCAGAGAATTCTGCATGATTTGTAGGGATTATAGATTTAGGCCGTTGGAAATATAAAATAGCAGAATGACGTCATTCATCGTGTGGGTACGCCAACACAAGGAATATTACTCATATTTCAAACACAAACCAAGAGCCAATGATAGCATAGCAGTTTAAAAAGGAAGACATAAGAGCTAGGGTGTTGTGAGTACCATACGGTATTTCCAATCCCTTAGAAGCACTCAAGAGTAGCACGTGAAGCGCTGTCAAAGGGTCACATGGGCCACAACAATTTGTTGTTAATATTTCGACGCTAGAACAGTAATAGGTCACACAGAAATTGGTAAGAGAAATACAGTGCGTGTGTAAGACTATCGTCAAATATGAATTACTCTTTACAACAATAAGACACAATTTCAAGTGTTCAAAGTGTTATTAAGTGTAAAAGCTACAGCGACTTCAGAATTCTTCTTAAAATGAGCAAGTGTTATTTCCAAGTGTGCACCTAAAAACTTGACTCATTCAATTGATAAACCTGTAACCAAATCACAAAGTCCTGGAAACCTATTCATGCGGAGCCTGAGATCCGGATAACTCGACTGCTAATAACAAAATAATTGGACAGCAAGGGCTCTGAAGCCACGTACGTCATTAATGCTCCAACAACGTAGGATTCGCAAACACCACCGTAACCCTCCCTACACATTCTTTCTAAGGAACTAGGGAATAAAACAATTTCTTCAAATGTTTATCTTGATTAACATAAAGTAGATAAAAGAATAAGATTTTATAAGAATAGTTAGTTGAATTGATTGAGAAAGTAATTTGAATGTAATACATCTGGATTTTTTAAATCGATGCATTATTTCCCTCAAAGCTGGGGCCCAAGTGACACGCATGTCATTTTCAGCAACATTTATTTAAGTTTAACTAGACAAAATGCTAGATAATACGCTCAATTTTACGGTATACTTTGAATGTATTCCATATAATTTGATACTTTACTACACCTGAGTCGGGATTATGAGAAACACAAACGTTACAAATCCCTGTATATAATTATTCAGAAGCGTACAAATCACAGTGATTTCTATATTTTTAATTTTTTAGCTATTTAATACTTAATAACAATTGGTTTATTTTCAATTAAGTTGTGTTCTGTGTTTGCACAATAACTGTTTATTGAATTAAACTTGTGAAAATGCTGCAGCCAGCGGCCCCAATTTTGTTGCTTGCTAGTTGTGAGAATACTTCACGATGTAAACTGAAGAATACAAAAAGAAGAGAAGTGATTAATTTAATTGTATTTAATAGGATCGATTAGGGCTTTGTTCCTCAATGAACTACGTAGAGAGGCTCGGCGCTCGAGGAGGTGGTACCAAAGTGAGGCGCTAGATGGCAGGATATCACTAGAGCCGTATAGCACAGGCCGCGTAGTGGCGCCACAGCGGGCGTTTGTTGACATCGATCCAGTCAGTGTACCCAATAGTCTCGATGGTCATAGCAATATTACTTTGCATTAGAGAGAGAGAGAGAGAGAGAGAGAGAGAGAGAGAGAGAGAGAGAGAGAGAGAGAGAGAGAGAGAGAGAGAGAGAGGGGGGGGGGGGGAGATATGCCACTCTTAGCTCCTCCTCTCCGTAAAGGAAACTTGTAATTTTGTTTATAACTAAGCCATGAAAGTATTGGTCGCAGTGGCGAGGCGTGACTTTCAAAGCGAGGGGATCTCCAAGTAATAATTTTCATTAAAACAAAAGAGAATAGTTTTTTTTTTAACTAACGTCTTCCAACGTAATGTCATATCGGACGGTGAATGAATGAAACGGGTGAAAGATGCTCAAATGAGCCCGAGGTCCATGGTGCTTTAACTTACATTCGTCTTCTCAGGATAAGGGAAAACCTCGGAAAAAAGCCTTACCCGGACAATTTACCCTAAAAGAGATTCGATCTCGCGACCTCTTGAACTTGAGGCAGACACGCTAACCATCACGCTACTGAGGCAGGAAAAGAGAATAATGAATGATATATGTGTGTATAAACACTTCTTTTTTTCTTAATCTCGTTAAAAGAAGATATAAATTATTGAAATTGTTACAGTTACATAAGATAATGAGTAACATATTTTCATAAATAAGAGGAAATTAAATATCGTAACTCATATTTTGTTCATCAGATTGATCCTTCTAGTTTTTTTTTTTTTTTTTTTTTTTTTTTTCCCCCAAAGTTATCAATCACTCAGGATTATTCCTCATCCTTCCTGAGTCTGGGAGTATAATGGCGGCGCCGTGGCTGAGTGGTTAGACCGCTAGCCTACCACCTAGGCGGTACCCGCATGTGGTATTCATGGTGGAGGAAGCGGCGTCTGGGCGGGGTTTTTTCCGGGTTCTCCGGTTTTCCCCGCCATTCATTCCACCAATTGCTCCATTATCACCTTTTCAATCATCCATTTCGCTTGATTTCATATCCTCTTCCTCACTATCATACATGGTGCTTGGCTGATTTTATTAGGGCCAGGCATACCACAGATATCAGATACTTTATGCCAGATAGATTCAAAATCATCTGTTGAGTTTCGTAAGATGCATTGAAAATTTTGGCAACTTGTTTACGGCAAAACCCAATATCAAAAGCCTTCTTTTGGAGTACTTGAAACAATATGTGAGCCTCAGGAAATATACAATAGAACACATAAAGAAAAAAGTTGAAATCAAACCCACGTAATGTTGAAAGAAAGCCTAGCACCATATATGTACTGTTTCGGGATCCAAATATCTGCATTTTCAACCGTTGAATTGAATAAGTTTTCTAGATCCTCTTTGTATTCGTACACAGTTTGTAATACTCTGTTACTATAATTCCATCTTGTTGGAGCTAATGTTGGAAATATCTTGTTTATCTCACAGTCGAATGCTGCCATTCGCTTCGTAGATTTAGAAAAGAAAGTTCCAAAACCAGAAAGTGAAGTAAAAAATATTTTGCATTGTTTAATGAAGCTCACAGCTTAGACTAAATTTGGTTTTGTCCCATGTGCATAGAAATGCACAAATACAGCATGTGGGCATTTTTCTCTTACTCTCATCTGTAGACCACTGTGTTCCCCCGACATTACAATCGCCCCATCATATGTCTGTGACACCAATTTTTTCACAAGACATGAAATGCATGTTGTGCTAAAGAACATGCTGTTCTGTCGACACTAATATCCCTGAAACACAAAACTCTTTCTTCAGTACTTCCGGTTTTTGTCACATACCTAAATATAACAGCGAGTTGTGAGTTCATTGTAATATATGTTGCCTCATCCACAATAATTCCAAAAAAGCAGCCTGAGAAATTTCCTTGTTTATTTCGTTTGTCATCAGCTCCGAAACAGAATAAATATCATTTTGTATATTACTGGACAACCCTGAAAAAACCGTCGAATTTGCCAAGTGATGAGATAAGTCTACATCAGAATCTCCTAATTCCTTCAGCATTTCAATATAATTACTTCTGTTCAAAGAGGTTTCGGACTCATGTCCTCGAAATGCAAGTTCCTGCTTTCCCAAAAAGCACACCACCTTTATCATTTGCGAAAGAATTTTCTTGTTCCTTTTTACCTCTTCATTACGCTTCGGTATTGTGAGCCGGAATTGTTCGCTTAAACACGATTCAATCCGTGTATTTCCGTGTTTGAGACAAATAATGTGATTTTGCGTTTCTTGATGCCTTTTCTGAGCTTTATGTAAATTATTCAGGTCGTCAAAACCTGCATAACTTCATGTACTTTTTTCTTGCGAAAGTAACGAGCACGGTCAACAAAACAATTTTCGCAATCTACGACACCCACATAACCATGGAATGGTATCATGCATATTTTCATTGAAGTGGCGCTTAAATGTTTTAACGCCTTTGCTTTGCACGCCAATGTCATATTATTAAGAATTTTCTTCGGCTTGTCACTTTTAATTATATGTAGTTTTTCCTCATAACTGAAACAACTAAAGCTC
The DNA here is from genome assembly GCA_030765045.1 of Tenodera sinensis. Taxonomy (NCBI): domain Eukaryota; kingdom Metazoa; phylum Arthropoda; class Insecta; order Mantodea; family Mantidae; genus Tenodera; species Tenodera sinensis. Next base: position 187,642,866 of record CM060964.1, read on the forward strand.
CTCTTCAATACCCTTTCTATTGCACAGTCGCACGTAGGCCCTTCTTGCACTGCAAGACTGCTCACGCTTCCAGCAGACATATTTCCCACTCAGAGGTCCCAATATTTCCTAGAGCTGGCCTAACACCGCGCAAACTGTTACCCTGAAATGGAGAAAGCATGCAGTTCACACACTTTGGCTAGTAACTTAAAATTTCAAAAGAAATTCCTATTTGTTACTACTAAATACCAATCTACGCAAAATGCTTTTGTTAATGCTATTGAAATATACTTACAATTGCACTTATAAGAGCCACATAAAATAAAACAACAAACTATCCTTGGTACACTATAGAGATTGCACGTGACGAAATCTTTCAACTACCGATGAGTCGCGATGGCTTCCGGAAACCCACGAAGTATTCAAGGTTACGAATGTACTATCTTTCACAAAAGTAAATACCCACCTTCAGCTAAACCTGCGCGAAGGGTCACCTAAACCTCAGGCGTGCTTGCATAGATGGTATGAGAATTAAATTAGTCATGTGCTTCCCTTGCTGTCCAAAGGACGTGGCAGCCATTTCTCCTCTTAGCTCACTCACCTCACAGTTTTAAAAAGCAATATTTCAGCAATCCTTCTACATTAACGGGTAAACATTACAAATTTAATTTCAGTGCATCTGCAGAAAAGGTGTTCTTATGGTGTTTTATTAAATTGTGGACTAGAACTAAAATGATTCCAACATTGGGTGCTATACTTAAGAGACGTGAGTCTAATCGGCGAATCTAAGTTCGTGTGTTTTTCCCGCCGCCCTATGAATGCTGCAGTACGATTGCAATTTTAAAACTAAATGTTTTATAATACATTAATTGCAATTGCTGAAAGTAAATCAGGGAACACGCCTACCTCAACTGTCAATCATGCCTCCCGAAATTAATATTTCCCTGTAAGTATTCACATTCAAAGGCGTCTGTATAAATTTCGTAGACCATCACCATATTAAAATATATACGTAATATGTAAAATACAGTTCTAATGGTCATAAAATGAATTGTTAAAAGATCTGTATGCCAGGCAATAATGTAATTAGTGATACATTAAACAGAACAGAATGCAGTTGTAGATTACTTCAGCGGAAGCAACCTTTGAACCTAGCAAGGTTGCCATGTCGTTTATTTCCAGGCCCTACACAATGTTGCCATGTCCCCATCAACTAAACTCAATTTCTAGCAGTGTGCCTTCATCCGATTATCCATTCCTTATAAAAAGCTGTAGAGAACTAAGTACGTTTGTTAATTTTGTATTTCAGAAAATAAACATGCGAAAGGCGGGTATCAAACACCCGGCAGCTAGAAGTTCTGAATTCCACGGTGAACGCCTAGACCTCTCGGCCATCCTCAGTTGGGCATTCGTGCTGTATCATATGATATTAAGGTTGTTGCCACTAACTTGGCACTAACTTGTAATTAATATCTTATAAAGCATTCAGTTTTAAAATAATTGCAATCGTACTGCAGCATTCATAGGACGGCAGTAAAGTGACAACGCTATGCGAATAAAAATATGTAAGGAAATAGATTTCATTAGTTTGTATAATGTTATATTTCACACGGTTTATATAAATAATGATGTTCCCGTTAAGAAAGGAACAAGGAAAAGGGGAAAAGGAGAAAAAAAAAAAAAAAAAAAGAATGTCTAGTGGAATTCGAACTAATGTTAGCACACCACTATAGATTTGAACGAACACGCCTTAGCCAGTTGCGCTATAGGCAACACACGGCCTTCGTCTCGCCGATTAAACTCACGTCTCTTAAGTATAGCACCGAATGCTGGAATCATTTTAGTTCTAGTCCACAATTTAATTAAACACCATAAGAACACCTTTTCTGCAGATGCACTGAAATTAAATTTGTAATGTTTACCCGTTAATGTAGAAGGATTGCTGAAATATTGCTTTTTAAAACTGTGAGGTGAGTGAGCTAAGAGGAAAAATGGCTGCCACGTTCTTTGAACAGCAAGGGAAGCACATGACTAATTTAGTTCTCATACCATCTATGCAAGCACGCCTGAGGTTTAGGTGATCCTTCGCGCAGGTTTAGCTGAAGGTGGGCATTTACTTTTGTGAAAGATAGTACCAATAGGAAAATATTGAGGCATTGAATGAGCTCGCGGCAATTGTCACTCAGGCTTGCACAACTGTCGAACTGTCCGTAGCATGGAAGATGTTCATAAACAAATTTGAAAATGTGTGTAGAATAAATAAAATATTGTTTCGCACGAATTTCTTTTCTTCTTCTCCTCCTGAAATTCTTGGGGAAGTGGCGCTTCCATCGTTTCATTGCACGCTTCGCCACTGATTGGTCGTGATACTGAGGTTCTGGCAACATTCATTCCTCGTCCTGATTTTGAGGAAAGGCTGCCAGGTTTTTATTTGTTCATTATTGCACGTTATTTTCTAAAACTCTTTAGCAAAAGTTTACGTATAAAAATAAAAAATAAATTATAGTTTAAAAACTAAAAATCAAATAAAGGAACGCTTTAATATCAAACCGTTTTTAAACTATTTCTTTTTTGTCTCAAATTTTTCTTGAAATTTTAATTTGAAATCATAATAAACCTTTTGAATTCGAAATATTTTCCAAAACGTTTTGAACATATTCAAATCAGTTTTGGAACAGTATTGGAATAAAATTATTCTCTTAACTACACTATCAACTGTTGTGGATTTCCTGGCCCTGGGTGATGTTCGATCCGCAATCCTTCCCCCGAAATCTCGTGCTACTCTCAGGTCCTCTCTCCGGCATTTCCGTCTTTCAATATTGTTAAGCGGTTTAAGCCCTTGGACCAATGTAAATAGTGTCGATTTCTAACTATCAGCTGTTGTGTGTATCTTGACTCTGGGTGACCTCCAGCCCGCGATATTTCCCCCCGGGGTCTCGTGTGCTCCTCAGATCCTCTCTCCAGGCATCTAGGTCATCCATATAGATTTATTTAATTAAAGCAATTTTCAAAGAGCATGTAGAAAAGTGCCTTAGGGCATATATGATATCGTAATTGAACTATTTTCTATAAATTTAGCTTAGTCATTTTGTCCTGATGCTGCTGCTAAGGACACTAGGACAAAAGTCATGATATTATTGTATTGTCATCAGTCCTTGACACGTGTGCAAATTATCAAGTCAATCAAATGACTCTAAGTTGGTGAAAGCTACGTCGAAAGATTCCATCACATTGATAAATTTACCTAGCTTTAGTAATTTTTTATAAATATCAAGAGATACAGAACAATAACATTTAGAGTAAATTTAATATTATAGGTATAATGAGCACTAGAGAACTCCGCAACAGCCACTTAAGTATCGTGAGGGAATGACTAACCAGATAAGGTAGGGTTCAACTGATGTGACGTAACCTGCTGATTGCGTTGTGTGACCTATCATCAGTTTTCAAGTTTCAAGACTGATTCGTTGGCACAGGTTATTCGAAAATATGTGTGTAAATCAAATACAAAAATATAATAAATAAAATTAAAATAGTTTCATAAAGTACACATGGGAAAACAAGTAAATATGCAGCAAAGGTCTCCACGGGCTCGGACCAAGCCCTCGGGACTAATTTGAAAAATGTTTGTGAGGCTCGGGCCGGGCCCGGGCTTGAAAATCAAGAGATACAAAATAATGTATTATATTTTTTTGGTCACCGATGTCAAAATTCCGAGAATAGCACAATTATCGCAGCGTTTCTTTACCAGGAATTCTATATGATTATTTTGCCGAAATGTTTCAAATGAAAAATTTTAAAAATTATTATTATTATTATTATTATTATTATTATTATTATTATTATTATTATTATTATTATTATTATTATTATTATTATTATTATTATTATTATTATTATTATTATTATTATTATTATTATTATTATTATTATTATTATTATTATTATTATTATTATTATTGTTATAGTACTAATGCAAAATAATTTGATTTAAAATAAAATTACGCAATCGACCAGGGTCGGAATCAGCCCCGGACACTATAACCTCTTCTCGGGTTCGGGTTCAGGCTCGGTTGAGGATAGGCCAGGCCGAGCCGAACCTAAGAGTGTCGGCCAGTGCAGGTTCCAATATGCAGCATGATTTGCAAAGTGCTGAACTATCATGTTTAGTAACAAAGGTAAAGTATATGTAACATAAAATATTATTTAAATTGTTTTAAATTTAGTAGGTAACTCGCATACCGAGTGAGCATATGTTCTGACAGTAAGTATCAGGGGCAGCGCTTACTGCCTCCCCCTCCCCCTCCCTCGCAGCCTTAACTGGCACTGCATACACACCGATCACGGGCGAACTGTCCTGTCGTATTTACCTGCACTTCTGAACATGTATGTCAAAGTGTAATTTAATACTAAGACTTTAAGATAAATTTCTTTATTTATAACTTTGAAGGATATTAGTTTATTTAACTTAAAGTCTTAGTATTTTCATAAAATTAGAGTGCATCTAATTATTCCTGGTCTATTAAATTTGATATCTAGGTAGCACTTTGATGATTTCTTCTCTCATCATGTAAGGAACGTAAGGTGTTTGTTGTGCTCTAAAGTTCAAAAAGGCACTCATCAATGGAACATCAAGCGACATTATGATACACGTCGTAAGATCACCATACAATTATAGACAAGCATGTATTAATAAATTTACACCACGATTTAAAGCAGCATAACACTGACGTAGTGTCCTTTATTCATTTTATATTTTTTCAGGTCTAGATGGTACTAACCAACTGCAACAGCTCAAAGAGCAATATTCAGATAATACACCTAATATTAATTCAAATATTATAACTGATAGACAACTTCACTCCAGCTATGCTGTTGCTTTGGCGATTGCTCAGTCACTGAGGTGTTTTAGTGATGGAGATTTCTTAAAAAAAATGTGAGAGTAAAGTTGCCAACATAATTTGCCCTGAACAATATGATATTTTTAGTAACATTGCATTATCACCACGAACCATACAGAGAAGGATACATAAAATAGCAGAAATAACCGGAAAAAATACTACAAACCGGGGTCCATGAATTTATAGCCGTTTCTCTCGTGTTGGATGAAAGCACTGACAACGTTGACACAGCACAATTGGTAATTTTCATTCGTGGAGTTACTAACAACCTCTCGATACAAGAATATATGCTTCAAGTCATTCCACTTAGGGAACATACAACAGGGACAGAATTATTTCAAGCATTTAAGAAATGTGTAGAAGAAAAGAAACTGAATCCAAAAAAAATCTTGTATCGCGATTAACAGATGTTAATTTGCGTGCTATCCTGAGAGTGGCTACTTGTGATATATCACTAGATTTTCATGGTACATTGCAAATAGAAGTGAACTGAAATATATTGCTCAAATATCTAGGCCTACCTAAAGTATCGTAGACCAAAATAGCTGGATTCAAGTATATGTACTATTCCTTATTGTACTCTGTAGCGAGCGAGTCCAGCACTGGCTCTGAACGAAGGTCAATGCCATCCCCTGTTCTACATTACGTCATGTGCATTGCGGGTTGCATGTTGAGACATACTGATACCTCATTGAGTACATGTTTGCCGATGCCTGCACTAAGCCATGACTATATGCACTCATTTGTTTGCTGGAGGCACACAGCGGGTGGTGTCCACGGGATGAACGGGATGAACGAAGGCATCTAGAGAAGGCTTCTACCGTGGACTCCGAACCACATTGGGATTTGGGGATTCTTCACAGGCGTCTCAAGACAGTGTATCCATGAAAATCCACGATTGTTTTGGCTTTTCTGCCACATAGGTACTCAGAACACAAACCATACTGTGCACACAACATTTTAACGAATTGTTATCAAACCGTTGTTAAGGGGACACTATGGTACCAAATGGACTCTCTTACCTAATCAACCAATTTTAATGACATTATTAGGTTAAACTGCACTTGCCACGATATATTTTTGGTTTAAGTTTCATTACTCTAGATCAAATAGTTTCGTAACTAAACACTATTTGTTGTGTTTTTTTACAAAGAATTGAATAGTAATATAAGGTAGACATTTTGCAGTTTAGAATTAAAATAGAGACCTGAAATTTCGAATGCTAGTTTTGCGATGCCTATGCAATAAAATCGTGCATGCCCTTAAAATTTCGTCTTTATCCATCAATAGCTCCAAATGATCTCGTTGTCGACAGGCCCTTAAACTCCACACGCTCACTTATGCATCAATATTTACTGCAAAAATGTTCACCCCAAAGTACAAAGATTGTTATATGGAGAAAAAAGCATTTAAAGTTTTGGAACACAGCTATTGGAAATATTGCTCTTCACATTTCCACAGGCTTGGCACTTCACCACAATGTTCAGAGAAAAACATAGAAGTCTCTCGAATTCACAGTAATGCATTCTATGTTGCACTCACTACATAATATTTTTGAAAACCAGCTCTTCAAAACATTACTGTCAACAAGAAGGTAATTTGGCTCTGCAACTCCATCTGTACACATGTTATGTACACTTTCAGCTGTAGAGTTATTAGCATAAGATTCTTCATTTTTACCTGCTGTAGGATGTCTCCATTTTCTTTCAGCTGTAATAAAAGTTAAGCTTTCTTTTTCTTTATTATCTTTCCACTCCACACTTGTCCCGTTATATTTGCTAAAAAGACAAAAGAGATAAAACAAGTCAACTACACACATGGATGCTTCAGCCCTTTTGTAAGTAACATAATTAATTTGTTGTATTTTTTGTCAACTGATAGCAGCACTTGTGCAATAAGAGCAGCCAACATCTATATTTTAAAGGCAAATGTCTAATGAAATTCTAAAAAGCACAAATAGACCGCGGCTTAGCTGCAAATTGAAATCTCACATATTTGCCACGCCCACTTTACATAGCGTCTAAACTTGAAATACCTACACCAATTTCCAGGTGGTTTTGACACATAATATTTAATAGCCATATTCTGGACTTGTTGAAGGCCATATTTCTTCAAAAAAAGCTTTTTGAAAAAAAATTGTCTTTTGGGCATTTTGGTAGCAGAGTGTCACTTTAAACTGTTAATTGTTGTATTCGTAATTAATAACTTTTTGATATGGCAATAAGAATGTCGAATAGCTTTAAACGCTATGTACACCGGACTTACTTGAGCATCATTTCACCCACTTCTTTCGTGCATCATTCGATGTGACCTATCTGATTAAACGAGTTCAAATTAAACATCGGATGACTTCCACTACTTGTTCAACACAACACAGACTATTGCTGCGAGTGTATATTCTTCCACGAACTTCATCTCAATCAAGAGAAATATTCTCAGAAATGTCTGAATTACGTGTTTCCTTGTGGGTACAATGGGAATAGGGGAATTTCAATATCAAGAAACATGTCGGAAATGACCAACTGTACAAGAAAAGATGTATTTGACATAAATTATGCTTTAACGACATCCACACGTTTTCGGTTGCAAGATTTTGTTGATCTCTTACAGATTTACAGTTTAGGAGTTCAGAACGAAGAGGGCTTAAGAGACTACATCCAGAAAATTCAATACCTATATACATTTCATATGTTATAAAGTCATCTTAAACATATTATTTTAGTCAAAATACTTAACGCTGTTTTTGAGAAAACGTTTTAATGTAAAGAATATTTTGGGGTTGGGGACTTTTTTTAAATCTGCATGTCACATTCTTGGAAGTTGATGAATTTAAATACTAAGCTTGGTATTTAGCCCTTTCATGGGCCATTTTACAGGTTTGCTGTTGTATGCATAACAGTAGTTTATGGATATACTCTACACAAACGTTTTCTCAAATTTTCATTTTCACTATTTTCAAAAACATGAGGGTGGGAAGTACTTCCCACGGCCCATATGAAGGTACATAATATGCAAGGGAGAAGTCTTAGGTTATATCAAAGATTTACAGAAGACACGTGTCCTATACTCTGTGTAAGTACTTTATTATAATAAAACTACAACAAAGGTAAACTTACACAATTTGGTATAATCTAAAGTGAACTTCCCTATAAATTCGGTCCTTCATTTCATCCCTTCAGTTAGGTATTTTCCATGGAACTGGATCCGCATATAATGGAACATTACGACCTTTGCACATGTAGATACATTTTCTTTTATCATGAGTCTTGGTGGAGCAAGCAAGAGCAACAGTATCTGTGTCACCAAATTGGTATAAATTACTTTGATTGTTAAACAACAGGCACGCCCCTTTCAAGCTTCTGCCATTTTCTTTTCTGAGTTCTCATAGAAGCGACACTAGGATGCGTTCAAGTTCTTCCTGGTTTTGTTGAAGTTTCCACACTAGAAGTGGTCAGCAGGCTTCCTGCGACCTTTCTAACATGATAACGCAAGTGGGAAGCACACTTCCCACGGCCTTAGAAAGGGTTAACCGACTTTTCGTTTTTGAGTTATGCTATTCACAAGACACACGGACAGAGAGAGAGAGAGAGAGAGAGAGAGAGAGAGAGAGAGAGAGAGAGAGAGTGACAGAGAAACAATGAGATGTTTTAAGAATGCTTTATTTTTTTTAATTATTATTTTTACAGTTATAAACGACCGTAGTAACCAAAGTGGTGACACATCTAGAACTACTTTTCAGATTGCATCAAACAACAAATGAAGTTTGTATCGACATCATTCATAATGAAGTGCAATTTACGTCTAATCGATATTGGTAATTATTAATGTAATGTAACTGCGAAGATAACGATGAAAACAAATAATGTAATTGTTACTGGTAACCGTTGTTACTTGGTAAGTGCAGCCGTTATAACGGTTACTCATAAAAAATTGTTTCGCATCCCTACCTATAGAGGCCGTAAAGCTAAGTTCAGGCTTCGAATTAACGGGGGTATGAGGGGGATTTCCCCCTCTCATTAAATAATTTCCCCAACTCGTCAAAGAAGAATTCGTTCCCTGCCAGGGAAGTATTTCTTCTCTTTACTGTAAATATTTACTATTACTGCTGTTTGAAAATACAAGAAGACACGGAACACTTCCGATACAGACTGTACATGCTACGAGTGCGAGCTGCGAGTAAGCGAAGTATCACATCGCAACTAAGTTAAACAATAAACAATTATTGTCAGGTTCATTAGTTGGGTTGCCATTCAGGGTTCACAATTCCAGCATTGACGTTCTTCGCAACTCGCTGTTCTATTGTTCGTCAGCATGGATAAATTTGTGACAAGAAAGCGAAAAGTTACAGTGATGTACTCCAGTTCGAATCTCAGGTTGCAACTTCAAGTAATATTACTATTACAGCTTCTAAGGTAAAAACTGCTGCATTAGAAGTGACACGTGCTAGCGAAAATAGTGAAATTAAGTGCATTACACTATTATAATCGGGGGATGTGGGCAAAATGGAAAACAAATCGCTCCTGGTTTTCATCAAACAGTTTTGGGAGAGTTAAATGTCTGTAATACTGCTCAGAAGTACAAAATCAAGTTACAACTGAAATGGCAGTTGTTATTTTGCGCAGCACGGCACACTAGAACTCCACACACTTGGGGCGTTTGTTTTGGATTTAGAACGAAACTAACGGTACTGTCGTTCAGTCCAAGCAATCTAACGCTGCATTATCTACAAAATGCCCGGGGCATAGAAACCCTCAAGTTATTCCAATTATGATGTTTTCTAGAGGCAACCAATCTGTGTTTTTGGGATACATTTGCTTCCTCATTAGGAGTGTCGCTACTTGTTGTGTATACTTACAGAACTCTTTGGGTATTCTCTAGCGAAAGTGAAGGATATATCAACATTGTTTAAGTTTTCCATATCTTATACGTGTGCCTTTCCTGTCATTCGCCGAGAAAAGTCTAAATATTCCATTGCTTCTTCCACTTGGCTTTTTCTACTGAAACAGAATTGTGGTCTTATTTAAAGCATTTATTGTGAGCAAAGCAATTTTTGTGAAGAAAAGTAGGCTTATCGCCTTTTCAGCAAGTGCTTACCCTTTCGCTGCTAGAATAATGAACATAACAGACATGCCTCAGATAACAGCTTCCCCAAAGGAATTCCAATGTCAGCAGTTCCTTAAGAAAATTTATCTTCGTTAGAGCAGGGCAAGACCTTTAGATGGTAATGTTTACCAGTTGCTAAATGACGTGAATTCTATATACAGCCGCAAGCGACCACAAACAAGTGCTTTTGAAGAAGACATCTTAGGAAATGTCCGTTCCACACATTTGTTCACTGTGTGTCATAATTATTTCTATCTTCCTTTTTGTTTTGAATTTCACACTTTAGTCATAACTGAAAAAGGGACGTTAAGTCACTAATTAACGTGTTTTCAAAAGCATAATTTTAATGAGTTAACTCGCTGCTACCTATGTTTTAATGTGCTGCGAACATGGCCTTGTAGCAGACTTAATGTGCTGACCGAAACGTATTTACTCCTAGCTCTGATTGCACGGCTTTATATTTAATTAATTAATCAATCAATCACAATTATGTACACTGACGAATAGTTCCGTAGCTGCAAGAACAGCTCCCTCCATTCTTCTATCTTCACTTTTCTGCTCATATCTGCATAATATGAACCGTTTACCTTGATATTGCCTACCATGTGGTATGTTTTTCTACCCTGATCTTTTTTTCTATTTCCCTTATTTCCGGCGCATGTCTTGCCCACCTTACTAAAATATACCCCTTATTTCGTCTGTTCATTTTCAACGTTCAGATGCACCTGATCGATTTTCCTTATTTACTCGTGGAGATCAAGGTTTTGCATTATATAATTCCAGGCTTTATAATATCTCTAATTGTCCTTTCTTCAAGGGTGGAAAGAAAAATCTTTCTTTGGAAAGCTAATGTTAATGTTTATTTCACTTCCATGGCCCCTCCCCCGAAAATAGTCATCTGTTGAACGCAAAGTTTTTCTAAGTCTTACACGGCAGGCGCCTTGCTTATACCATACGCCAGGAGTCGGCAAATTGGTCATCGCGATTGCACGAATTATGACGTCAGGGAACGCAACCCGGTATGCACATGATGCACGGTTCGAAGGAAGGGGGTTTGAAAGCCACAGTGGCTTAAAAAGCAACTTCTCTAACACACATTTGATTTTATACATGCTTAATATAGGGTTATCGAGAAGTCGCTCCGCAGCTCTCGTGTAACCAAGATTCCCCTAGAGACGGGAATTGCGGTGGCAGCACTGGCGTGGCTATAACGTTCCAAGGAATAAAAAATCTGATAGCTTCACCTATGTAATTCATGAAAGGTAATGTAGATAAACAGGATACAAAGTTATCTCGAGCGGTAGGCATCGCCATGGTGCTGAGGAACTTGTTGATATCTCTTTAGATACCTATACACAGACTGAGAGGACTTCATCATGTATTTTTCATTCATGTATTCTTTACTTCAACGGGAGTGTTAAGATTTCGCATCTAACGTTAATTCATAAGTACTGACATACAACAGAGCTCGTAGGTTTTCATCTGTCAATCGCGATTGCTTTTAGATGTTACTATCTTCAGTTTAGAACAAACAAAATTGCTCACACGCATAATTATGTAGGTATATGCTCACACATAGCACTAATATCACAGTAAATGAACAGAGAGACGGAAATGTTGTCTCATCAACTTCTCTACATAAAAGTAAACCAGCCTTGCTTTGTAATTGTGATTTCAATATTGTGTTTGTTTGTAAATTCGCAACTTCAATTTGTAACTGTGGTTTTATACAACGACCTTTATGGTTTTATAAACTTAGTGTATGTAAGTTGTAATCCACTTCTTCACTGGACTACTAACCTTCATTGAATATTTATACTTAATTGTGACATTTACGGACAAAGGGCGGTTTTGCAATATTATTTTAAAATACCTTAAGATTTCGTACTTGTAACTTGGTTTTAGTTTTTGTGACAACGTTTGTAATATCGTTTAATCTTTGACTTGCAAACACCAATCAAAACTTTGAAACACAACAAACATTTCACATTTTCACCCAGAGCGCAACAAAATTGTTCTTCCCACTCCTCTTGTAAGAGGAAGGTTCCTTTGCGTTTTCTTGGTTTCGAAAGAACCATGTCTATCGATGCGGCGTCCACCACTGCTTGTTTTCGTTTGAACGCCTATTGAGTGAAAGAGGGAGGGTAGAATGAGAGCGACGATTGCTCTGACCCTGTCATATCTTCAGCCGGTACAGATTTGCCGACCACTGCAATACAGCTGTGCAGCCGCTGCAGGAAGCTGCAAAAACATGCTACCTTCTACGTGTGTTCTCTTAGTGTTGTGGCAAAGACTGCAGCTTCGCTTCTCGCATGTAGTAAACGCCGTTTTCTTTTGTTAGTAAGTTAACGTTTCATCAACATACAGCAGCTACTCATTTTCGATATATTTCAGTATATACTCATTTCATATATGGCATTCGGTAATGTTAATAATGGAGCAGTTATTGTAATACTTCTTTAAGGTTTTATACTACTCACATATGCTACACACGAAACCACGTGATGCGCAAAAAGATGCGCAAACGCATCAGCCCCGAACACGTTCTCTTATAGTGAATCACACCACGTTTTGAAAGGCATAGACATAGGCAAAAGGAAGTCTCTTCCTGCACTAATGAATGTAGCAGGCTTTTTTCTGCTCGTGAAGCTGCAGATGGATGCAACTTGAATTTCAGCAGCAGAGAGGAACCCTTTCCAAACTGCTCCTGAAATAAAGGCACATTCACAATTTTGGATCAGTTCGAACAGCTCTGCGACATGTAAATGACGCGCAACTTCTGCTGAAAAGCAACATATGACATACGATCAGATTGTTCCGTCTCGCGTTTACACAGGAAAATGTCAACCGCGATAGCAATAACATGATTTCACCTATACCCACCACAGGCATCATGAGTGGGATGCAGTACTGGAGTGTGATGCGTGATCAGCTCCCCGAACCCTCCCGGCTGGTTCTGCGGTCTACGCAACCAGGACCGCTACTTTTCCATCAAATTGCCCCCCCCCCCCCCACCCAAGGACCTAAAGAAGCAGAGTGCACCCCGGACCAGGTCTCGCAGCGAGAAACAATTTCCCAAACTGGTACCGGGAATCGAATCTGGGTCTCCCGCTTGGTGAGCAGCAGTGCTACCACCGCGCTAAGGAAACTACTACCGTCCCGATACGATGCAAAATACTCGTACGTGGCTTCACAACTTCTTCATGGTCGCGTATCTGCATCTTGTTGGGGGCTGGATATCAAGGGAAGCTCAAGGTCGATTGTGGAAGCTTTACAATACAGCGAACAGTGCACAATACGCGGTAATACTTAAAACTATTTTGATTCCCTCTGTGAGAATAGATGTCCCGATGGAATTGTTAAATTCGTACAGGATAATGATTCTGTCCACGCATACCGAAAGATTTCAAATTGGTTCTCAGAAAGGCAGGATATCAGAGTGATGGACTGGCCTCCCTGTTTGCCAGATTTAAACTCTATTGAAAATACGAGATAAGCTGCATTCGAATTTGCCAAGAGATGTATGTACGAAGCATAGTACCTACATGGCTCATGGACACATTCAAGAAGCCTGGGATGTAGCTTCTCACCCACGTTACTGTAGGGATTTAATTTCATCTATATCCGGAAGATTGTGGGTAGTTATTGGGGAAGGTTGCCCATGTGGTACTTATTTTCACTTCCTATTGTTTTAAACTCGCTCATTATTTTCGTCCTTTATCCGCTAAATGAAATGTTTACAACCAAATGCATTGTCTTGGTGCAGTTTTGTCAGTTGGTCTTACCCTTTTAGGTAATCTTTCCATTCGACTGCAATTGGTACCATTTTGGCATCTGGTTTCCCAAATACGGTACCCTAAATCGTACCTGTAATGAAGAATGCAAAATAACGCAGAACATAGTTCCATTTTAAACATGTTGTAATATAAAATCTTATGATGTGTTTTATACTATTTAATTATACCGGGTGTCTTCTCATCCTGCGGATTGGTAACTAGGCAACGCTGCATTTTACAGACGATGCGAAATGCAGGTACTGACATCGCATTCACCAGTCGGTGGTGCTCGTTGTCAACGTGCTCTAGTAGTGTAATGGTTAACATGCTGCAAAGTCTTGGTTAAGTTCGGAAGCTCAAATCACGACTGCGGAAATATCAGGTTTTTATTCACTTCTTTTTATGTTTCGAGAACGTTCTAGCAAATCACGCGTTCTTTACGAGTGCACTAAAATGTGGACTTGCCTATAAATGCCAAGTTACAGCCGTTCGTGCTCACTGTGCTCTACTTTGGAAACGAGAGGGGGTTCTCAACGATCATGTTACAGGCTTCCAAACGTTATCTAGTTTCTATGTATGTTCTGCATTTTGTGAACTCTTAGAACAATTTATTGGCTCTTTTTTGTATGAAAGAATAGCTTCAGTTGAGTTGGGGTAGGAAATTCTACAATTTGTATCCTAACAGTAACAAATTTTAACCACAGTAACGTAGTGTTTAGATATACAGCTGTACAAAATTTGAAGTACGTAAGTCAAATACTTTTTAATTAAAGACGTTTAATTGATTTTAAAGATACGCTGATAAAAAATGTTCCTCGCTGAACAATTTTTATATTTTTGGCATGAAACTTGGTGATCTGATGCTTCATGCACTTGCACTTGCTCTGGAGTTTGATCTTACACCAATATTTTAGTATCTGGAAATGTTTTAATATGTCTATTTAGAGATTTAACGTTTTTTTCAACTTTCCATCACCTTTTGAATGTGGACATGTTCAATATTACTTGGCTGATATAAAACCCAGAGCAATTTTGGAGCCTTATATAAATAAGAACATATCCTGAAATTTTCAGAAGTATCCCTTAAGAACTCTGTCGCAAGGATCTTTAGTTGCGTGAAAATGTCCAGAAAAAATAAAGTGAGAAAAACGGCATTAAACTTTTAAAATATTCGAACCTCGTCAGAACTGCGTTGCAGCAGAGGTTTCGCTTTCAGACCTCTTTTCCTCTGCTGTGCTGGCAATTTATGGGATCTCCTTGTGTGTAATTGTTTCCTGGCACAGTGTTTTCTACTCTGAACACATGGTCTAGCATTGCGCTTCTGTCCAATGCATATTGCTCTAACTGAAATGTTTTCATTCCTAACATTATTCAACACTTGTAGAGACTTCACACACCACATATTAAACCCCATTAAAGGTTTCAGTACCGCAAGTTCAAGTTTATTTTGGACAATAGCTCCACACAACACTGTGAAGAGTGGGCGCGTACTCCTAACCACCAACCATTTAATCACTATGCACCACTATTTAAAAATGGCCACCAGACCTTTAAAAATGGCACTGGCATAAAAGGCATTGTACTCTTTAATAGACAAAACATTGAACAATTTTTCAACATAAACATCTAAAAATCAACTTTTTTTGCCAAATGGGCCAAATCTCACCCCTAACTCCACTTATGTACTGATGTCTTATGTTTGTAAGTTATTATTGTAATGTTGTTATGCATTTGTTTATAATATTTTTAAAGCATATTCTAATAACCATTTGGATTGTCATGAAATTCACATAATTAAATTAAGTGAAACGATACATCCATGCCAAACACATTAGTTCTCGTTAAAGTTACTGAATATAAAAAGTACCGTCAAGTAGCAGTATTTGAACCTGGGACTTTCACTATCGAAGGCTAACGCGCACACTGTTGCGATATTAGTTCAAGCTTCTCCCCACATAGGGGTGCAAAACAGTCATTGCAGGGGAAATTAATACGGCGTGATAGATAATGTTTCCGGCATAGCTTGTAAAACGCCGGGACTGCATAACTTCTCAATCCGCAGGATGAGAACACACACACGGTATATTACATGTATTTAAGAACTTTACATTTTATATCTTTCAAGAAATAGATGGAGTTAAAATTGGATAGAGAAAAAATAAATTGTCAATTACGTTACTGCTAGGGTAAAAAAGAAGAAACATCACTGCAAAATGTTACATAATCAGACCAGATAATGATTAAGCACTAACAAAAGAACATTAATCTGCACATATCATGTGGTCTTCCTTAATTTATCTATTAATCACAATTGTAAAATCTGCGCTTCGGGATAGAAAGAGCAGACGTAGTTTTGCTTACAATCATTAATGCAATGTAAATGACTGTTGCTAATAATAAACATATTAGAACATGCTTTTCAGTGAGATTCTAGTTTAGATCTGGTGCCCCAGAAAACTACCAAAATACGAGCTAGCATTATTGAATATAGTGTACCTATGGTTTTATTCGGCAACCTGTTTGTGGCGTGCTGCTGTGAAGCATAACGACAAAGGATACGTTTTGAAGCCGAGATCTTTATTGGCAGTTTTCCCACTTACGTGTGCGGTTTATTAAGGCACTCCTTACGAGATAAAATGCTCATCACACACATTTAGACGTAACAAATTGTGTCATCAACGGATAAAGCGATGAGTAAAACAAATGTGCAGAGCCGAGAGAGATGGTTATGACTAGAATCCTACATTGATACAATGCGTTGTTAATCCCTCAAACATTCTGTAACACTGAAGTGATAACAGAATCCGGTAATTCTAAATAGGACTATGATATAGTCTGGCGTTACCAACAAAACATTTTCAGTTGCCTGATGAACACACATTTTATTGTGCTTTTGCTTCGTGCAGAACAGAAAATTGATGATGGAACCGAGACTAGATAGATAATTTTGGTAGATGATCTTAGACGCGTTTACTGTGGACCTAGCGTTGTTAGGGCTTTGCCACTCTCGGCCGCTGCTCCGTTCATGTAATTTTGTGTCCAAAAGATTTTTGGTGTAATTTTGATATTTTCAGAGATTCCCATCGGGAAGGGACATCTGCGGCTTGTTAACACTTCTTATTTCGTTTTTCCTTGAATTCCTGTTGTATTTCTGGTTGTTCTTCCATTTTTACTGATAGATATGCACACATTCATAAGCACCCATGCCTAAGGTGGGACTCGAACCCGTGAGCACGGCCAAGAGTATCGGCACATTGACCTCAAGAAGCTATTAACTGAGATAGCATTTTTAGCATTAAGTTTATAAAATATGTATATTATGAAGAAAGAATAATGCGATATTGAAATTTAAAGCAGAATTCTACGAGTGAGATGGCAACATGTTAAATGGGACGTTTAGTATAGCATTTTGAGAGTTTTGCTGGTGGGAAGCTTACCAACCAGCCATTGTCTGACAGAGTTAAATAAGACAGGGTGGTCTAGTGTACCCAGGCTTTTAACCTTGATTTTTATTTTGGAAGGGGCTGTTTATCTTGTTACAAACATTCTGGAATACGTTCCAGCCCTTTACTTGCTTGCTATATGAAACAAACTTGGTGCACGCCCGATTATTTTATCCTTAAGAAACAGCTTTAACACATGTCTCGGTAAATCATCGGTATCCTGGAGTCCACAGATCGATCCACATTGCCATGCGTCAATTGGTACAATTGAACGTGATAGGCACGCTTCTTCAAAATGAATTTTAGCAACTATGGTGATGTAGGTACAATTAAAGCGCATTTACATTCCGTTCAGCTTCGGTTGTGGAAGGTCGACCTGGTTCGGTCACATCAGTAACTGTCCCTATTTATTATTTAACGGTCTCCATGTGGGTTTATCCGTTGATTTCTGCAGTTCATCTCACAGCAAAAACCCTGAATTTACCATGTTACAGCTGCAGCACGTTCAACAAGAATCGCCGTTGCATGCTGATAAACCTGTAAAAAAATTCTTACGTTAGCTTGAACATAGAACAATTTTTGTAATATTTGAATATCCGTGCCCGATTTAGACCTAGGCAACCTAGGAAGTGGATGTCGAATATTCTTGTTTTATCGCATTGTCGCGGGCTCGAGTAGAGAGTAAAAGGAAATACTGCGGCTGCGTCATTTTATTGCAAAACGTGTAGTAGAGGCGTGGGGGAATTTATTACATTTTACTGCTTACATAAACAACAATGCCTTGTTGAAAATAAAAAGGGTTGTATGATCGCTGTTGATACAACTCAATTATATTTTCAGTATAGGTCTATATCTCGTCACTAGCTTAAAAAATAAATCACAGCCTGCCTTTCAGAAATCAGTTTTGTTTCAACAATGAATGTTTCAATGTTTCAAACTGTGAATGAATATTTTAAAGTTTTAGTGTTCGCTGGACTTAGTGAACGGTTTTAAGCACAGAGTATATCTTGGATGATTATCCTAATTATGGTGTAGTACTACGTATATTTCTGTGTTCGTCAGAGAGATCACTTTCAGTGCTCAAGAGAGTTAAAAATTATCTTCGTTCATGAACACGCCACGAGAAACTGAACGCTATGTCAATTCTTTGCATCGAGTCTGATGTGCTTCGTCAGATCGACTTCGATGACATCAATGCTTCCTCGTGAAGAAAATACGTAGGAAATCGTTATAATTTAAAAGTTAGATGCATGTATTTTGATTCCAAATAATTAATTGTTTTCTGAATTGTAGCTTTCATTTAATGTCGTCTCATTTAAAACTAATTTAAACTCATAATGGCTCGTATAACAGCTACTTATTGTTTGGGGAAAATTAGGGGGCGCAAAATTGTAGCACTGCCTAGAGACGGCAAAATATCTAAATCCGCCACTGTCGACATGAAATGTTTGTCTAATTTATACACACTCTGTACATTCCCGTATTATAGAATTAACTACATGGGTTCGCCTACTTTCGATTAGTTAACTCAAATGTTTCTCAGCCAATGAAGCAGCTTATTGACAACGGGCTAACGAGATAGAGAGGTAAAATTACAGACATCTTATTTATCGATATTTTAAACAACCAAAACAATTACTTGAATCCGTATTGAACATACAGTTATATCGTGATGCCTGTTTCAGGCTACCATTACTACATAACCTGTCTATCTCGTTAGCCACGACTTACAAATGAGAATCGAATTATATCGATAGTACTCATAATGGTGCTCATAAACTAACAAACGATAGTATTTTCTTCTACCTCCATTTATTCTATTCTTATAAGCATTTCATCCGCATGATGTACGCTTTTGGTTTCTTATTTTGCTATACTCATCGATGTTGCTGCTGCACGAATATGGCGTGTGGATTCACCTGGTTTTTCTCCGAACAACAACTTGTTTTGAAGCAAATGTAATGGAATTTTGAAGCGGCAACATTAATTAAATAAATGAAGCCATTGAGAATTTGACATCTTCAATACAAGAAAGAATAAAGCATTGGTTTGCAATTAATTTACAGCATAGGTGCCTATTTATTAAAGTAACGATTATGATATAGTGTAAATAACTGTTCGGTTAGAGAAAATTAAATGGGAAGTACAGAGAAGTAAAATTTGCTATTGATAGGAATTAAACGTACTATCTTTGAGTTGTATTGATTTTCCAAAGATTTGAAATGTTATCTGCATTGACCACTCGCATGTTGGAAACGTCAGATTCTTGTTAAATGATCCACATGAATTTCACTAGCTTTTTCTTTGACTATCACACTCAAACGTTATACAATTTTTGATTCTTAAGATGCCAAGAAATAACGTGCTTCAACCAATCGTGGCTGCTTACCACAATTTTTATCACTTCCGTAGCACTTGTCTGTTTTTATCACCTCCCTAACATCTGTTATTTGTTTGCGGTCTTATTTGATTTTCACATAAATGTTCAAAGTTAGCTTCACTAAAACACAGCATAAACGATACCAGGTGAGTCAGCCGCGCCTTATTTTTTTGGAAGGTAGACCACCCATCTAACGGCATGTGCACCTTAGTTCAGTTTTGCGTTTACTAAAATGTATTGCTTGACGTTCTTAAAGAGAGGAATGCGCAAAATTGAGAGCAACAGTGCTTTAAGGGACAGAACGTACTCCTCGCTAAAGTACACCTCAGAAACATAAGACTCGTTTACTGAGAGCGAATTCCGGTTTCCAGCCGATTTAACAAACTTTTTATTAGAGTATACATAGCAACGTAATTCAATAAACGCCTCGGAAAAAATGGACCTATCATATGAGTACACTAACAACGTCAGCTAAAAAGAAAATGGTGGATTCTTGTACTTAGAGCAGGGATTCGCTGCCAAAAATTAGGAAAAATTTAGACACGCCTCATCCATCATGGACGCGTACAGTCAAAAGGGACATGTTATTTAATGACAGTTTATTTGCATTTTTGTGTGAACTACGCCTCGTGCATCTCAATTAATATGTATAACAGCTTTTTCCATTTAAGTAATAATATTAAAACGCCCAGTAAATGATTAAAACTGTCTTAAAAGGCTAAATCAAGCACGCAAACTTGCGAAGTGGCAATGGCATAGCGCCAGGCATACAAGTCCTACTACTAGACGTGGTACGTGCTTTCAGGAAGTCTCGAAATAACTGAATAGGATTGTGACGGGTCCTCTGCGCTTAACCCCCAGTGACAGAGGTTCGAGTCTTAGCATTGTAAATATTTTTTTATGTTCATGAAAACTTGGATACCGAATTCACAATAATCTAATTATGAAGTCCCTGAGGGTTTAGGACATAATTTAAATCGTTTTTGGTTGTCTGCATTTTTAATAGCACAATAGTTCATTGTGTGCAAAATTGAGTTTAACTTCCATGTTAAACTCTGACAATGTAATTCCCTTGCTTTCTGTGTTCAAACACGTATGAATGATCCTTATTTCAATTGCACCTACCTATAGGTGTGTTTAAACAACTACATAATTGTAGTTCACCAATAAAGAAACATCAAACAATGGCATAAAACATAAATAAAACAAAAACAATGAATATAACAGTTTGTAAATTGTGAGGATTGCACGGTTAAAAAAAAAAAAAAAAAATAGTACATACATGTGATTCGAACCACCTTCACAGCAGACAGATTACTTCGGAGTCTTGCACTCGTTCCAACTGAGCTACCTAGTAACGTGTGAGCTAAACATTCCGTTTAAGATGTAATACTCGCTGGTTCCAGTGAACATTTGCAGAAGTGCAAACGTCAGCTGTCTAATTACGAATATATTAAAAAGCTATGTGATAACATCTATATTAATACTAATTTCATCGAGTGTTTAACATCCATGTTAAATACGTGGGTAGAACCTGGTAATGGGGTCGATGTTTTCATGTTGGACTATAAAATGTGGATTGCATAAAACTCGAGAATAAGGGGCAGCTGACTCACCTGGTATAAGGAGAAACAGAAACGATATATGGAAGCAATTCGAACAATTAATTTGGTAAGTTATTTAACATTTCATTTTATTTATTTCTTGTAATCTTCATAATTTTTCCCTTGAATCGTGAGATAGTCGATTAAATCGACTCGAATTTTCATTTTCTCGAGATCAGTAAACAGCTCTCATGAGATTACTGTTGATAATTATACTTCGCTTTTAAACGCACGTTTCTTGTCATGAAGTAATTATTTACGCTCAATTAAATGATCGAAAAGTATCACCACTTGTGATATTGTTGATACTCAACCATGCTGCTGAAACACTAATGACCAACACATTCGTTGGTGTGTTATTATCACAAATGTTCAGTTGTTATTAATGTAGTTTAAAATGTAATACTTATCCCATTTTGTACGGATTGGGTAAAAACTAATACAGTTGCTTGCCTTTTTCCTAAAAAGGGGAGAAAGAAAATCACAGAAAATTGTGATTACATAATGGATGCACAAAGCAATTCTTTCCCCGAATGCACTTCGTAAAACCTGATACATTTCGTCTGGTAATTTCATTTTCGCTTTGAAACTCGTATTCTGTTGCATAGAGAAACCCAAAAACATCCGAACCGCTGCGCAATGTTTTTCCACTGCGCAAACAGAAACACGATAACAGCAGCTGATGCACAAGGTCACACGGATGACTTGTTTTTCGCTGCTCTGAAACAGCAGAATCATGCAGTAAACAGCTGGCGCTAATATCGTGTGGCTGAATTATTACCAGTGTGCTTTATTATTTTGTTGTGTACTTAGTCACAAAGTGTATTATGACTCTGCATTTGTTTTCTACTGCACAGTGTGTATTCATTTATGATCCGTATGTATTAACTCAGTCAGCTCGCCAGGTGCAAGTGCGATTCGCAGAAATATTTCTAGGAGTAAAAGTTCCTGGCCGTACAGCAATCCATAAACTTTACAAAGAATTTCAGGCCACAGGAAGTGTTAAGGCTCAGAAATCTAAAACACGGCGTGCGGTTCTTACCGAAGAAACATTAGACGACATCGGACATCGTTTGGAGAATTTCTCCCAAAAATCGTTCAGGCGTCTTTCACAGCAGGCAGACATTTCTTATGACTCTTTGGAAAGAGCTACTAAATTGTTGAATGTAAAACCATTTAAAATAACTGACACATGCTCTTCAACCAGCTGATCCTGTAATTAGGCGCACATTTTGTGAGTGGACTCTCAGTAGTGTATACAATGGCGACATTGACCCATATTTAATATTTTTCACGGACGAGGCTTGGCTCCACCTTCATGGATATGTGTGTGCACAAAATAATCGTTATTGGAGCTCTGAGAAACCTAATATTGTTCATGAAGTACCGCTTCATGACGAAAAAATTGGTGTATGGTGCGCCATTAGCGGAGAAAGAGTTATAGGACCAATTTTTTCGAGTCAACAGTTGACTCCCATACATATGTGAATACAACTTTGCCCCCCTTTTTAGTGAATTAGCCGACAGGGAGCGTGATTTTGCCTATTTTTTTCAACAAGACTCTTCAACAGCTCATACAGCCAATCTTTAGATGAGAACAATTGAAAGTGTGTTTCAGATAGAATTATTAGTAGAACTTTGTGGCCCCCTCGGTCCCACGACCTAACCCCCTGCGATTTCTATCTCTGGGGTAATTTAAAATATAAAGTGTACAAGACAAATCCACACAACCTGGAAGAATAAAAACAAAATATCCGCCAGGAAATTACCAGCATTTCTCAACGTGAACTACGGCGAGTGATGTACCATTTCCTAAAGAGGTGCCAAAAATGTATGGACAACGACGGTGGCCAGTTTCAGATCTCCTTTATTAACATTGGTAAGTAAAGCCTTTAAAAGTAGTTTTAAAAGTATTGTAGGGTTTCATCCGCGCTGTTCTAAGATAACGGCAATCGGCGGCCAGCGCCGAGGACAAGTACAGATAAAACACAGCGCAACCGGTTCGGAGTCTTTTGGATCACCCGTTAATAATTAGGCATCGAAATGATAATCACGAGAACATGCTTTTGTTAGTCCTATTAGATTACTCAGCTTTCTGGAAATTGGGGGCATTATAATATTACTGAAAGTTATTTATTTGTATGACTTGATTTAATCTCTAAAACGAGTCGAGTCATTTTAATTCATCATCAGTGGATTTTGATGTTTCACTTTCATTGATTTTCCCTACCCAGAAACTTGTTTTAATAGCTGTATTACATAGCAATAATAAATTGCTTGAGTTGCTTCATACTTCATGTTATATGATATATGATATTCACCGAAAGCAGGTTCACTTATACAAGCTCACCGGACAAAAAATTGGTCACCCTTGGTCAATTCAACATTAATAACGCGTAACGCCATCTGTAGACCTGATAACTGCCTGGATTCGGTTAGGAAGCGAGTCCACAAGGTTCTGCAGGAATAGCACATCCAGCTGACACCACTCACATAGGATTTGCTCGCGCAAATCCACCAAATTGTGGGGATACTGGTTTCGGTATTTCACCTGCTGTTCCTACATGTACCAGAAATTTTCATTTGGGTCCAAGTCGGGTGAGTTTGCAGGCTAATCGAGATATAAAGTGCGTGTGTTTCTCAAAACAATCCAACACTCTTCTAGCCCTGCGGTTGTCATCTTGAAATACAGGGGAGGCTACAGCACAATCATCATGGAGATATTGACTAAATGGTAACACCTTCTCATCCCGAATGTTGAAATAAACATGCTGGTTCATCCCATTGTTCACTTCATGGAGCGGGCCCAATCCATAGTAAGAAAAAGTCCCAAAACATCACTGACCTATCTCCGGCTTGAACCTGACCCTGTAAACAATCCGGATGAAATGCTTCATGTGACCGGCGGTGCACCACACGCAATGACGTGTGTCATTCGAATAGAGGCAAAAATGTGATTCGTCGACCCACATGACATTCAGCCAGTAAGCTACTGTCCACGTTTGGTGATTTTTAGCCCACTGAAGTCGCGCAGCTTTATGTGTCTCTGTGAGCAAGGGTCTCCTTCGAGGTGTCCGACTCCAAATGTTCAGTTCCCGCCGCAATGTCCTCTCGCTAACACATCGGGATGGACCCGCATTCACAGACTGGAGCAATTCCTCTCGGGTTTGGAAGCGATTTGCGTTTACTAGCCATGAAACTCGTCTCCGGTCCTTCTCAGTCATGATGATTTTCCGACCACAATTCCGACGTCGTGTTTCGTGACCACGTGTATTGCACCACTATTTGTAGACGCGTTGGACAGTGCGCTTCGACACACCAACAAATCCGGACACTTCACCTACCGTATGGCCATGGGTACGGTCATGTTACTCTGTAACATCCTTACATTTCCCCATGTTGCACTACACCAGGGGAAGACAGGTACCGCTGCTTTGACGTCAGCTCACTCAGCTCACATGCCCGCAACGACGGCCAGTTGAACGTGTGACGTCACAGCGGGGAAGAGGAAAGGCGTGCGCGACTTCGCAATTTTAATGCTGACTGTTTCAATTACGGAATAGTCACAGTTTATAAATAATTACATTTCGGCTTTATGCCATATATATATGAATTCTAGTTTATGTGAATAGTCATGTTATAACGCCAATAGAACAGAAAGTATAACTATTTTGTCTGAGCTAGAGGAGAGCTATGCAGAGCAATTAAGTGGACATTTTCCGACATTTGCCGTTTCTTTAACTAGTTTGTCAATGTTAGGGCGTAATGTACGGCACATTTGTAACCGAAGACTGCATGTTAGATTGTGATCTGACAATATTCTTCGGGATTTTGACATAGAAAGGTTCATAACAGAAAAGAATTGTTCGCACACATACGTAAAACCAAACATACATAATATCCGTGCAACAAGGGCATATAACCTCAAAAATCTGGTTTGAGGAACATTCTTAACGACCAGCCAAGTCTTCCTCGTGTTTATACCTGTCCTTCAGCAAATCGTCGCACTGTAAATTTATCAATTAAATTTGCTACCTGCTAGAAACATTGTTAACATCCAGTGAATGCGGGGTCGCAAAGATCTGAAACGTAGTTGAGAATGTTTCTACATCTTGAAGCCTAGTCTCAAACTGGTGTGAAACACGGGGAACTGAACACAAACACAAAACCACTACACAACGTCAACAAAAACACAAAATAAAAACAAAATTCGCACTAACGCCGTTAAGATCCCTCAAACAACAAATAAAAACCCTCAGACTAGGCTGAAGAGGGTTTTCTCTAAACAGCCCGGGCATGTTGTAAATAATCCCAAATAACATTTTTCATATTCATTCAGTTTCGTGCAAGTAGCGCCGCTGATCTATGCTGCACAGCAATACACCGCTCTCGCCTGACGTCACACGAACGTACAAGTTGGCTCTTCGTTTAAATACGTCACACTACACGAAGTTGTCTTCCCCTGCATTACACTGAATGCATGACACACCATGTCTCACAGCTTGCTACGTCCCTCTGATCATGTAGCGACAGTGGTCGTGCAGGTAACCACATCACTGGACAGCAGCACCATCTCTCGAGCCTTAAAGCTTCATCCCTGATTTCTACAGAGGGTGACAAATTTTTTGTCCAGTGAGTGGACAAAAGTGACTTATTTTTTGTGGGCTAATTTTTTGCACTATGATAATATAATTTTGCATTCAATTTCTCGTCAATAATAATAGTTTCCTTAAAGACGACAGAAATAATTAAGAAATTATACAGACACTGCAAAGAGATACCTTTTCAATGTGAGAGGAACTCAGGCTTTTTTTTTTTTTTTTTTTTTTTTTTTTTTTTTTTTTTTTTTTTTTAAAGGTGTTACCCTCCCAATGCGTAATTCTCACATTCACCGGAATTGATGTCTTGGTAAAGACGACAACTTCTGATGCAGAATGTGCTTGTTGCGTTTTAAAATTCATTGCCATAAATGTACCGAGTACAGAATTTCTGTTGGCCAACAAAGAAACAGCATGCAGGAGGCCTGAAGAAATGTGGATATTGATGTTTGTGCCCTTGAAAACGAAATAGCCATTCTAAGACTAGCGAAAAGAACCTGTACCTTGCCACCTAACTGAAAAAGTTCCCGCGAGTTGCAAATTACACATAACTATTTAGAGTGCAGGATTATCCGTTTGACTATGGATGACATTAAATATTATTATACAAGCTAATATGATAGTAGGAGGCATTTCTTGCTGGTAATACGCTTCTTAAAATGCGAGATTCCGCACATGGCAAGAATGAAAATCAACAATGCATACCAAGTGAAAATCTTAGATTATTGAAATGTCTACTACAAATAATAGAACGCAACACCTTCCTTGGTACGTGTGCTATATTCGAGAGTGTTAAATAAGTTCAAAGAGAATTTCAATGTATAATGTGAGTAATGCACCTAAATACGATTCCATAAAGTGATATCGAACCTTGTAGAAACAAGTTATATATTAAAAAAAGTGATAACATGCAGTAGATGACAGGCGAAACCCGGTACGAGAATCAGCTATCTCTGAAGCCGTGTTAATGATTACTATGAAAAGTATACATACATCCCGTCAGCACATCGACGGAAAGTACCTGACACTGTATCTATCACTGAGCACGTCTACAAGCCTTATGCGATTAGGATCGGGAAGCTCATTGTAATTTTGCATCCTTGATATGCCAACGTATTGAAGATGAATGGCTTCTTAAATAAACGCTGTTCACAGACGAAGTGGCTTTTCACAACAGCGGAGAGTAAAAACTTACATATGCATTATTTTGGCAACGAAAAATCCACAGGTTTCCTATGAGCTTGAAAGATCAAGTTTAAAAGTTAACTTATGCTGTGGAGTGAGCTGCATTGAAGTGTATAGATCATTCTTCTTTGCAGAAAAGATACACGCTCTGGATCTTATGTGGTTATGTTGTTGTTCTTTTTCCACAGCTTGAGGAAGACGACAATATCAATATCGTATTCCAGAAAGACGGTTCAATCCCTCACTGTGCATGAGAGATTCGTCTTTTTCTAAATACAGCTTTCAATTGTACGATGTGACGTGTGATTATGACGGACCAATTTATTGGCCCCCAAACTCCCCGGATCTAACTCCCCCTGACTTCGTGTGTGGTTTTGTTAAATGGTTTTCTTAAAGGCACTGTATATTCCCAGCAACCCAGCAATATTGGGGATGACCCGAGTTCTATATATTAAAAAACACTGTGTTGCAACCGACATTACATCACTGTTACGAGTTAATTAGAATGCGCAGTGGGGGTCATGTAGTGTTCAAAGAAATGCTTCATTTTTCATGCTACATACATCAAGTTTCAGCTCATAAACTTCGGTACCAAATGTTTCGCAGTGCTTCCATTTTGCCCACAGGCAAAGGGATCATCCCATGTCCCTTGTCCCATTACCACAACGATATTCGTGATTACCTGAGGGAGTTGCAGAGCGCGGAATTGCTGTGGAGTAGGATAGCTGTTTAGAAAATTCCCCCTCCCCTGGGTCACTAAAGATTATTCCCCTTGACTTTTCATACGGATATATGAAAGGTCGCCTTTATCATCGAACACAAAATCTTAAACTCAGGCTCAGAATTGAAGAAGCTGCCACTATTGTATGTTGCGGCGTTGACCAAATCCGAAATTTTTGTTGCTGTTCGTTTTAATTTTTCTGCATTTTAAAGTATGAAGTTGTCCCCACTCCCACATGATCCCGTGCAATTCGTAATACTTTGACCTTGTACCTACAATTTGATACGCCTTTTTCTTTATTTTTTAATTTATTGCATACATGCCGGAAATAATGCACCTTTCGTAGATAAATATGACATAGTGAAAAGGAACCCGATCATGTGCTAGTAAAATTCTTGTCATACCCTTTGTTTTCTAAACAATGTTGTTCATTTGCTATTATGAGGATTTTATTTCTGCACTTCAATATTGAAGTTATCTATGTATACCCCAAAAAATAAGATAATTCCCCATGTTCGGGTGAAAGAGCCCTGTTGCTTCACTCTTTAACTAGGGTTATCAAAAGTGCCACATTATCAATATTCTTGTTTTCAGGGTCAAGGAACTAGTGCTTCCACAGCTTGAGAACTTTTCGAATTACAGCCAAACACAAGAAAGCAGGCAAACAGGTTTAACGTTAAGGAATATAAAACTTACCTCTCGTCAAAGACCTCTAGGTCCAACACGGCAACTTGTCCAATTTCTGGCCGCGCATGATCCAAGTTACGTCATTTAAATGTTTGGGATGAAAGCGAAATTTTAGCACAACAAACATCCTTGTGAACGTCATTGAACGTTTCTCATAGCGTAGAAAGTGCAGTGTTGAAGCGTTAGATAACTGGAGAGTATTGACCTTAATCAGAACAGTTTAAAGCAGACGGAACACTGCAGTTTGAATGCGTTAATGCAGACTTCGACCATCTACTTAACTCTTTTCCACGATAGTGTTTTATTATCCACTTCCCGCTCATGCTGTGATGCTTGACAAGTCGAAATTGCTGCACTCCCTGCGTTTCGCCTTTATACCGCAGACGTTAATAAAATGTATTGAATTCTCCAACTACTGATAATCCCTTTATTTGTTAACATTTACTTAGGATTTAATTGATGTAGCGTTTTAATATAGCTATTTCGGGCGCAACAAGCCTGTTCACTGGTCGGGCCCTAATGACCAAGTTGTCGACGGGCCCTTAAACACCACACACTCACTGTTCACTGGCTTAGTCTGGCGTGAACATTCGATTACCGTTCTCAGAGGCTAACGCGGTCGAACTTGGCACTGATGTTAAGCAGCTGAGGGTACTTAATTTTACATATTTTCGCATAAATATTTCTATTATTCACTATCGGCTAAAAATAGCATACAATACACATGCTCATGTGCTTTGCTGAAACTGGGAAGTGAAAGCCTTCAATTTCGCCTCGTATATCCAAACTTTTTCCTGCTTCGGTAGAATTGTACTTACTGTAGTATACTCGTATATACTATTGTGTGTCATTTTCGCAGTCATGAGGATTCTTTTTGTGGCAAGTATAGTCTCGTACATATTCAGATGCACAAAATAGTCTAAAGCAATTTAAACTGATAATTTCATACATACTGTGTAGAAGGTATGCTCTCATTAAATAGCCAATGGATGTTATGGATGATATGGTTTTTTTTTTTTTTTTTTTTTTTTTTTTTTTTTTTTTTTTTTTTTTTTTTTTTTTACCATTAATGTTATGAGCTTTTAACCTGATAAGTGACTTTTCATTCAATTAAATAAGGAATTAATATTAGCTAGATACATGGACGAATAAATGTACTACAGAATTCCGTGATATGTTCATGTACGACTAACCCATGGTGTGCAGGAGGACAGGAGGGGGTGTGGAGGGGTTGATTTGCCTGGTATTAACCAGTTCCTAGTGATATGATGACGTTAGTGCAAGCTCATTTTCACCTCCACTACCTTAGAGCCTATCTGTGCTACGGGGCACCAGAAAACCTCTGAAGAATTGAATCAAGGAGACTTCAGTCAGATAAGTTACAATTTGGTGTGATCTTGGACCGAATATTTTGAAAATGAATACAGAAGGGTAATTATCAAATAGCCAATCGTTGCTACCATATGTTGAATAACTTGATTTTTACAAAGGGCATGAATACTGCAGTGTTTGGTTCCCAGCAGATGGATAACAACGACAGTTCGAGTAACCATGGCAAGGGTTGGTGGCATGCTTTGTGGTTGTCTTATTTCCATTATCTTCGCACTTAACTTCGCAGCAATTTCAGAGCGTTTAGCAAAAGTTACGCCGAGTTCTATAGCTCGATTGCAGCACTGTGCTAATCCCAACTTCAGCCATTTGTAGCAGCACATTTAAATGGGTACTTGCAATAGTTTTTAATAAGTTACATGCTTCGATCTACTGCAGAAACTGCAACACATCATCTCTGAGTTTGGCTAGCCGTAAGGAAATGTGTGATGAAATACAAAGCATGTACTCTTATGTCAGTTTACTGGAAACGTACCATTTTATTTTAGCAAAATTAGGCTCGTTTTGCATTTTCTAGAGGCCGCGCCGGTGACATGTGTAAGATGACTATTGTTAGTTAACTCCTGTGTGTGCTAGAATCTATGGTCGATTTGTTTTATTGGCATTTGCAAAAACTTACTTTTTGTTGTGATAAAATGATAATCCCTTTTTGCAATCACCCATTAATTTTTACTTTCTCCCCATATGATAGAAGTAATGTGTTGCATCGAAAAATTCACCCTGAGGTCTCGCCTGAAATTTGCATTTAAGCGTTTTAGAACAATTTGTGTGCGCGTGTGTGTGTGTGTGTGTGTGTGTGTGTGTGTGTGTGTGTGTGTGTGTGTGTGTGAGAGAGAGAGAGAGAGAGAGAGAGATAGAGAGAGAGAGAAGCATAACTCAAGAACTAAAAGACACGTGGCATTTTATTAAGTCAGACTCCTAAATATGCAGAGCAAAGAGTTTCAGAAAATGACCCGTCACAAACAACATTTTATATGGGACAAATTTCATCATATATTAATTCCTCAAGACCAGCTTCAACGATTTTGATTAAATTGTCAAATCCATTGAATAAGTGAAATGCTAAAGTTTCTATCCCGAATTATCTGTAAATAACCCTCCGTTCCACTCTCCGTAGCACATGTGCTTATTGATTGTCCTCGATACGCTCATGTGCGCCAGTCCCTTGGTCTGGGTCTACCACTGCCCTCAGTTTTAGGCGACGTTGCTGTAGCTGTAAATACAGTGCTGCGGTTTATCTCCAATACTGGCTTTGGTAGGCAGGTTTAGCTTGTTTTTTTTTTTTAAATTTCGGAGGCTGTTAGCCTTTTCGTGTGTTTTACATTTTCAAGTTTTTCACGCCTTGCACTTTTAATGCTCAGTTTGTTAAGTTTAAGTTTTAACTGTTTTTAATTGCTGGCTGTTTTAACTTTCAGATTTTAGCTTCTTCAGTTCGTGAGTGAGTGAGTGAGTGGAGTTTAAGGACCCGTCGACAGTTAGGTCATTGAACCTCAGGGTGAGGCATCAGAGGTTTTAATTTTCGTCGTTTTTATCTTTTGCGTTCGGGCGCTAATGACCTAGTTGTCGACGGGCCGTTAAGCCATATACACTCACTCTATACATAGCCTGTGAAGTTCTCATAACCAAACACCCTTAAGCGTTATTGAAGATTTCGTTAAAATACGGAATATATATATATATATATTCCGTATATAGTGATATAGTGATATTCACCATTTTGAAGATATATATTTTTTGGCCAGCACTCCAGTAATGCACTTGAAAGACTAAACCTTCGTTTTATTTTTCGTGAGGTCTTGCTATAACAAGATCAACATACAGCGACGTCCTTTTTAAACATTTTGTTGCAATCTCCTGTCTGTTCGTGTGTATGAGTACCTTTTTGTATGTTGAAACCATTTCTGCTAATTTGATTAAGGGAAAATAAAAGAATAAACCATTTAAATTGGGAGAACATTTATGGACGTAAAAATTGTGGGTAAAGGAAGAATTGTAGTTGTAACCCGTTAAATTTTCAAGAAATTAATTTTACATGCAAAATGGCAAAGGTCGGTTCCGCGCTTTGATAGAAACATACATTTTATTATATAATATAGAGGCCCTACATGCTTTACGCTCCATCCTGTGGCTGCAAAAAATAGCAACGGGAATAACATTGCACATACGTTAAACCGACGATTAAGAAACCTCTTAACTTGTGAAAGGTCACAAACTGATGCACAGAGGTCCTCATTCATCGAAGCATAGTTCGTAGTAGTAGATTCCCTGCTGTAGCATTTAACAGTGCTAACCCATTAAGGTCAGTAGTTGGTCTGGTCTGACATCGTCCATTAATTACACATAGTCTGGTCCTGTCAGCTCTGGCTTGCTTCACCTCGCAGTACAAAGAGCAGATAGGTCATTTCATTTCCATTCCCAGCAGTTCATTTTCTTTTCTTAGATTGAGCCACGTCCATACTAACCATTGCTCACTGTTCACTCACAAGCATCTCTATCATAATACACTATTCATATGCAAAAACATTTTTCTATCCACTTTGAATTAAGATTTTTTGGACAGCTGCCACTAAAAGTAGAGCTTTTAACGAGCCACTCATACTAGAAATTGAAGATTATAACACTGGAATTAAAGTTGTATAACGCTCCATCGATATCGGCCGTTTTTCTTGCAGCAGTGAGGATAATGTTGGAATTGTTACCAAACAAATTGGGGAAAGAGTAAGACATTGCAGTTTCTAAAATGGTACACGATAAAAACTTTGTGTAATTAAATGATTATTTTGTCAGTATTGGTGTTATGAAGGCCGAACAAGAACGAAGGACAAACAGAATAGAGCTTACCATTGCGCATGTCCGAAAATATGCCGCTATTTACACACACACGCGCGCGCACACACACACGCACACACACACGCACGCACGCACGCACACACACACACACACACACACACACACACACACGCACACACTCATTCCCTTTAGAAATTTTATAATTCAGAGTTGTCAGAAAAAAGAATTGTATATGATAACACATCTGTTAAAAGTGATTTTATTTAGCTCGTAGGATTGCTACATTCAATTTTCAGGCTCGTTTCATAAATATTCTTACTCTCAAACTGAAACTCCACTTTAGACACTTGTATCACATAAGTGTATTCTATCACAGCGGTCCTCAAACTTCGTATTTCTGCCCCCCCCCCCTGCCTTAGGTACAGTGGATAATGGTACATTCCCTGTTTAAAGATGACGAAAACAACCCGAGAGTGTAAATTCAATTTGGCAATGGCTGTGTCGATTTGATGTCGATATCGCGGTCCCTCATCACCCTCAAGGGAATACGTCCGTCTTCGTCAGTAACAAGATCAAGCGAAAAACAAAACAAGACCTACACGTTTTCTGACTTGTAATATGGCTCCGTACTAAAGTAAACTTCAATCTGGAAACATTTAGTATTTCGGAAACAAATGATGCTATGAAAAAGTCACAGTTGACGTACATTAGGTATTTCACTGAGCTGTTAAAATCTTGCTGTAGTAAGTTTTTATCTATCCTTTCTGATTTACCACTAACAGTTAGTGTACTGCAAATGAAGAGCATTTCATAGGATATTCACAGCAAGGTATAACTTTTATTTGTCATGGGATACTCTTGAAGTAACGTGATAGATATTTTAGATCATTAAAGATACTCTTGAGAAAATGTAATACGAACAATTTGTCTTAGAAAAGTTTGTCTAGACTGGGAAGAATTTCATGAAAATCTATTTTGCATTCTAAAAAACATGTCCCTCATGTTAAATGCGAAGTTTGCAGAGACTGCTCTTTAATGTATATGAACAATGAAGCCTCAAAACCCTATCTGACAAAGGTGAGAGCGAAAATAAAAATATTCTGGAAAAGTGTATAATTTAGTCAAAAATAGTGTTAATAAAAGGAACAATACAATGTATGTCCGTTTAGATAATGGTATGCAGACAATTTAGTTTTGAAATTGTGAGCTTAAGATGGCTGAATCCATCCAATCACATTTGTGCTCTTAATCGCCCTTTGTTGGGCGTTTCATAACATACGTGACAGTGCAGAGTACTGCTACCATTTCGCTTGCGCTTACCCCTAGCAGGCATATAACCCTGCATAACGCACAACCCCCGTCGCTTGTTAAGAAGAAACAAAAGAAGAGCTCTTTTACTCTTGTAATGCTGATGAGTTGCACCCAGGGCTACACAAAGGATGTTTTGATTATTGTACATCTTTTTCTTAAATGAATGGTGTGTTAATGTTCAGGCATTACTTATTTGATGAAAAAAGTACCAATTGAAATACACTGATATCACGAATAAACATGAAGGAAGTTTTCTATTAAAACGATTATTTCTAAAATTAAAGAATTATCTACACGGTGTACCCGAATTCCAGTGCACCTTTTTACTTTCTCTACTACGTATAGCAAGTAGGGAAGTATTGTATTCGATCCAAAATTTCGATGTCGAGATTTCACCGGGAATGTTTTGAGGTCCCCTGAATAATAAAAAAAAACAGCTTTAAAAAAAGTCCGTGTGTGCGTGCGTGCGTGCGTGCGTGCGTGAACTGTGTAACTCATAAGCGAATAGTTAAAAACCAAAGTTGGTATTTAAGTTTATCTTTCAAGGATGCGACACGAAGATTTTAAAGAAAATTCCTCCAACCTAAACTATCCTTTACATGGAAAATTTCTCTA
Organism: Tenodera sinensis; assembly: GCA_030765045.1. NCBI lineage: Eukaryota > Metazoa > Arthropoda > Insecta > Mantodea > Mantidae > Tenodera > Tenodera sinensis. The sequence continues at coordinate 187,677,348 of CM060964.1, forward strand.
CAAATTTGTTTTTATCAAAAATGGCTCTAACGGTTCTCATTAAATTGCCATATGCTTAAGATATTTTTATGATAAATGAAATGTAGGTACATTTTGAATTTTCTGGCTATAGCTCATGTAGTCCTGTTTACTCTTGATGACTTTTGCATAACTGGTAAGCCGTAAGAGATAGATCAAATCTTACTATACAAAAACGTAGATCTCGTTAAAACGCACAAGTTATGTCTGTATGCATTTTTTGTGAAGTGAACCATTTCTAAGATATTCTTTGATATTTGTGTGAGTTTTGCAATACTTAAACTTTTCTCAAGTGGAAGGTCTATATTCACTTTTTTTGTCTGTTTGGCCCTGCAAAGAGAACAGAATGTCAGAGCTTTAAAAGATTTGACTATCGCTCACAGCCGACTGTATTCCCATATTCCCCTTGCATCGATAAGAAAATCAGCAGTAAGATAATTTCTGCAAATGTTTGTCTCTACTAACATGAAGAAGATGAGGGAATAGAGTTTGTAAGAATAGTTAGCACAAGAGTAGAGAAAGTCACGTGAGTGCAACACATCAGTTATGTCACGTGGTTTTGCACGGAGCACCGGTTTTTCTACATTTCAGGAGTGGTAGGTATCAATTCTAAATCGTTCTGTGCACACTACGTATTTAGAATAACATATATTACAGATACAAAACTCTGTAGACGGGAATGGGATTCGACTTAAGAACCTCTCTCAGAAATCTGCCGCCCTAATCACATGTACACAAAGCAGGTCTAAGCCTTGTGTGCGTGTGTGTTACAGCTTCAGTAAAGATGGGTTTCCATCTTGTAGAAATTATCAAAGTATTTTACTGAACTTCATTAATGCCTCAGTTTTTACTTCACAAATACATTTTCATATGTAAGCGGCATTGTCAGGTATTAAAAATGCTCTACCAAATGCATTATGTATATAAAAAGTTTGTAAACAATGCATCTGAAATATTTGAAAACGACACCAAAACTCTTATAATGTCTGATGATGGATTGTTCTTTCTGTGTACTAAAATGAGAATTACTGGTATTTCCTTTCCACTGCTTCAATATTTTAAAGTGTTTTCATTTCTTTTTACATTCATTCAAGTATAACTTTGAATTCTTTGAAGATGCGGATGACTTTGGAGTCCTAGCATTTCACATGAAGCGAATTATGTTCTGTTTATTTTAATTCATATCTTCTAGTTATGAAATATTTTTACATAAAGATGATGCATTTTGTTTTGCAGTAGGTATGGTATGGTATAGTGTAGAAAGAACGCTAAAGAAGTATTTTTCAGGATCCTAATATTTGCAAATAAAGTGAGGTATGTATCCATCATGTAGGTATTGTTTTTTTCTGGAGGATTTTGCGGCGGCGATTTAGCAGATTTTGTAGGGCAGTTAGCCGGAAATGATGAAGTAGACTTGACAAGATAGGGCAGGCGAGTGAATCACATAGCAGCCAAGTGCCCTCGCCGACTTGAATTTACCTAGCATAATTACGAGTACATCCATTTTCTTTCTTTTTTGCACTTCTATTTAGGGCTTAGGGCAGTGAAACGTACCTATACAAATTAATGAGACCTCCAACTATTCGCCTAGACTGACGTGAGAAAACCGCGAAAACTGATAAGATGGTCCGACCTCAAGGGATTTGAATCCAGGTTCTCTCGAATGGAATCTACCGCCAAAACAAACTTCACAGTGCGAGAGAAAACTGAAATAAAAGCTATCTCTGTTTTACATTTACATCTACCAATCAGAGGCATAGATTTTGCAAACAATCGTCTCATCCCGAACTACTCCCAACATCTAGAATGTTCTATTATATTTTCTCAAAGATATCTAACGTTTTAGATTAAAGGTTTATAAGTTGGAGATTTTGGTAAATAGCCTGTAAAGTTTTTTTGTTTTCATTGGATATAAATCACTCACTATAATAGGTACATAAACATTGAAACATGTGGAGTGTGTTATACATTTTAAGTAAAGCATTTTCCGACATTAAATTTTCTTAAAATATTTGGTGTTCGTCATTTAGCTTTTTCTCAAATGTTAAATTTCCCTAATCCTTTGTGTTGTACGCGCGCAAGAAAATTGCACATTATTTTGAATGCATTGAAAACGAGTTGTTTAACGTGGATTTTATTGTTCAACATTTTTTTATACTTACTGCAATAGGACACCTTAACTTTTGTTTCTTATACTGCGGTAGGTCTGGTACATACTAATATCTCACCATTTTAATTATTTTTACTGCAAACTTTTGCCGCACTTTTTTTAATTCTGCATCGCAGCAAAACTTACATGGACATTTAAGTTAATACAACGCCACCTAATTATATAGGGGAAAAATCTGATGTGTTGCACTCACATGACTTTCTCTACTCTTGTACTAACCATTCTTACAAACTCTTATTCCTATATCTTCTTCGTGTTAGTTGAGATAAACCTTTGTACAAATTATCTTATTGCTTATTTCCTTGTAGGGGAGTGAGTGTGAGTGAGTGTATTGGGTTTAAGGGCCCGTCGACAACTTGGTCATTAGGGCCTCCTTGTAGGTGAAAGGGGAATATTAGAATACAGTAGGCTTTGAGTGATAGTCAAATCTTTTAAAGCTTTGATATTCCGTTCTCTTATCACACTTAACATATAAAAAAAATGAACAACAATGTTCCATTTAGCGAAAGTTTTAAGTTTTCCGAAACTCACACACATAACAAGGAATATCTCCGAAATGGTTCACCCTACATGAAAATTTATCTAGACACAAATTGTGTATTTTAGCAAGATCTACATTTTTGGTGCAGTATGATTTGGTCTATCTCTAACGGTTTACCAATTATGCAAAAGAAGTCCAGAGTAAATACCACTGCAGGGGCTATAGCCAGAAAATTCAAGATAATTTCATTTGCCATAAAAATATCTCAAACATATGACGTTTTAATCAAAATCGTTAGAACCATTTTCAAGAAAAACAAAATTTACAAAAAAATTTTCAATGTAAAGGGTAGTTTAGGGTGGGGCTATTTTCTTCAAAATCTTCGTGTCGCATACTTGAACTTAAATACCAACTTTGGTTTTTAACCTACTTTTCGTTTTTGAGTTATGCTGTCCACAGACACACAAACGGACTTTTTTCTAAAAATAGTTTGTTTTTTTTCTTTTGGATTCAGGGGTTCTCAAAACATATATCTCCGGTGAAATCTCGACATCGAGTTTTTGGTTGGAATACAATAATTCCCCTAATTACCAGTACAGAAAGTAAAAAGGCAGTAATCTCCAAAGATTTAAAACCCTGTTTCAAAAAAAAGTTTGTTAATCTTATGTGTCACTAACCCTAATATACTCTATAAAATAGGATTTGTTCTAGTTGGTATAATAATAATAATAATAATAATAATAATAATAATAATAATAATAATAATAATAATAATAATAATAATAATAATAATAATAATAGTAATAATAGTAATAATAGTAATAATAGTAATAATAGTAATAATAGTAATAATAGTAATAATAGTAATAATAGTAATAATAATAGTAATAATAGTAATAATAGTAATAATAATAGTAATAATAGTAGTAATAATAATAATAGTAATAATAATAGTAATAATAATAGTAATAATAGTAGTAATAATAGTAGTAATAATAATAATAATAATAATAATAATAATAATAATAATAATAATAATAATAATAATAATAATAATAAACAAATCTTAGGAAAAATTCAATGTATCAACACAATCTAATATCTAGGGGTTATATTATTTGTATAGCTTATCAGAATGTGAACAAGACAGCTTCCTTTGTCACGCTGTCACTATAAACTCCAGCAATGAACTGCGTTATATGCCCGTCCCTACATGAACTGTAGTATTGTGGTAATGTCATACACAATTAATTCGCACCCGGTACAGTGTACGCTGCGCTGTTGTCTCCCTGGCCTCACCAAAGCCGAGGTTCACTTGTTCCCGCCTGAACTTGAAAGCCCAGGTCAGGGAATTCCTAAATAAAAGAGACACAATGTTTATATTTGTATTTCATTGGAGCCAATGTTTTTCATCTCGTCGGTATGCAGGAATGGAAGGGAGGGGGAAAGTAGGAGTGAAATCAGACATGCGCGTGAAGTCTTGTGACAGCGTACACTCGCAAGAAGAATAGGAATTGTGTGCGGACCCGGGTCCAGCGAATCAACATCGCGGCGTTAGGTACTAGATCCCCGGGGAGCAAAAGGAAAGGGCCGGGAATGTGCAAGAAAGAAACGGGAGTGTGGCTGAGAGTTATGTGGTGCGGAGTAGGTTAGGAAGTTGTACGTGCGTATTGATCGTTGTATATGTTGTTTCGACGCGTATGGGACATCAACACGGAGCCCACTGCGGAGGGAGCACCATCTGGTAACATCTTCGCCACCTGGTACTCCCGTCTTGCCACCAACGTCAAGAAGCGTCAGGGCTCTACTTCACTCCGGGGGATCCTCAAACAAAGCAATGCCAAGGTTAGTTTTGGGCACTCAGCTGCTTTCTGTCCACAGCCAAGCCCACTTCGGCAGGCGCCAGGTTATATATGTGGCACACTGCCTCAGTATATAGCTAATTGACTATACAATGTGTTATTTATTCTTATACGATTGTCTTGCGTGAAAATAAATTAAAATTAATATATGAAGTTGATTTTGCAGTTTATAATGTTTTTTATTTGAAAAAAAAAAAACATCTTAAAATGGAAGAAACGTTCACGTGTAGTGACATTTATTTGAATTAGTGGATAGCTTTAACGGAAGTATTAAACGATCTGTGCGAATTGTAAAACAAAATTGGACGGAATCTTGAGTGGAAATGTTGAATTACACAAATTTCAATTAATTTATTTCATGTACAATAAGCGATTGAAGTTCAATTCAGTACGTTTAAAACTTAGACAAAAGCCTTGCACGATGTATATTCAGAAAAATATATTTGAAATATAAGCATTTATTTTTAAAGCTCTGTTCTTCAAAACTATACGCTGTTTTTCATGCATTCCGTATTATTTTCCACAAAAATGTGTAAAGTACACCATTCCACTTTTAAATAAAAAATGCAAATACGTTTTTAAAAATAAAGCCTAACTACAGAATGGATTACCTTGTTGACCTTTCAAATGCATCAAACTCCAATTTGCGAGTATTTGCAATAATGAAAAATGCCGAAAATGTGCAATACGAGAAAAGCGGCATTGTGATCTTCCAATAAGGTAAGACGATACTCACATTTAACACTAAGCTGAAGGGATTAAAGCATGCAGGAGAATAGCAATGCAAATACACTATAAAGCTTCAATGTTCAGACATTTTTTCACGAAAAAAAATTAGAAGGCTTTCGTTTAAGATTTAGTCAAAATCTCAGTGGAGTATTCCTATAAAATAAGTAATTATTGTAAATGAAAGGAGGTACATACCAAGTAAGAAAATGGTAAAGCAATAGGATGTAGTATTACATAATCTATGCATAATTTAAAAGAGTTAATTTTTTCATTCGCAATGACAGCGATTCCTTTTCATTGTTTCTGTACCCCACCTATATACAGAGGAGGAATCGTATTCCGTCCAAAAGTTCTCTTCCATACACGTTCTCATGACCACTGAATACCAAAAGTGGTGCGTGTATGTATGAGGGAGAGAGAGAGAGGGGGGGGGGGGGAGAAACGGCATAATTGAGAAAAGAAAACCTCGGTTATACCTACCTTTGAGTCCAGCATGTTTCAAGGATACAACTCAACATTTTCTTGAAGTTTCCACCACCTTGACAGTCTTCAAATACAAAATGTTTCATTAATGTTTCCTCGAAAAGGGACCTTATGATTATGTTTAAAATGTAATATACTTCAGATGTTGTCAGTACGAATAAAAGGCGTAACTTGCATTTTCGGTTAATAAATAACCTGTGGAATCCTCTTATTCTATTTTCTTCTACAGGAGATGGATACAAGCTACTACAACGTTTTTCTCCTCTTTCTCGACCAGTTGTCTATCACTTGCATGGTTAATTTTAACACACTGGTAAATGGAAAGGGTAGAATTAGACTGAAAAATTGAATGCCACAGCCAGGATTTGAACCAGGAATATTCCGGTCTCCGTTCGGTTGCTCTAACCACTATTCTATTGGTACCATGGCCAACGTGCCGACAGGACATTAAATTTTCCAATTCACTCTCGTTTTTCCCGGTAAATCGCAAGGAGATCTCAATATAGGTATATGAACTAACATACCTTAATGGTGACTTATTATGCTCTCGTAAGTACTTCAGTCCCGGGCTTCATAGTTTAACCAGTAAGTATAAAGTCAATCAATGGAAATTAATTGTTCTTCCACACAATAGTTGTGTGTAGGACAAGGTTGCAAGGTTGTAAGCAGGTAGGTAAGTAGGTAGGTAGGTAGGTAAGTAAGTAGGTAAGTAAGTATGTAAGTTATGTAAGTTACTTATGTTACGTAAGTTAGTAAGCATGTAAGTTAGTAAGTATGTTAGTAAGTTAGTTTAGTTTAGTCAGTCAGTCAGTCAGTCAGTCAGTCAGTCAGTCAGTCAGTCAGTCAGTCAGTCAGTCAGTCAGTCAGTCAGTCAGTCAGTCAGTCAGTCAGTCAGTCAGTCAGTCAGTCAGTCAGTTAGTTAAGGGATAATGATAATAATCCAATAGCAGTGATGTTCTGATTAGTTTTATTGCGTGTGTTTGTTGATGAGTAACACGCTGAAACAATTTGTCTTTCAACAATCAGCTCACATATTTAAGGGAAATGAATTTTTACATGCTAGAGAAAGGGCTGGTAGAGGGAAATACATATATACATACATGCCTTGTTCAAGATGCCCTAGGTACATAATCACTCAGCTGCCTTCACTTTGGGACAGATGGATATAATAAATGCAGTTGCTGTAATGAGTGCGGAAAATTGAGGCAATAGGATTTGCTTATACCTGGGTAAATAGTTTACGATTATCGCTTCAAAGTAGGTGTTTAAAATATGCAGGTTTTGAAGTGTTGGATAAAACTTAGATCGCCATGTTTTGTCTGTTGCCGAGTATTCCGTACTTTTATGTCAAGTCATGTTTACATCTAACCTTGTTAACGAAGTTTAAATCCGAAGCTAGCGTTTAAAGGCGATAGGAAGCTTGAGATAAGATCGGTTCTGGAAATCGATACTATCACAATCCATATAAGATTTTCTTTTGTTTGTGCATTTATCTTTCCACCTTTTGCAGCACTTTTGGTGGACGCTGGTGTTTTGTACTGTTGAATATTTTTATCTGCCTACATTATTGGCTGTCGTGTGCATGTCGTAAACCAGCTAAACAGGATCTGTTTAAGCGCATGACAGTAGAAGTTAATGAATATAAATATGGACAACGGCATGAAATCCATTTAGACTGAGAATTGTTGAAAGAAAGAGATAGTGAAATACTCCCTTCGTTTTTATACTTAACGCAGTATGTTGTACGTATAATGCACGATTACGGATGAGTAATTCAGCAGAGCGAAGATAAGAGGTTTTCAGATAAAATGCTTTCATCTGTTGCTTAGGCATGCTTTGTCTGCTCGGCGAGTCGCATTACGATCGAATGCACCTCCGACCGCTGAATCACACAATCATTCCGTGGAAGTATCCCTGCATTTTTTTTTTTTTTTTTTTTTTTTTGCGAATGATGCGTTTATGGCACCTAAAATGACTGTAAAACTATGTGGACACAAGCCACCGGATGAATTACTAGAAAACATCTCTCTATGTATCATAGTGTAAATAATTTAAAATGTCTACTATTTAGCATAAAATGTGGTGTTGTTTCCAATTAGAAGTGATGCAATGTGGCACAAAATTTATCTTTGATATCCGCATAAAATGTCAGCCACAAAACCTTTCGGAAATCGCGACCATGTTGAAAATATTTTAATTTATAATGATCAATTCTAGCGCTTCTCTATTACTGCGTTCTAAATATTCTAACAAGAGATCTCCAGATGTTTCGAACCGCAGGGGCAGGAAGTGACTTGTTACACCAAAGCAGAGGATACTATAGATTCTCGATGCAGGAAAACGCATTTATAACTGACAAAGATAAGGAAACAAATACTGGAGAAGTACTTGACACAAATTATAACAATGCTGCATATAAACAATCTGATTAGAGTCATTCCACGTCAAATCGAACAAAATATGACAAAAATGACCTTGATCTCTCAGATTTTCTTGATTTTTTTTTTTTTTTTTTTTTTTGTGTGTGTTTTGGAACAAGATATATTTGACCCGTGTTCCTTCGTTTTGTATAAAAAAATTATTTTGGCAGATATTAATTTTTGAAATGTCCCAAAAATCGCGCGCTCCTCACTCTTCGATCAATCATATCTCCGATTGTAATGAAGCAAATTACTTGATCTTTGGCTCAAATTAAAGATAAATTGCAATATTTCGTGAGGTATTTATTAGAAAATTTTATTAATTATTATTAATATTATATTTTATACGATTAAAGTTTTAAAGTTAGATAATAACATAAACTCGACTATTTAAAAATCTGGGGAAAAAAAAACAACTAAAAATACAATGAAGTTTATTCAATATTCTCAGAAAAAATCAGAATGGAGTCTCTAATAGTTCAGTTGTAATTAACTTCGCAAATCAGTGCAGCGAATTCGCGTGGCAGCTATGGCGGCTACAGTAACCTCATACAATTGCCACCTTCCATTGCGGCAACTGTTCATTGCTTGAGGTTCCATGAACGTTACAACAGTACAGTAAGGAGAACACTGCTAGCTGACACTATTATATGTACACTATGTTTTTAAAATATGCATTTTAGACTAATGTTTCCATACAACACACAGCTTTAACTCCTTCGTCGAAAGAAAATTGTTTCACTAAAGCTTCAGTTTTTGACAAACGAATGAAGGAGTGTAATTTTAAAGCTCAGCTGGACCCATCGTTCTTGGCCCCTGACCTTGACTGGAAGTCCTGTTGGCGAATCCATAGCTTTTGTCTGTTTCATCAGCTCATATTGTATAATTCTGCGAATGAAACCATGCACATCATCGTGAGGGAGGGGGAAGGCAGTGATGTCTGCATGATCTGAGACAGTCCTTGCTAATTCAAAGGTGCTTTTTAGTGCAGCGTGCAGTTGAAGACATAGACCTTTGCGATAAAGAGTGAATATAGTTAATTTGTGAGACATTGATCATAGCGTAAATCAATTATGCCACCTGTAAGTTCTAAATTAGGGACCAAAACATTACACAGTCAGAGTAGAGAAATTATTTCAAATGTATGGACGTACATGAAGGAAAAAGCTAAAAGCAAAGAACTGTTTACATCAGATGATTTTTTCAAAAAAATTCAAAAGTTCAAAAGCACGTATCAGATGACACAGGAGTATCAGAAAGAAGGTACATCGTGGAGACATTTTTCTGCATGGACTGTACTGCCTTAGTAAGAAGTTATCTGACTAGCATAGCTGACGCGGCAATTCGCAGGCTGTCTGCAGTCACCTGGCTTGTTACTCGTCCGTGTGCGCTTGCAGGCCTCCAGAAAAAAAAAATTGTAGCAAATGCACTAATGCAAGCTCCATAGTTTTCAACATCTTATTTTATAGATAAAATGTCAGGGAATACGTGTGTATTTTTTTACATTTTTAACACATCGATTTAAATTCTATTTTTGGTTTTACAAAATATACCATAAAAAAACAGTCCAAAATTTATGTGTAATAATGATTGATCGAAAGTTGTTAAAAGTGTTATATTTAACCTTTCCAGTGCGCCAAACCCCAACTCTCAACTCTATATGAACTTAGAGTAACAAGTGATTTTATATTAAGGTGCGCGCAGAAATTACTTAGTTTCTAATAGCCATAACTAAGCAAGTAATTTAAAAATACGGAAATAAAAAAATACGGGTCTCCTTATTTGATGCCTATTATTCATAAAAAAATTTTGAACCTCCTACGAAAAAGTCGTGTTTTACGGGTGTTCGATTTGACGTGGATTGACCCATTACGGACAAATAGGGTTCTTGAACCACGGATAGAAACTATCAATGTTTATTCAATCAGGGCCTGAACACGTCTCAACAGCTAAAGCATGCTTTGGAAAGCTATTTTAAAAATAATTTTGCGTAGGCGTGGGGTACATTTTCCAGAACTATTATAAAAGCTGTCAGTGTTTTGTTTCTCATTTATATCACACTTGAAAGTCGTTACCTTAAGAACAGTTTTCCCCGCTGTTTTGGTTACTTGGACATGATAAAATACTTCATAAGCTCTAAACTTAGTTATAAATGCAGACGCATCAACCAGACCCTCTGTCCAACAGAACAATCGCAATCTTCTGGCATAAGGTCGATATTCAGACAAATGAAATCCTTTCCACCTGCATTTATGTCAATCTGTGCCAGTGTTCACCTAAGAATGAAGTGGGTTTCTTAATTTCATAGTTTATTATGCTGTATGGGCTTGTTACAGGCCTTCAGGGCACCATATTGCCAAGTATTGCTTTGCAGCAATTTAGTTTTACGTAGAAAACTAGAAGATGAACCACGGACTATCAAAGATTTGTGCATGCATATTCTGATTATTTCTGTCGTAGTGAACATCAGTTCTTTCCATCCGTATATTTTTACTTTCTCTACTACGTATAGTAAGTAGAGCAAGTACCTATTATATTCCACCCAAAAATTCGATGTCGAGATTTCAGTGGAAATATATGTTTTGAGACCCCCTGAATCCAAAAAAATCATTTTTCGAAAAAGGTCCGTGTGTGTCTGTCTTTGTGTCTGTGTGTCTATCTGTGTGTGTTTGTGTGTCTGTGGGCAGCATAACTCAAAAACGAAAAGTCGGTTAAAAACAAAGTTGGTATTTAAGTTTAATGTCTTTCAAGGATGCGACACGAAGATTTTGAAGAAAATAGCCCCACCCTAAACTACCTTTACATGGAAAATTTTTCGAAAATTTTGATTTTCTTGAAAATGCGTCTAAAGATTTTGATTAAAATGTCATATGTTTGAGATATTTTTATGACAAAGGAAATGTATATCTTGAATTTTGTGGCTATAGCCCCTGTAGTCGCATTTATTCTGGACGACTTTTGCATAATTGGTAAACCGTTAGAGAGAGATCAAATCACACCATACAATAACTGTAGATCTTGCTAATATACACAATTTATGTCCGAATAAATTTTCTTGTAGGGTGAACCATTTAGGAGATATTCCTTGTTATGTGTGCAAGTTTCGGAAAACTTAAAACTTTCGTGAAATGGAACATCGCTGTTCATTTGTTTTGCATGTTAAGTGTGCAAAGAGAACGGAATCTCAAAACTTGAAAAGATTTGACTATCGCTCAAAGCCTACTGTATTCTAATATTCCCCTTGCACCAACACATCAGATTTTTTTTTTTTTTTTTTTTTTTTTTTTTTTTTTTTTTGATAGGGCACCCATCAAACGGCATGTGTACGTTGGTCCAGTTTTGCGCTTACTAAGATATATTGCTTGATGTTCTTAGAGAGATGAATGCGCAAAATTTAGAGGAACAGTGGTTTAAGAGACGGAACGTACTCCTCGCTAAAGTGCACTTCAAAAACATACGACTTGTTTACTTAGAGCGAATTCTGGGTTTGCAGCCGAATTTACAAACTTTTTATGCATAGCAACGCATGTAAATGAACCTAATCATATGATTACACGAACAGCTAAAAAGAAAACGGCGGATTTTTGTACTTAGGGACGGGGTTGGTTGCAAGAAATTATGGGCACGCCTCATCCACCATGGACACGTATAACCAAAACGCACATGTTATTAAATAACGGTTTATTTAAGTTTTGGCGTAAACTTTGTCTCATACATCTCAAATAACATCCATAATAGCTTTTGCGATTTATATACTAATATTAAAACGCCAAACAAAGGTTTAAAGCTGTCTTAAAAGGCTAAATTGCGCCCCAAAAGTCGCCAAGTTGCAATGGCATAGCGCCTGTCATACACGTTCTACGGTTGAATTCGGAATGTGCTTTCAGTCAAGCGTTCAAATAGCTGAATAGAACTATAACTGTTTCCTTTGTGCTAACACCAGGGAGACGGGCTCGTGTTTGGGCATTGTACAATTTTTTTACTGTTCATCAAAACTTGGAAATCGATTTCAGAGTAATCTAATTTTAAAGTCCTTGATGGTTTAGGACATAATTTAAATCATTTTATAATAGAATGGTTATACTGGTTTCTGCCCCATTGAACTGGCATGATGCAGTGTTACTCTGTATGTCGACTACCTTCATTGTCCACGCGTATGCTGTCGCACAATATTTTTTGCCATTCCTTCACTATGTATTCGACAGACGAGTGCGTTGATATGCTTTTGATCTACGGAGAAGCAAAAGTCAGTGCACAAGCAGCTCAGCATCTATACCGGGAGAGCTATCCTCATATACAACAATGCCATATCATGGAAATAAAACAATTACGAATTAAAATAACACTTTAAACAAATAATTGTTCAGCCAATGTTATTTGTAAATATTACACAGTAAAACAATTAGTACATGCAGGGTATTCGAACCACTTCTACAGCAGACGGATTACTTGAATCGTGCGCTCGTTCTAACTGAGCTACCTAGAATTTCAGAAATAAGCATTCCATTTAACATGTAGATGTTAAGTACTTGGATAGAACCAAGCATAGAGGCTGATGTTTTCATTTTAGAGTATAATATGCGGATTGCATAAAACTGGAAAATAAGGGGCTGCTGACTCACCTGGTATATATAATTTGTATTAAACAACTAGGTAGCTTTACCCAAGTATGTGAACATTCCTAGGAGTTCGACTAGTTTTCCATATATCGCAGTTTTAGTTCTACGAGACTCTTTTCCTTTCATTGCCACACATTTTGTTTTGTCGTTAGACACTTTCGTTCCATATATTTTTATATGTTTTATATAAGTTATGGGTTGAACTCTGTAGTTCATTTCTGCTTTTGGTACCTAGAATAGCCATGTCGTCTGCATGCGTACAATAAGATGGGGCAGTGTTAGGTTAATTTATCTGTTGAGTCTTTCATTTTATTCACTTAGGAACCGCTATGCAAAATAACGTAGAGCTTTTATGAGAGTCGTTTAACAGCGATGAGTCACTGGATGAGGTAGACCCTTTAATTAAAACCTGAGATCTCATTTACAACACGTGTAAGTGCCCCTATCGTGTAGCATCACAGAGCTCCATAGATATTACATACAGATAAGTAAATGTTATTTCCGACAGACTTAGGGAGATAGTTACGCTTGTTTCTGTTCTTATCTAGCAGATGGACGCCTCAGATAATGCAATTCCTTCATTATAATGCTTTTAAAATTACAGGGGATCGGCAAAATAATGTGGACACCTGTACTTACTTTGGAATGGTTTATTAACAAGGGGTTGGGCCCCATTTGCCCGTAACACTACTGCAATTCTTCTTGGAATACTGAAATATAATGATTTATAGTCTCCAGTGGAATGTTATACCACTCTTCTATCAGAACCTCTTTTAACTCCTGTAGTGACGAAGGAGGCGGAAATCTCCTACGCAGTCTGTTCCCCAATACCACCCAAACTGGTTCTATAATGTTCAAGTCCGGGGATTGTGTTGGCCAGGGAAGATGCTGTAGTTCATTTCCATGCTCTTCAAACCCCGATTGTACTGTCCTGGTTGTGTGAATAGGTGCATTATCGTCATGAAATATGGCATCGATGTTGTGGAACATGGGGTGCACCTGATCACCTAAAATGTTCAAATACTCTTTGGCTGTAATACAGCCTCTGAGAGTAATGAGGGACCAGCAGAATACCATGACATGGCTGCTCACATCATTACACTTTCACCTCCATGCTTAACCGTTAGAATCAAGCAATCAGGACTGTAGGCTTCTTTTGGAGTTTTCCAGACGTAAACCTGGCCTGATGTCTGAAATACGTAAACGCTGACTTGTCGGACCATATGACCTTCGACGTGGACATTTACTGATGTCACTGTGTTCCACAAACCTAATAAGCCTATGCATCTGCCAGGCAGCTATCGTCCTCTCGTCTTCTGCCCACACTGTCCAATAGAGAAGGTCATCCATCACCGTCTAGTGGAGTACCTCACCAATGCTCACATCATTCCCTCTTTTCAGTTCGGGTTTCGCCCGAAACACTCTACTACTCATCAATTACTGAGGTTCACTTAACACGCTGTCTGCGGCTTCGAGCATCGCCAATATACCCCAGCTCTTTACCTTGATGCGGCGCAGGCGTTCGATAAAGTGTTTCATTCTGGCTTGTTACTTAAACTTTATCGCACTGGTCTTCCGGACTATTTGGTACACATTATTAACAGTTTTCTCACCGGTCACATTTTTGCAGTACGCATTGGAGGTACTCTTTCCCTTAAGCATCCTATTTCAGCAGGAGTCCCCCAAGGCTGTATACTAGCACCCTTAAGCATCCTATTTCAGCAGGAGTCCCGCAAGGCTCTATACTAGCACCCATGCTCTTTAGTATTTATACCTCTGATATTCCCGATCTAGCTCCAACCTCAATTGCCCTGAATGCTGATGATACCGTGTTATATTATTCTCACTCTAGACTCCATTCCACTATCAACACATTAAAGATCTCTCTTGATCGCCTCACACATTGGTTTCGTACTTGGTGTATTACCCTGAACACTCAGAAGACGGAAGCCAAGATTTTTACTCTACGACGCTATAATTCACCTCCGCCTATACGTCTTCTGAATACTCATGTGTCATGGCTCTCCTCTTCTACACCAGTCAAGTAGGTACCTTGGGTATTACTGGACTCTCGGCTTACGTGGAAGCGTCATATAGACCGCAACATTACCCTGGCATCGGCTCGTCTTTCCAAACTTTCTTCTTTGCTCCACAAACACACCTCACTTGGTTTGGAATGTTCACTACTCCTGTACAAATCTCTTGTTCTCTCTCTCATTACTTATGCTTGCCAGGTGTGGGGGGGGGCTGCCAGTATGTGTCACCTACGGCGTCTACAGGTCGTCCAGAACCGATTCCTGCGAATCGCCAACAATGCTCCTTGGTTTGTACGCAACCAGCAGCTCCATCACGAGCTGGGCCTTCTTCCTCTCCATCATTTCATCCGACAGCTCGCCCGACGGTTCTTCAATCTGCGCCAGGTTCCAGGAGCTGTGACGTACAACATCGGCGTCCGAAGTCGCCGGCCAACACGACTGAAGTGACGACTTCCACAGGACCTGCTTCTCAGTGGTGGCACCTCTAGCTCTGTTTAATCTGCTGCTCCACCTCTGCTTTTCTACTCTCTTTGTGATATGTAAATTCTCACCATTACAGCCTGTATCACATTTGTATTAGTTCAGAGGGGCCCACTGCCCTACCTCTACAATGTTATTCTTATGTTATTATGATTGTTTTTGTTCCACCAGATCTGTAGAGCATGCAGATTTTGTTTCAGCCAGTCTAAGAACACAGAAAAACTGTTGTATCCATGTCGCCATCTTTGCACATTCTGATTAGATTCAGATCTAATTATGATAATTTGTCATTGTCGCTGCCATAAATAGTAAGATATAGACTGATATTTGTCAAAGTGTTTTATCTCTATAAGTTTTAAAGGCTTGAACTGGATATTAATATATAATTGTGGTGTAAAAGAAACAGGACGGGTCCTGTGACGCTGGCAATAAATTATCCTGTGGGAATGTTAAAGGAAAAGAATGGGTCGAAACTCACACAATTGAAGCAAAATCAGTAAATGATTGCAATAAATTTGTATAATTTAGTTTCAGAGCAACCAGAATCTCCACTTCCGTTGCAGCTGAAGGTGAAAGTTAGAAAAAGTGCACACAATCAATATGTTCAATGCGAACGCGCAAGCGCTGCCATGTGCTTGATGAAAATGGAAAGTTTTGTTCCGAAAGAATGCTAATAATCTCGCAGTAAAAATTCGTAATTTGTATTAAAGTATGCATATCAGATTCTGAAATTTTGCAGATATCCGGCACAACATGTACATTATCTTTCAAAAGTATCACTAATTGTGGTAAAGTAGATGTCGAATTCACGCGCAAACCTCGTTATTTAATACAAAATATTAATTCAGTCTTAATAGATTGAGATTTGCGGTCGACATTTTATAGCCAAACCAATACTCAGTAAAGATATAAGAAATGGGGATGGTGTGTTTGCTTCCTGAAGTGAACGCAAGGTGACCTACAAATGACGCGAAGGCAAGTAGTAAGCACAGCCGAAAACTTCGCGCGAGTGCTACAATTTGTTACGTTTGATTCTCTTATATTGTGTATTATTTAATATAATCGTTGTGTTCAGGCAATTGTATAAGTTCTGGCTCATTTTGTTAATAACAGAACTCGGTGATTACCACTAGAGGGAATGGGGCCTTCCGAGTAAAGTGAAGCCCCTAACAAATTAACAAGGAAATAATCCAAGGTTCACCAAAGAAAAAACATTTAACGTTCACTTCAACTTGCAGCTGTATTCTCCATTAATAATAGTTATAAATCTTTATATTTTCGCTTTCGAAAGCAATGTAAATTCGTCTTACTTCCATCTTATCTTATTTCGGTACTTATGTTCATCTGGATCTGGTAACTTTAAATGTCTGTAAAGGGTAGAATGAGACCGAAAAATTCAATACCATAGCCGGGATTTGAACCACAGATCTTCCAACCATGGTCCGATTGCTCTAACCACTGAGCTACCTTGGCAACATGCCGATACGACATTAAATTCTCCAGCTTACGTTTTTCCTGGTAAAACCATGAGCAGATCTCAAGACAAAGATCCGTGGTTCATATGTCGGCTAATTGAATTTTTCAGTTTCATTCTACTGTTTCCAACCTTGTTCTACACAGGGTTATTGTGTGGAAGAACAACTACATTTCCTTGAAATGTCTGTGCTTGTTCATATGAAAACATGGCTGTCACCAAGTGCGCACAACTTCGTTCACTTTATAATAGCGTTACTTCGCTATATGAATCATCATTTTGTTCTTCGTGCGTTAGGCCTATTGGCCTGTTCCATCTCCAGAAAATTGATTTTGCCATCGTTTCCTGGCAAAAACTCTCTCGTGGATTGTAAATATGGGCTATTTTAGTTAGAGGTGTAATTGTGTCGAATTTATTGGAAAAGTGTTGAATGCAGATTGTTCCGTTTGCCAGTGTGGATGTTAACTAGGAAGAGTACTGACTGCAGGCCAATAGCCCTCTGCTCTTGCTAAACTTCCACTCCCTATCACTTGGCTGGGAGGCGATGCGGATTACGTGCATGACCTCAGTTCTGCTCCTGGCATCGCCACCACGGGATACTGCGTAATGCCATCTGTTGCTGAGGTGTAGATCACTTCTGGTCAAGTGGTCACGTATTCGTATCACTCCGGAGCTAGAACTTGTACCAAACTGTAGGAGGGGAGCCATAACATCGCATGGTTCATAGATTAATGCGCGTGTGTCCGTCTTAAATTCAAACTACGCATAGAACAGCTTGCCGAGGGATGGTGTGGAGTTTCTGCCCACATTTAATAAACATATACGCCTTAGGAAAGCTGGAGTATCGGCACGTTTCCGTGCACTCGACTGTACATCAAATGTCCTCATCTGCAGCACCCCTCAGGCACACTTTATCTCTCACATCATCAAAATGCAGATCTAAGGATCAAAAGCGGGTCTCCGAATAAGCCTATCGAACTACAGACCAGGGAAGCGCCACAACCACAACCTAAGGAAAATAAACTTTATTTCATAGTTGAAAAGGGTTAGAAAAGACGTAAAATGAACCCTTCAATCACACTAACTTCGCGGTACAACAACCCTTACTGCCTGGCCGCTGCGTCCCCTAGCTCTGCTCATCACAGACGCCATGAGTGTGGTGCATCACTGGATGGTGGGACATGGTCAGCGACACGATCCCTCCCAGCGCTCTTCTCAACCAGACATAACGAGGTTGAGTGCGTCCCGGAATATGTAGCTCTCCCAATGGGAGAAAATCCCCATTCCGGTACCGGGAATCGAATCCGGCTGTTCTGCTTGGTAAGTAGCAGTGCTACCACCGCGCTAAGCAGACGACCGTTCAATTACACCATGTAATAAAAAAGAATGATACCCCTGGGTAATTGGTCTTATGTTTCACATTCTTATGTATGATTAGTTTATAAAATAACTGTTTTCAACGAACTTTGTCTCCATGCCCAGGACTTCAATTGTTTGACACTTCTTGTGGAAATATATTGAATGTCTTTGTTTCTAGATTGATGTGACTGTAATTATAAGTGAATTGAAACAAAATTTCCAGAACTCCTATAATTATCTTAAACCTATATGTGGTAACTGGGTAGTTTTGAATACACAGCTCAGCGACGTATGTCATGGCTATAAGGCGCTGCAAGCATTCGGCAGATGCATTTTGTTATATATGTGGACAATTTATCAAGAAAAGGGCAAACAAGTACCTCCCAAAATTGTGTAGTGTTGTCAGTGATATCTATAAATCATTTCGGCATTCCGGCCATGAAGATCGGTGTTCTGAAAATTTGGCAAGAAACTATTGGTAAGTCAACCAGTTGCTACTTTTGCGTGGGGGGGGGGGGGGATTCTTGGAAACGCCACGCTGACAACAATGAAGAGGATGTGATATACCTAGATATACTGTACACTGCACCAGGTGAGTCAGCTGCCCCTCCTTTTCCAGTTTGATGCAATCCGCATTTTATACTCTTAACATGAAAACACTGGCCACTATGCTAGCAGTGTTGCCATGCCTGCCGAAGTAAAAGCAGAAGGTTTGATTGGAAAAAAGCAGAAGAAAACAGATTTTAACCGATAATTTTGCTTAATGTATACATATTTATGACATAATAATAATAATAATAATAATAATAATAATAATAATAATAATAATAATAATAATAATAATAATTATAATTATTATTATTATTATTATTATTATTATTATTATTATTATTATTATTATTATTATTATTATTATTATTATTATTATTATTATTATTATTATTATTATTATTATTATTATTATTATTATTATTATTATTATTATTATATAATTATTATAATAAATAACTGGCGATGATGCTCCAAAATTCTTCCGTTGTAGAGTTACTGCCACATGCAATGTCAGTATTGTGCAATATTCTGCATTCTGTATCTAATTGTTGAATTTCTTCAGCTTTCACTAAATTAGGAAACCGAGAAGCAAGTGGCGCAATTGACTGAACTGTTTGGATTTTAGCTGGTTCTAACACTTCCAACATTGTAAGACGAGGATCATTTAATGAAAAACGACCTAGTATGTCGCGAACTGACTCAACGTAAAAATCAACACAACGTAATTTGAAAACTGGTACACATTTGTCAGGCAGGGATGGTTTTGTGAGATATATTTGAACTTTGACACCAAAATACATGTTTTCCACAGCTAGAAATACTTTTGGATTCCTGTATTCAACTTCATTTCAGTGGAGTTCAAATGTTCAGGTCTAATGTAACAGTCAAGGATAGTTCGCAATGGAGAAACAACATATGTAGTATATGTTTATGTATACAGGTGATCATATTAATCTTTCATTTTAATACACAAGGGAAATGCCTTGCCTGAAAATCTTTTTCGGAAGAGCGAATTATATGATGTTAAGGAAAATAGTGTTTAAAAATGGAAAATCCGTAAAAAGCAGAGATTTTAGAGTGCATTCACTTTTTAGCAGTAGAACAGTAGATTTGCAATAAAGCAGGAGATCTGAAAATCATTAGACCTGGCAACCCTGTTCTGACGTTTCAATACCGGCTCATCTGAAAAGTCTACTGAAATCGTCTCCCGAGAATACCGCTTCAGGTTGAACCGGGCCTTATAAAGCAATTTGCTAAAGCTTGATCTAAGTAGTTAGCCCCCCAATGCCTTAGAGACTTATTCCCTAAGTTGTCTGGGGCAATGTCAAATCTGGCATATTCATTTGACTGCAGATAAAGAATATAATGGAGTGTGCAGAATCCTCTATTATGCTTAATGGGACAGGGAAATAGGCCTGGAATAGTTTTCTTGCAGTTGTAAGGTGTTTCTTGGGCAATCACAAAGCCGAAGTTTATGTGAAACTAGAATTTTGGAAATTGGGTTGCAGAATGTCACTTGATACAAACTCTTGAAATTCAAGAGAAGCATGGGAGTGTATTCGAAAAAGGAAGGCGACCGCTTTCACCAAGATATGGTGCACTTTGAACGTCGTTATCAAGGACAGTTAACGAGAACATGAAGGGAGACTATATTTGGGGACTTATTCCTGAAAATGATTTGTAATGTAGCTGAAAATCTCTGATAAACATTCACTTTTAATTTTTGTGACCTCCTTGTTTTACACATTAATTTCAAAGTACAAACGTAATAAATATCAATTTAAATATCTCAAAGTCCTGGTTACGGAAGCAAAGTTCGTTAACAATAATTGTCATTTTCTCCATAAGCAACCAGGAAACAGCGCTTATTATCCGAGGACAAAAATTGCGTTGCATAGTGTTATTTTTGCTTCTGAATACGCGATGTTTTATTTACAATGCATTAGATTAACGCGTTTGTTATGATTGCGACTTGCCATTGTAAATTTATTTAATCGCCTAGAAAACGCTCGTTGTGCTACTTGTAGCAAAGCGACGAGGCGTATTGACCTTGGTAGCCGAGCACTGCGATCGCTTCTTATCTTGTTTATTAGAACAGCGAAATAATAGTAACTTGGTGTATAGTCAGTGATAAAACACAAATAGATGATCTCTCGCGCCTGCCGATATTTGAGACATTGCTGTCCTGAAGATATGATTGAATCTGAACAGAATGTACATACACTGTCTCGTCATGTTTGTGCGATAAGCTCACATAAACAGCTGGGCAGTTTCGCATTCTTTCCGATACGCCTCATGGCTTTGCCAAGTAGTATACATATTATAAATGTTGGTTATAAACACTAAGTTTACTGTTAATAAGATCAAGATAATAGGACAAATAGCTCAGGCGCTGGAATGTGTGGTCTGGTTTCGCTAGGCTTCGGGTTTAAGGCCCATGTACCGGCCGATTTGTTTGGGCTTTTAGTGCTTTCCCTCAGCAGCAAGGTAAATGTCGAATTGGATTTTTAAGTACCCAAGTTTCAGCCGCAGAATAAAATAAGCCAGTAAAATAAATGCTAAGAGAACGGTAAATATGCGACTGTTACTGTCTCAAATAACTGTGACTACATATAGCAATCCACAGGGTAGTAATACAAGGACACCCCCCCCCCAAAAAAAAAAAAAAAAAAAAAAAAAAAACAGACGAACAAACCACACACACAATGCGATTGAGGTGACCCATTCTGTGAAATTTCTTAAACCTACAAATTCAGTTATTCCTTTGAGATTGTAATACAGCAGTCGGGATTTAATGTATAATGTGCACACCAAATACCATGCATATTTGAAATTTAGTTCCATAGATACCATCTACTATTATAATTTTTTATCGGTTTAAAAAATTGCTCCATATGATTCAATTATTTTTTGACAAAAATATGTTTAATTAAACTCTTTAATGCTGTGTTAATAAATTGTAGAGATTCAGGTTTAATTATCTCACTAGCTTGGAAGAAAATAAATGTTAAATGTGAGACCTAATTTATACAAACAATGATTATATAAATAATTATTCAGGTCCCATAAGCAGACAGGAGAGCTCGGGGCACTGACCACATCCCACCCTCCAGTTCTGCACCCCACTCATGACGCGTGAAGTGGGCAGAGGTGGGGGATTCAGCGGCCGGGCGGCAAGCCTTGGCCCGCGAAGGGCTGTTGCGCTAGGGGTTAATTAAAATAAACAGTTATTGCTTGCTGAAATGTATAGTATAGTTTAATATCATTAAGGAAGTTAACAAAAATCCATCTCATCATTGTTTTAGCTTGTTATTTATCGAAGGCATACAAAATATAATTCAGTTATACTGAAAAGCACATCTGTGTGGAACAATAATTAGAAAATGAGAATGTGCCAAAAAATTAAAATCCGAGAACTTTATAATGCTAAAATAACACTGTACCATACTTTAATGTTTTAAAAGCGTAAATGTAAGTCTGCTCCTCTCAGCTAATTTGGCATTTGAAAATTCCTGAGGGGACTCTCTTGAATGAGAGACATTCTCAATCTCCCCCTCTCTGTCTGTCTGCCTGTCTCTCTCTCTCACTCTGTGTGTGGGTGTGTGTGTGCGTGTGGGTGGGTGTGTGTGTGGGTGCGTGTGGGTGGGTGTGTGTGTGTGGGTGGGTGTGTGTGTGTGCGTGCGGGTGGGTGTGTGTGTGGGTGTGTGGGTGTGTGTGGGTGCGTGTGTGTGTGGGTGTGTGCGTGTGGGTGCGTGTGTGTGTGCGTGCGTGTGTGTGCGTGTGTGGGTGCGTGCGTGTGGGTGGGTGCGTGCGTGTGTGTGTGTGCGTGTGGGTGTGTGTGGGTGCGTGCGTGTGTGTGGGTGCGTGCGTGTGTGGGTGGGTGGGTGCGTGCGTGTGTGTGTGCGTGTGGGTGTGTGTGGGTGCGTGCGTGTGTGTGGGTGCGTGCGTGTGGGTGTGGGTGCGTGTGTGTGTGTGTGCGTGCGTGTGTGTGTGTGTGTGTGTGTGTGTGTGTGTGTGTGTGTGTGTGTGTGTGTGTGTGTGTTCGCTGTACAGGAAAAACTTGTGGTTGTTGCTACAAATTTATAGGAATATAGGCTTACAGGCAGACATTTAAACCGCATTATTAATATGCTTTAACACGTCGTACAACTATACAAGGTGCTTACAACTAAAGTAAAACGTTTACGGTGTTTAATAAAATATTTATATTTATGAATTTTGGAAAATTTTTGTCTGTTTTCACGGATGGTTAGGTATCCGTAATTGAAGAGAAGTAATGAAGATGGCGCAGGAAAGCGACTACTCGATTAAGTTCATCTGTCGTGCATATACTTATGTGTGTTTGAAAAAGCTTTGAGAGAACCGTCATGTTATAACATGTTAACGTTTCGTTAAATAGGGGACGGAGTATAATCCGTGTCCATTTAGAGGCGTGAGAAGTTGGTGTAATGTTTCATTATCTACAAATATTGATCTCTACCGTGAGTAGGTATATCTATGTATACATAAGTACGTATGGAGGAAATAGAAGGGGGAAGAATCCCATAATTTTTAAACAACTTATTTGCAATGAAAAATAAGTACAGAACGCTTTCATATTGCTCCAATGGACTTTAAATTGTAATTAAACGATTAATTGCACAGGTTTTAAAATGTTACAAATAATTTAGATTCAGAATTAGTTTTTAGATAGGACGTTATGATTGTAAGCATCCGAAAGACTCCGAACGCTTTTGGAAGTTTGCAGCAAGGAGCGAATATAGGTCATCGACGTGCGTAGGAGGGTGTTGGGTGAAGAAAGGCTTTGTTCGTTTAAAGGGTATGAGAAAGAAGCATGGAAAAATATTTTCCAATAAAATACGCGCTTGACTCAGCTAAGAAGAGCTGTGAATGCATCACTCATACAGAAAAATCTTGCAAATAGGCATAGGACTTTCTTTACCCTTTTTAACTTCTTTTCCCAGTTATTCTGCAAGTTACTTATAAAATCATGTCTCAATCTACTTGCTGTTAATTTTGAGAAATAACAGCAGACATTCGCTTCTATTAAGAAAAGTTAGAGCTTCGTTATATAGCGAGGAAACGTCATGAAGCTGAAACAAGTGAACTGTTTAATAACATACATTACGAGAGATAGTTAGTCGTGATGTACCACATTACTTTTACGAGTTCATTGCAAACAAAATAGCATCCAATTAATATTGCGTAATGATTAAAAGGCGAGAAAATTCAGTAAAAATTGCTATTAGTATGCCAATATTGTATCTAATTGTTGGGCACAAGTTGCATAAACAAAATCTGTGTATCAGGTCATCAGGCGAGTATCTCAAGCTTAGCGAACCATTGTGAACCATTCTTGACTAAAACAAACAACAATGATTTTCCATACAAATGTTATTTGGGGAGGGGGAAAGTCCTTAAGAAATCTTCATCTTTCATTCTCAAAAGGTTTTCATAAAATATAAAATTTGGTACTTTTTGACTTTTCATATTTGAGGTGTGCTTTATGTAGGTATATGTTGTGTAATATTTAATTTGACTGACACATACACGTGTTTTAAACGACTTTTGAAAAACATATTTGAAGAACAAGGAAAAAATGGTACAAGCAGAGAATCTCGTACTTAATTCAAGCTTATTTCAGGGTTTGGTATAATTTCATTTCCCACGACAGAGAAGAAAAAGGTAGCTTTTGGAAACTACTTTACAATTTGAGGTCTGTCAAGGATAGCGAATATATCTTATTGGGTTCAAATTGATTAAAATTATTTGCTTTTTATTCATTTTAAGAACATATTGCAAGTCGAAGGTTTTCAAAAATTTCCCCTGTTCAAAAAAGAGGTTCGTTAGTTTTCATTTTTTTAAGAAGTACTTCAAACGATTTTAATTAAAATAAAAGTTCTAGTTACTAGCACAGCAAATAATGAGTACACCTTAAATTTTCTGTCAATACTCTTAGCTTGTGAAATCCTATTTGGGTCATCGTCTAATAAAAATATTGTAATAGTAATCAGTCCCGCTGTTATTCCAAGAAGTTTGGAGGGATTTTTAAGTAATATGCTCAAAAATGTTAAGTAATCGCATTTGTTTCCATGAATTCGTAAAAATGTATGCAATTTAAAAAGTTGTTTTCTTAGATTCCCGTAGCTGCAACAAAGCGTGTACTGGGGCAGTATTAGGCAATTGAAGCAATTTCTGTCGAATATGCTCCTAGAATGATGTGCAAAAACACTGAGAAAGAAAAGTGTTTATGTGAAGGCTAAGCAGAATAGCTATTAAAATAAAGAGCAGGCGTAAAACTTCACAAATCGAAAGTTATAAATGTTTTTATTTTTATGCCATATAATAGTTAACCTTGTGCAGTTTAAGATAGAATCTTCTAACTGGGTAGTACCCAACAAGTCAAATAGAAACTGGAACTCCACAAAAATTAAAAACTATGAATTCTCAGATTCCTCGCCGTGACTCTTCAAATGATAAATAGGTAGACATGTCATGTTTTACATATAAGATATTTTCTCCCGCAGTTTTCATATTTACAAAAATAAAGTGATGTAAATAGCTGTAGGCAGTTTTCACATGTTACATTAACAGAATCTGTAGTCCTGTTTGTGACTATTTATTGCGAGAACGTAAGATGAATTGGAGAATCGATTTTATATTAATAACATATGCATAAGAAGCCTATGAACTAGTTATACAAAGATAAGTGATAAGCGTAATAGAAATAGAAAATGAAGCTACCTAATAGAGGAGCAAACAATTTTCGTGCCCAGTTCTGTACTTAACGAACTAGTCCTCCAAACTTGTTGTTCACTGACACACACATACATACATGCATATAACCTCTTCGGTCCCTGTGTAGCGTATATGCTACATTTGGTTTTTATTTTTTTGCGCGCCAAATACGAAAGCTAAGAGAGAACTGCCGGTTGTATTGTGTAATCTACATTCACCGCTATGTGCTGCTCATTTTTTCCCCGCTTTTCTAAACCGTCACCAGATGGCATATGGCTCTGAAGACAGCTGAAGTTTGGTTGCAGCGCCATGGATCATAATAAACGAGGTAATTATGCTTAATTAGTTGTTTTATGGAACTTAAATGCATTAATATTAGTAATAATTGATTCAGAATGTAGCAAATATAGAATGTTTTGTAATAACTCTCCATTTAGTGTGATTATTTTAACACTTTCTGTTATGTAGCATATGCTCTACATTGGTAAACAAGCCCTACAATTCATACAGAATAGATTATTTTAGTTTAGCTTTCTTTGGTGTTGTAGATTCACTTCTTGAGTGTTACATAATTGCATATACACATAAAACAGAATATATCGGTCTGGATGAAAGTATGATGGCCAGTCTGACAAGTAAAATAGTATTATTTTATTTGGTTATTTTAGGTTACGTTCTTTGTT